>SRHC01002267.1:276996-368298 GCA_004794325.1 Pomacea maculata
AAAAAAAAAAAAAAAAAAAAAAAAAAAAACCAAAACAGTTTATCTGAAAACTTTAGGTGTTAGTGGATGGATTTTTTTTTCTCATGTTTACTGACCCAGAAACCTGTGTCGGACTGTGGAAGAAGTGACAGTTGTTCAATACTTTAGAAATCTTAGAAATATATAGCACTAAAGAAGAAAAACAAGAACATTCACAAGACTTGCACGCAATAATAAGCGATTTTTTAAAGCTCATTCAGCAGCATAAGATGCCCCCTAGACAAAACACTACTGACTTATTTTCTCATTATGTCCCTTTAATCGATGTGGCTTCGGGTCTGTACTACTTATTTGTTTGGGAACTACTAAAAGACCTTCTTTTATTTTACTTTACTTTTCGCTACAAATCATGCGATCCTTTCAGAAACCATGAACCAAAGAACACAAAAACAACTATCAGAAGGATCGCAATACTTTCTTTGAAACTGCATGTAGCCGGTGGGTCCTAGTAGGTGTTTTTTCGTCCTAGAGCGACGGAGGAGGAAAAAGAGGTTTGAAATAAAAGTGACACATTTTTTAAAACAACATTGTCATGGCGTAACCTTGGAATCGACCAACTCCACCACCACTTCCACTAAACAAAAGTTAAGAAAAAAACAACCGAGTTTTCGAGCATTGATGTTAGCATCATTTCATAAAAACCAATACGTTAAATCCACACGAAACTATCATACTAGGTGAAACCAGACCACTGCTAATCTGGTGGCATTGAATAGAGACATCACCTTTACAACCTGCGGGGACCTTCCTCCTGCATCAACGCTGTCACGTGTAGACCCACGTGATGAGCTGCGAGAACATCATGAAAACACCCCGAGCTTTCACCGAGGAACATCGAGAATAGCAACTAATTACAGGCGGTTGGTACTACTAGCACGAGAAACTCCACTGTGAGGTAATTTGCCCTCCAAACCAATCTTCCCTGTCAGAAATCAGATACAAACGCCAAGAGTTTTGCAATTTTCAGGTGGCAGGGGGACGTGCAGGGCGCTTGCAGCACTGGAGGGTCTGTGTTGACACACCAAGCAGTGCTGCAAAGGCGGTGGTTGATCTTCCGTTGATCTGCAAATACACTTGTTTCCGCTCAACCGCCTCGCCAAAGACTCCTCTGTTGCCTCACGGCCTGTTTCTGTAATAACATATTCCATCAGGATCCGCCTGGCCCTAAGTGGGGGCTGAAGAGAAAAGAAAGGTATCCACGGCAAATGGATTTGATGAGGGAACCTTAAAGCGGTCCGTTAGCTCAGGCGTTGGGGTTTCCAAGGCAACATCAGGCACCACAACGGCTTCATTTAGTCTTCCCACTGCCTTTCTGCATCGTTGTTTACAAATGAAGTAAAAACATGTACTACTACTATTAATGTGTGTGTTTACTACTACCATTCAAATTGTATGGGACGAGAAGGAGTTCGTTCGTTCATTCCTGTGTTTTTTGCTGTGAACTACACACCATCCTTAAAGGAATTGATCCCTAATAATTAAATTGTCCTAAGAAATTTCAGATCCCATGAGACCGTGACCATTACTTTATAGTATAAATGTTGTTATCTTTAATCATAGAATACATAGACAGCTTTCTTCTCCAGCTATGTCCTCAGCATACCTCACCCAAATCTGAGATAAAGGATAATAAAGTGATATTCTAAAGAAAAATCACTAAGGATCTGAATACAGAGTTTCAAAACTCTACATAATTCACATAATCCACGTTGCACACGATAGAAAAATAGAAGGAAAAAGAAAGAAAAGTTCAGTTTTCAACACTGTGAGTATAGCACGGACGGACAGACAGACAAACGACATCGGATCCATTCGAAGCTGGATGTAATATGCATGCACCCCTTTTAGGCTAACTCCTGTTAAAGAAGCAACCATTGCAAATCCAGGAATAGAGAGCCAGAAATTAAGTCAAGGAGAAGACGAGAAAAATACTGCAAGAGGAAATGCAAATCAGAGGCTCTAGACTGGCAACGGATTAATGAAGTGAATGAGATTGTTCGGTAATGTGTTTTGAGGAGCTCAAACACAAATCGCTAGTGTTTTGCGAAAAAAATACAAGGCTTTCTCAAATGCAGTTTCTACTTTTCTTTTACTGAAAGCAGCAAAAAGATCCACAAAGAAGGTACCAGATCTTAGGACAATTTTTGTCTCTCTTTTACTCTCGTTCTTTCGCACACAAAAAAATATGTGTGTGTGTGGGTGGGTGTGAGAAAGATGACGCTTGTATTATGGGGTGCACTTAACCATATAAGACGAAACTTCCACTGACCACATGACCCAACAGGTCTCCATGGACTGGTCAGGCAGTGGTAGGGAAAATAAGAATGTGCATGCCAAAAGCTATTTCCAGAAACTGTAAATAAAAACGGAGAAACACGTGTCTCTCTTTCTTTTTTTTAACATGTTCACTTCGGAAAATACAGAAGCAAAGATGAAGCGACAACAGTTACATACGTTCTTATTCTGTGATGCGGATTGCTCCCCGAAGCACAACTAGACGAATATGTGAGATTTCAAGAGCTCTTCAGGAGGAAAACATTTTCTGGCGAAACTGGATTACATGTCTACACATAGTTTTCAGACCTTTCGCGAGAAACAATTCTAGCTGAGAAAGCCACAGCTCGCACTTTATAGACACCTTCCCAGGGAAGCAAAAGCTAAAAACCGAGAAGCCGAGAAATAAATCATCTTGTCTTTCTAATTTCAAGCAGGAAATGTGGCGATACATTGTGAGTCACGTGCTGTACGTGACCTGACCTTAGCCTGTGACTGGGTGCGGCATTTTACGCCTCATCAGTCTAGTCTGTGCTTTCATGACAGTCTCTGTCCATTCCCCTACCCAAACTCGAGTACACACGCTTACTATATAATCATAACCACACACAAGCACGTGCATACACACTGTGATATGCCCTGCAGTATTGCCGTGAAATGCAATATTAAAATCGGCAGAGCGAGTTAACGGCTGCAAATGATTTGCTCGTGTCCTAATCGAAGCCATCCCAGCGTCTTCCAAGAGTCACAAACTTCCGCTTCTTTTGTTGGGTTACAGGCTAGAAACATTATTCAGGAGTCCCTAACATCATGGATTATTGCCCTTATTTAAAGTTTGGACCACAAGGCTATAGCCAGTAACCTAACTCACATTTTTGGCTTTAAATCTCCAAACTGAATGCACTGTTGGCATGAGGACAGCAAACAGACCCTAGGTATTCCAAGTAATACCGCTCTCTTTTCTAACATGACAATCAATATTGTTTATATAGTAAATTCAATAATATACTTCAGTGTTTGTGAAGGTGCCAGACTGCCAAGTTAGAGACAGGAAACTTGAGGTACAGACAGACAGAGGACTTAACATATTCGTACTGATGCAATAAACATCCTTTAAGTCATCGAAGCGATACACGAGGTTACTTCAATAACAAATGGTTTACTAAGCGAGTCAGCTATGCGCCGTGCTGCTGCATTCATTCATCTTCCAACAAAAGTGAACACCTAGCCCCCTTCTCTCTCACCCACACACACACACTCTCTCACTCTTTGCTGTCACTATCTTTACCTGTCTCTTCCCTCTACACCCCGGGCGTGTGCGTGTTCGTACTCGTGCAAACCTCCAGGGTGCCTTGTCGTTCGAATGGTTTACACATGGTCTAAATAGACGAGAACAGTTTCATAGCTAATCAGACACGCACGAAACAAGCAATCATGGATATCCAGACAGATCAATCAGCCGAAAGGTCTTGACCGCCTCCAAACGCTGACCAAGCCCCGAGCTCACCGTCTCTCCTCACAATTCCATCAGGGACGATAACCCCCAGCAGGCTGGCGCCTCCGTTTGCTTGACGCTAAAGAGCTCGCCAGGCTTCATCGCAAATCTCATCAGCACCTCCTGGTGTACTTCACAGCACTGAAAGGGGAGATCGAAGGCTGACCACAGAAGAATGGGGGAGGGACGCAAGAGGTGCGAGTAAGGTGCAATGTTCGGAGGGAAAAAGACCAGGGCAGATAAGGTAAAGGTGAAGGTCATCCACTAACCGTTTCTAGATCGTTTGAGGGGGAGGTGATGGAGTCCTCACTTTGCTCGAAGAGAGCTTTGCGCCCATCTCCTTACCTTTCCCAATCTTCTATAGAGTCAGGAACCCATTACCCGCAGCTGGGTTGACTGGGGCAAGTCTGCTTTACCACATGGGTATTGAACCAGCTTGACTCTTGGTTCGGACGCCAGAGCCCTCTAACCACTCCGCTGATCGCTTACCCGCCATGGGCGGTACTTACGAAGAGAAGGTAAGTCTTTCACCTGGGACAACATGGGGGACTCAAGGACAAGTTTCTTGTTTCCAAAGTTATAAAACGAAGTGTAACTCCTAGCTACGGCCCCAGGGAAGGACCCGAGACAATAAACTGTAAACATTTGTTCTGATAAATAAATACGACTGTTTGGATTGTTGGGCGCTTGGGTTTGAATGGGATTGTTTTCTTTGTTAAAGATCATCAGACTCTGCTCTGAGGCGGCGAACAACACGAGGCTGTGCAGTCTCCCACCCGTTACTTTTGGTCAAGCCTTGAAGTCAGTCACGTGATTACCGAAACTGTTGCCCCAGACGTAAGGTTAGTCATGTAATCCAGTGTTTGCTGTCCTTGTAGTCTGAGTTGAAGGCGATGTAACTGTAATGGCTTCAAGCATAAGTATATTCTAGAAATAACTTGTTTGCAGAATTTCTCGTAGGGATTCGTTCAGGATGTAGTCTTCGTTGTATAATCGCATTCTGTGCATCAAGATGTTTGTATTTTTTTTAAGTTCTTCTGGCTTTACGCTGAACAATGTGTTGTTGACATTTTATCAGAAACTACAATGTGACTGTTAAGTGTCTGCAGCTGAAGCTAGAAAACTTCGCCGTCCTTATGACTATCGAGTGTCGAACAACCCAAGAAGTTGATACTGGAGATCAACTTTTACTCATGTGAAGAGCTCTTCTATTTCAGATTTAACGAACATATGATGATGAGTTTTCCTAGCAGTTTACAAAACAACTCTATGACACGAATAGCCTCAAATTATTCGGGGAGGCCCTTTGCTAGTTCCTTCTTCATTGTATTGTTCTGCAGTTTGTTTCATCATTAAACGATATTTACTAAGCTGCTTTAATTGACTATGTGGCATTTTGTCCTGATACTTAACATGTCTTGGATGTATGTATACATGAGTGTGCATCAGTTTTTTCTCCTTCCTTAACGTCTGTTGAATTATTTTAATTAAATGTCTCCTTTTCTTGTTCCTCATTCAATACTTCTTATCTGTAAGAATTTCCTGCAGAGTTTCTTTGCTGAATAATTTAATTTCTGCTTCTTTTTTCGTTCTTTTCTTTTTTAATTATTCCCGATCATTTCCTTCCTGTAAGACGAGCAATACATTTGGATTTAACCATTTTTGGCATCGTGCTCCGTTTTTGATGTTTCCCGCACACAACCATCAGCGAAGACATGGCGGACATTCTCTGTGAGCTTCAAAGCACTCCGCTTCATAACTTGCCAGTGTCAGTTGTCTTTCTGGAAAAAACAAAGTTTGCGCTAAAAATGGAAGGGAGAGGCCAGTCTTGCTCAAGGGAATCTTTAAAGCGCCCTCAGCGATGAAAAGAGTCAGAAATTATTTGAGGTCAAACAAACGGGGTCGCTCAGTCCATCAGATAGTACCCTCGCGAACCTTTCAACCAGCACCCGTGGCGTTTTAATTAAACGAGTCCTCATTCTGGGAGGAATGTCAAGTCTGAGAAGAGCTCTTATTTCTCCTAAATTGAGGAAAAGCTAAGCGACAACACGGAGTCTTTAAGGGTGTCCTCAGAATAGTGTCGTGGGAGTCAGTTTTCTCTTCCTCTCCTGTTCTCACACGTGACCAAATGAAGTGTTAAGATTAATTTATATTACAGTTATATTTAAATTTCATTTGTTTACAAAGAAGTTTGACATGCCTATTATATATACAGCCAGTTCAGACCACCGCGGCGTCGATCGCCTTTCGAGATACCTTGAATAAGAGTCTTTGTGCCGAGTGGCATGAGCAAACCAGAGTGTGGTGACCATGCTTCACACACAGTCAATGTCATTGGTTCTCTGTACGAGATCAGGAGAAGCCTCCTCAGGTTCTCGAATGCGAGGATTCTCCTTATACATATCTGTTTACCCAAGCTTTAAAACATTAGTGTGAGCTGTATATACGACTCATGGTCAACAAACCGATCTGTGTCAAACATGATTGCATCCCGACCTCGCTCTTTTCGTCGTGAACCACTCACTACAGCAGCGCATCCGGCAGTGATGCCATATATAATGGATGAGGACTAACACCCGGAACATAACCAGTCATCTGTCATCTTCACGGCAATTTTCCACACGTCACATAACAGATCTTTCACTTTTCAACATGGAGTAGCCAGCGAGAGAGAAAGAATCTGGAAGCTTGTTTCCTCTTTCTTTACATCAGACATTTCCTACCCTCGTTTGAGATGCCCCTATCAATCTCCCTTTTGATACGAATAATCCCTACAAAAATCAAATGAATATATAACTTAATATTTTATAAGATTGTGCTGAATTGCTTTTATAGGAATTTTACAGGAATTCATCTGATATCTACGGTTTAGTGTATTGCCTTTAAAATTATCCACTTAGTTGTTTCTTTGGATATAAATATACAGTTTGATTGAACAGCACAAAGGTTTAAAAAATGCATATTGCTATAAGAGTCCTGTGCTAAGGGGAGATAAGCAGGGTTTGTTTCCGCTCTAGCTCTCAGGAAGGACCAATAAGAGCGGGAAGATCAGATAATAAGAATTAAATGAACTGGAAAGAAATGTCTGATATTAAACCTTTATTTTTGGTGGAATGGATGGAAAGGGCAACAAAACAATCAAGTTGTATGCATGAAATTATAAAGTAAAGATTATTGGTGCTTAGGGCCACTGAGGTGTCGTCTTCAAAGAAATAGTTTGCTTGTTGGAAATGGAAAAGCTTATACCTGTTATCAAACGATTTTGTGAATGAGCAGATAACAGTTTCTGGCGCCGTTGAACTAGTCTTAGCTTTAAGTATCTTCGGATTCCGCTGACAATTGTTGGAAGTGAAGCTGTCGTCCCTGGACAAGGTGAAGGATTGATAAGTTGATAAGGTCAGCACATGTCGATACTTCTTTATTTTTATATGGATGTCGTGGAAAAGTTGCAAAAGCTGGGATAATTCATCAAACTCTGAAGAGAGAGGTTTTCTTCGAGGCTGCATGATGTGTTGAAAGTTGAAAAGCAGCAATATTTTATTTCCAGTCTCATGCTGCACCTTGATATACGACTAGAGTTTGTAAATTCTTTCTAGAGCAATCATTGCAACAGACTTTTCCCACTCTTGATTCCTAGTAGAATACATGTCCAATATATTTCTGAACCTTGGAGAGTTGTGGTCTAAAGCAGGTAGTCTCTTGTCAATATGCAGCAAAATAAATCTGCCTCACCAGTTGTGCTCTTTATCAATGATGATCATTTAATCATCGGCTCCCCCTTCCTCTTCCATTCTTCTTCTTTCATCAATCATCCACAGGCCTTCTTTATTAAACTCTTTTTTTGGTTATTGAACCGTATGTAGCTATTTTTCTTTGCATCCTGTGTTGCGATGCATAAACACCAGTTCGACAAGTGCATAATAGCGGTTTGCAAACGGGATTCAGCTGAGCTTAAGCCCCACAGTGCTTGCGCCTGCCAGCTCGGCTTTAACCGTAAAAAATAACAAGAAAAAAGCTGGCACTTGCTAGTTTCAATTCCCTTCACTCTTTCTCGTTAAGGAGACTGCGAGAAGAGACGACTGAGTACTCGAGACGAGGGGTTCTAATGCACCATGGTGTGCTCCCAACAGTCATAAACCTGCTTTGAAGGCGACTAGTCCAATGACAGTTGAAACGCACATTCAAATTTCAAGAGAAGCTGGGGATTTCTCACAAATTCGCTGACTAGGAGATGAGGGAAGCATCAATAAAATTGAGTGAGAGAGAGACTGCCAAAGAGAGGTCTCTCAGATTACTGTTGAACGTTCCTCGCCATGGCCTCACTTCCGAAACCGGAAGTGAAAAAAGGAGCATGCTGCTAGACTGCTGTGGCGAGGAATATTCCCACTTTCCTTCAGAGGCCTAGCCGCAAAGCTTATACTTGTCTCGCGGGCTTTAAGTCAAAACCTTGATGACGAGTTCTGGACCCCTGGGAAGGTTACAGCTTCTGTGGACTATTCTGAGAGACAAACGAAAGGGTAATGTGAAGTTCTGAGCCCGTTGTATGGGTTGAGACTCTTTGCTGCCAACTGGTTTGACGAAGTGCTGTAAAATGAACTTAATTTGCCTTTGTGCCATCTATTTTAATTATAGATAGATTGCAGATTAAATTGTTTATTCCATTGCCTGTATCTATTATTGTTGTAGACACAGGGACACCACTCGTTACATGCATACACATACGTATATACACGCACATTGACAAATGAGAAAAAGATAGAGGTTACATTCATACACCAATAACTAAAAATGTTACAAATAAAGATTACCACGACTCTGGTCCTAGTAAAGAGTAGTCACGCCGATCCAACATTAAAACTACTTAAAACTATACAAAATTTCCGATTTTTAAATGAATAAAAATAATAAAATCAATTTAGGGAAAATATATCTCCTTACAGAGTCACGCATAGCACCAACATAACACTCCAGAGGAAGGATCATTGTCCAGCTAACCTGCTTCAAGACATACAAGACACACATTTGCTGGAGCTGCTAACAGTGCTGGTGGCGCATGTCTTCTTAAAGCACTTCAGAGGAAAGGCAAAGATTCAACGGCTGGCAACAAGTCATTCTAGCTGTTAGAACTCCTCCACACAGATTTTGCTAAACACACACACACAAAATGACTACTCAGGGTCCACTGGCAAATTTCTCTCTGGACGCCGAGAACATGGAGGATGGGCTTTACCAGCGAGGCAAATGTAGCGAGAGAAACACGCATCTTCACGAATTTAGGTTTTCTGGGAAGAGTAGACGAGAGTTTTAGGACGGCAAACACTTTTCATAAAGTTGTGGACTTTAGACAGGGGATGAAGAAAGACACCACGAACATGTTTCTTTGAAAGTGTTTAGATTATCCCTCACTCCAAGTACTCAGAGGAAAATAATGTTTAGAGTTCCCTTGGTAGGAATAAGGACTTCGATGGGATCTTATATTGTGTGTGATTTCTATTTTGCGAGTTGGTCAGACATTTTAATCCTTCTGTTTAAAGTCCTTTGAAACTGAGATATTTTGTCCGAGGTTTTTCGTGGGCACAGGTGCCTAAGATGTCATCCCTTACATGAGATTTGGCAAATTTTACTCTTTATTTGCAGCTTCTGGCCTGTGTTTGAAGGTGTACTTTTTCTTGGCTAAAACATCCGCCAGAACATTTCAAAAGATGTGGTGAAAGAGAGAAAGAACAGACTATGATGATTAGGGTCATAAAATAAAGGATGCTGTGATGCCTCGATGCCTTAGACAGTTTGATAAACGAGAGGCACTCAAAATAGAAAAAAGATTTTAAAAAATGAGCAATCGTTGAACAGGTAAAATAAAATAAAAAAATAAAACATCAAACTGAAGGATAATGAGACACGAAATTGATCTAAAGAGAAAAATAGACACTTCGAAAAGAACAACAAAAAAGAGGGGACTGCACGACTCTTTTGATTTTGAATCCGGTGATAAACTGCTTGTAGTTGGAATTTTTTTTATTAAGACAAATGTATTTGTGACACAGTTTAAAAGGATGTTGAAACCTTTTTTTTTTTTTTAGAGAGAGAGAAAATGGCGAAGGAACTATCGACTTACCCAAAGGCAGGATGAAGAAGAAAGGGAACCAGCACAGGATGAAGACCCCGACAACGATGCCGAGGGTTTTGGCCGCTTTCGTCTCGCGCTTGAAGCGAGCGACCTTCCCGGCAGCCGTCAGGCGACCCGAGGTCTTGTTGCCCACGGAGCTCTCCGACCTGTCGCTGGAGGAGCTGCTCTGGTGGCCGGGGGATTCCCGAGAAGAGCTCTTCCTTGGCGTGGGGCTGGGTGAGGGTGAGGTGAGCTGGTTGTTGGCCGTGCAGTGCGACCCCCCGCAGGCACCTCCTCCTCCTCCTCCTTTGTGCACTCGCAGCGTGACTCCACTCTCGTCCACCTTCGTCATCTTGACCCCAGTGGATAGGAACCTGGAGTGTTTGATGGCCTCGCGGTAGATGCGAAAGTACACGAGAAGGATGATGAGCAGAGGGATGTAGAAGGACCCGGATGCAGAGAAGAGCACGTATCCTGTCTGTGTCGTCACCGTGCACTCGTAGGGATCCTGGCTGGGCGGCTCCTTCCAGCCGATGAGGGGGGCGATGGAGATGGCCATGGACAACAGCCAGATGAAGACGATGATGTAGACAGCGCGGCGCTCGGTCATGATGGTGGACCGTTGTAACGGCCGCGTCACGCCGATGTACCGGTCTATGGAGATGACGCAGAGGGAGAAGATGGAAGCCGTGCAGCACAGTACGTCGATGGCGGCCCAGATGTCGCACAGCACTGGGCCAAACAGCCATACCTGAATCAACAACCCCAGATACAACAGTCCGAAGGCGCACATGAATATGTTTGAGTATCATAAATAGTAACTACATACTTCGGTCATACTCATATGAAATAGTTCATACTCTTATAAAATACTTTTATACTCAAATGCAATACGTTTATATTCATATGGCGCTTCAGTAATATTGATTTAGGATCCTCTTTGAAGTTTATCTCTTTGTGTAGCCCATTATAATATTATTATATTGTCATAAGTTAAAAGGAACAAATGAACAAAGTTGACTCGTACTTAAGTCTTGTGACTGGAAAATTGTTTTTGATATTTTGGACACATGGACGTCTTAATAACACTATCTTTTAAACAACAAACAAATAATATCGGAAGATTAAGGATATCTTACTGCAGGCTGCGGAATGATACAGAGAGATAACTGACCGTGCCTCCCTCTCATCCAATCGTCAAAAGTCTCATCTAGAACAAATTGTTAGTGAGAGGCCGAAGGCGTGGTCGTTTGTGGTGTGCACGTGCGGTTGGCAAATCTGCCTGATGTTGAACAAATTCTTGGTAAAAAAACAAATTAAAAAAAAAATGCATGACACAAATTCTTTTTGAAAAGATGGGGAGCGATAATTAGAATGCGATCGATGTTCGACAGCTCAACATGCGCAAACGAAGACGGATTGCCTGATGACTTGCGCCAACACGAATGGAGAGGAAGGTGGGAGGAATAAGGGGATCACGTGAGGAGATTTTGCTCCACGTTTTTAAGGTTGCTCCGTGCTTGATTTATTTAAAAACGCCCTCACTAACAGCACTTGCCAGAAACTCTACCAGGCCCCAGGCCTTTTGGTGGTTGGCGATTGAGACCGGCTTTTTCTCGAGGCCAGCGTTTGTGTGACGGAGGTGCCCACCTGTCTCACTCTCACACTCACTGCCTTACCTTTCCCACTTCTCTAAAGTCAGGCTCTCATTTCAGAGAAGGAGGAGACACGTTCCACCTATCGCTTTCGGCATGCGCGCCCTCAATTACCCTTTCGATGACCGACAGATCCATGAAGACCTCATGGTCGTCTGGTCAGGGGAGGCCAAGCGCACTCCATGATACTCACCTTAGACACTTCCAGGGACGCGGAGAACGGCAGCACCGTGGTGCCCAGCAAAAGGTCGGCGATGGCCAGGTTGACTATGAAGTAGTTGGTGGTGGAGCGAAGATGCGAGTTGACGAAAACGGCGAGCAGGACCATGACGTTGCCGACGATGGTGCACAGCACGATGGTGGACAGGACCAGCCCCGTCAGCACGGGCCCCACCAGCGACCTCTCCTTCTCACTGTCCCCTCCCCGCTCCCCCTGCCGGCAGCTGGTGTTGGCAAGCAGCCAGGTCAGCGTGACATTGTCCGTTATGTCATCAGGATCGACCATTGCGCATGCTTCGCTTTTTTTTTTCAAGGATAAATCCCAATCACGTGCCAATTGATGAAGATATAAAACAAAACTCGGAACTGGGAAAGTGTAACCTCCAAGCTTTTTTCGTTTTCATCGTCAAGCCTGGTGTTAGTGTTTATGTTGCTTATACAGCCCATAACGGCGTCTTGTCTCCTTTTTTGTTGTTGTTTTTCTTTTGAGATATATTGAGATCAAAACAAAGTCTGGTGAGTTACAGGATAATTTTGCTGTTAGTGGTAGTGCTGATTCAAAGTCGATGGAATGTAAAAGCCACTTAAGCGAGCTTTCAACTTTCTCGTTGCTCAAGATTCCAGCGTGGTATGTGTTTTGAGAAAACAGATGAAGAGAGAATAATTACGACGATAAAATCGCCTGATTTCTCTTCCCGCAGATGAAACGATTCCTTGTAGTCGCCAACATCACACCGCAGTCACATTTATCCAAGCAGCTCGGCCCATGGCACCGATCTCCACGGACTAACAAAAAAGATAATAATAATAAAACTCATGTAATGTATCCTTGTGAAGATGTGACACCAATTATATAATTAAACTTAACGACTGATTTTGGATACCAAGTAGCACAGTAAAAGTTTAGATATATTTTACATATCCTGTAAATTATCAGTTGAAGAAAGACACGATTTGAAATAATATTATAAATAGGAATTGATAATGAGACAGGAGCTCTATAATGAAATCGTTTGGACAATCGGAGCGTGTAGCTGGACCTTACCTGATACTTCTACCTTGCCCAGGTGAGGAACAGTAACCAGTGTAGAGGTCTGTTGTTGTGATGCATACGGGCTCTCACCACAAAGTGTCCACGATGAGCCAGTCGGAATGAGTCTGCCCGAAGGTCTTCTCTCGCTCCATCTGAAATTTGGACAGAGACAAATAGAGATCCTACTCTTTTTTTGAAAACGACCTTTTCCCTGTCTTGAAGACTTATTGATCAGAAGGGACTGCTCTCAGACTTCAAAGCAGGGCTTAGAGAGTTTGACTGATAGTGAACTGAGAGTGGAATACCGACAATCCAGTAACAGTTTGTAGTGAAATCAAATAAAAATACGGTCTTTGATGAAAGAAGATAAAAGGTATATAACAACTTCATGTCAAAAAGAATTTAAACATCGTTATTTGCTGAAGTAAGAATCATTCAACGTTTGTTTGCACATCCTGATATCAAGTTGTATTTCTCAGATGTGAATAAATGTTTCCTGTTGAGCTACTGTTTTATTTCAGCTGCTGTTCAATGTTATTTGTTCCTAAAGGGTTTGCGTTAGTCTCCAAGAACAGCCGGGACTGAAGGTGCTAAACAACACAAGGGTAACATCCGGGCTCCGGTTATCCTCTATATTTTGGGGCAATAGTGAGCAGGTCCTCTACAGGACGATGAATCTACTCTTTCACGTTTGTAAGCTAGTGTTGTTTTTTTCTCTCTTGCTACCACAGCATCTACCTCTCTTCAATGGTACCTTGAAGGACAGTCTTCTGCACCTTGCCATGGCCAAACCAGAACAGCTTTCACCCTTGACTCTTGCAAGTAGAGGTCCCTGGGGTCCTACGAGTATGGCGATCATGTTTGGTAGTTTGTTGTCTTATGTTCGCTGTACGAGATGGCGAACAGCCTCCTCAAGCACTTGCAATGCTTTGATTCACCTCTCTGTATCGGTGAACACAGCCCACGCTTCACATCTGTGAAGCAGGATCACTTCTACGAGGGACTTGTACAGATTGTACTTCGTATTAAACCTGATGTTATGGCTGCACCAGACATCGTCAGGCCTGGTGATTGCGGTTGTTACTGTCGCAATCCTGATTCGGATATCTGATGTGGAGCTGCTGTCTCTAGAGAGGATAAACTCTTCAAAGACTTTACTTCAAAGAACAGACGATTCGTATACAAATTCAGCGAAACTTGGAAAGAAGAATAAACTCTGGAGATTGATTGATTGATTGATTGATTGATTGATTGATTGATTGATTTATTGATTGATTGATTGATTGATTGATTGATTGATTGTTGGTGTCCACTGCCGTCATCAGCTAGTCGCTTAAGCTAAACGATGATAAAACGGAAGCCTCCCATGCCCTGGAAGAAAAAAATCACACTTCGCTCATCAGTCCGCCCAATCACCACATCTTTACATCATCCGTCAGGAATGTGGGATTTACTGTCATTGCGATCATGACTCTTGATAAACAAGTTACAGCTGTCTGACAGTCTACCTATTATGACAGACAAGTTACAGCTGTAAGTCTACCTATTATGACAGACAAGTTACAGCTGTCTGTCAGTCTGTCTGTTATGAGTTCAGCAAGATCAGTGCCATCCGTCACATTCTACCAACACTTGTCTGTGTGTTTGTTATTTCTCGGCTTGATTACTACAACTCCTTGTACCACAACTCCCCCGTCGTTAAATTTAAATTGTTCGAAAATTTTGTGAAATCGATGAGACAAAGAAAGAATGCCCTCTGGCAACAAAAACAAAGTTGATATTATGATTAAAAAAACATTCACCATGTACAGGGTAAGAACGATTTTGACAGAGTCAAAATGAAAAAAACCAGCATCAACCATGTTATTGTGACCTGGGTTAGGTTGATGATCAGCAAGAAAACCCACAGTGATGGCTGATATTCGAAAGGACCAGGCATCATTCTCCCACGGAGTCTCCCCAGACGAATTTGCTGTCAGCCTCCATTTATCTTACATCGCATTCTCTGGCACCTCTAATCCCAGCATCAAGGGCGGGGTTTCCACCCACGAGGGCTCCACAGACGCGTTACCATCAATTCACAAGCGGGCACGCCTCGTGTTGCCACGGGAGGCAATCCGGCTCTTGAAAGGCGCCGAGCTTTTTTCTTCAGCTGAGCGAAGATCCAAGGTAATCTTCTCTTTGTCCTCCCAACCGTTTGAATATAACGGTGAATAACAGCGGGAAGGGAGTGACAGTCCTGCCTAAAGCTTACATCAGGGTGCATGCACGCGCATGCTCGGGTGCCGCAGGTAAGCTTGGCAGCTCGCACCCCAGTGAGCACTAAACGGTGGTGTCCGCCATCGCAGGCGAGGTAACTCATTTCTGCAGTGATTTCCCTTAGAGTAGAACTACAAGCTATGCTATCGGATAACCCTTTCGGAAACGACCTAGGGGAGACTGCGTGTTTCACTGTAAATAACTGAAACTTGTTGTAACAACGCCATTTCGATTTCGCCGCTTAGTCACAAGCACTCACGCTCCACTGGTCTGACGAGGACGCCATCTGCCGGGGGAATTCAATGCGCACGCGGGTGTCACAAGAGGAAGAAAGCGAATGGCAAGTGCATTGCAACTCGAGCTTTGGGAACCGTCGGTATGGTCCAGTACCATTACTAGATTATTCCTTCACTGTGACAGGTTGCTGGGAAGCTTTACATGCAGCAGTGAAAACAACTGCCATCATATATTTACCCCCGGCATTGACTGCTGTTGTCTTTTTATCGAAGCTTAGAGAATTTACTCTACCATACCACTCTGAGAATATTGACTACATGTAAACTGATGCTCAGGATTGTGTGTGGGTGCGTGTGGGGGTGTCTGTGTGTTAGGCACGCACGCACTACTACTGAGAACTTCGTGTCACAGATGAATGACATGCTGTCATTGAATGACAAACACGAGGACATCGTGAATGGGGATTTTCCCAGGGTCCTTTTCTCGTTGTTTTAAAATATGTAAACATCATCAACCGTCACTGTCAGCTGGTAGTGTTAAAAATTAAAGGAGGAAGCCTCCATGGACTGACATGGACGCTAACCTGAAGGCTGCAGTCAGCGCGTGAGCTTCCAGCACGTGCCCTGGAAGCGTTGCCATGACAGCAAACCTACGTTTTAAAAATGAAGTAGGAACATCCTTATGTTTCAAAGTAGACATCTTTCGAGCAGAATTATTCCCTGCGATCTCGTGAGCTAGTGTCGTAGACAGGACTAAAGACAAAATCTGGAAATAATTCGGGTGGACAGCACTAACAGACCTTGTAACTGAAGTACGCAGACGCCATGTTTCATCATCGAGCATAGGACATTTTTTGTTAGGTACAAAACGAACTTGTAAAATCTCGAGAAATTCCATCTTCGCGCTGCTCCACATTTTTCTCATCCACAAATTGCATTTATCTGTTATTTCAAGCCAAAGGACGATAAACAAACTACGTACATGACGTCAGAGACACTCTGGCACCAGCCGACCCAGTCATCAATCAAACGGTATTTTTGCTGCTGAGGAGGCTGACGATGTCAACAGGCCGTTGCGGACGAAACAAAACCTCATCCACGGAAACTGTTCATCGACACCTTGTGTGTAGTGCATGTAGTGTGCCATGTGAGTGGTCCAGCCCATAGAACACCCTTAACACTTCATTCACTGCAAATAGTCCAATGCCATTGGTAAGCTGTCAGAGGTTTTTTTAAATTTTTGATGACATCGGCGTCACTGAGTCAGAGAACTTACTAGAGGTAAGCCGACAGCAGGTGCATTTCTCATCCATTATCAACTGTAAGACCTCGTCTTCTGGGTATTAACAGCAAAACCTCAAAACCTGTTACCGGTGTGATACATTTTACGGATAAGTAATGCTTGTGCCACAGAATATTCTGAGGATAAGATTCTAAGAAATTGAAAACTCCTACTGTAGGTCGTCAGATGAAGAGAAAATTGATTGTAAGCCGTTTGTTGGATGAAAGTACATAAATAAAAAACAAAACACGCAAAACAAACTCCAAAAATTACAATGCTTTGTTGAACTCATGATTCAAGCAATAAAGTTTAGACATACTAACTGTGAAAATGTTAAGAGCTTTACAGTTCTCAAAGTCTGAGGACATGACAGTAAATAATGCAACATTTTAAGACAAGAAATATAACTGCGCTACTGTAAAAACATCATTCGTGTACTAAAGGTTGTACTATAGTTGTACAGCAGTAAAGCTAGTTTGTACTTAGAATTAATCTCCTATATATCACGTGTAGATGCGCCTCCGCCATTACCAAGTGAGCGTCTGTTTGATTTGCCATTTCTATGGAAACAGATTTCCGTGTCCAGCGTCTTGTGATACGGCGCTGGCAGAAAAAAAAACCCTCGCTGGAGACAAATGACAAAGCAGTCTGGAATGCACGCTTCCAGTTCCGAATAAAAAAATATCGGAGCTGCCAGAGAAAAGCACGAGATAGGGGTAGGTGGGTCTCCGGACAAGTGAATCTCCTGCCCCAGGCAACACCATCCAAGCATTCATCTGCCACATTTGAGCAGCATCAGGCGGTTTCTACTACTGGGTTCTGGGTCACGTGGCCTTACTTGCGTTGACCCCTTTACAGTCAAGCTATTTTGCTAAACTCTCTGACGAGAGAAGAAAAGTATATAAAAATGTCGGTTTTGAGGACAAGAACAAGGGGAATGACAAGCTGGTCATAAATAATAAATACTGACGTTCAAAATCGTTTCTTATAGTAAGACTGTGTGAAACTTCAACTATTATTTAACATTATTTGCGATTTCTCATACCTTTTCCTTTAAATGATCATTGCCTGTACTCAAAGTGTTCATAGAGTCTTGTGCCCAATCCTTGTAGATCATCGTTAGCAAAGGAATTATAAATTCATATTCCTCTTACTCTATTTGTTATGACAGTTCAAAATCATGGAGACCAACACCAACAAGAGTAAAATCAGTGTCCATGGCAACAACGAAGCAAAGATCTGCATGAAAGAAGGAAAGAGGTAAACAAGTTGAAGTACTTGGGACTCTGTCTACACATGACAGCTATACGACAGACATCTGTATTGGGATCGTGACAGCAACTGTGGCACTGGCCAGGCTGGACACTGTCTGGGGCAGTCTTAATATCAGGTTTACTACTAAGTGCTATCTATAAAAGCTCCTCGTAGTACTGACCCTATTTTACGGACGTGAAGCGTGGACTCTTTTTGCCGAAACATTCGAGAACAAGTGCCTGCGGAGGCTGCACGGGATCTCGTACAGAGGACATAAAGACAATGACAATGCGAAGCACGGTGGCCACACTCGTAGAACACCAGGAACACCTCCAGCATCAGTCAAGCGGTTTAATGTGGTCTGATCTTGCCTTGTGACCCGGCACGACACTGTGTCAGATTGTCCTGCAGGGTACCATATGGGTACCAGATGAAGTAATGTAGGGGTACCAGATGAATAACTGTAGGGGTACCAGATGAAAAACTGACTAGTAAACGCTAAGGAGTGGCCGTCCCGCGGGCCTTGTCAGCGGCTGTCTAACCATGTTCTCCCTCCAACCACGGTACCAGTCAATATACGTATTTATGATGAACGAAAGAATGAATAAATGAATGAATCTTCTAAAAATCTTTCTTCGGTCATGAGACTTACACTTTGTCCTAGAAACGAGGACTGTTTTTTCATAAATAAGATTTTGCTAAGAAATTGATACTTGAGAATTTAGCCAGAATATGAGCAAGGTTTTCAACCAGTCTTGTATTTCATTTTGAACCAACGGGTTAAGGTTACAATGGTACGAGGGGTAGTCATCGCAGGCGAAGTGTGACCAGGCCACTACCCACCCCATACGACCATCGGTCACTAAACTCCTTTCCTTCCAGAGGATCGGCAACTCCGCGCGTAAAAACAATTTATTTCCATCTTTTTTGGATCGACGTATCGACAGCGCCGCCGCCATGTTGCACCATCAAACTTGCAATCCAATTTCTGTGGCGCTGAGCGATTTCCTGCCCCCGTCACGGCGGGACGGCAATGGGACTCACTCCACCTCTCCGAGACTGTGTCACGTGGCTACGACAAGACCACAGGCTGTGGGTCGAGGACGGGTTGAAGTGTGGGCTTGGGATCGTGCAACTCCTAATTAAGTGCAGACTCACATACACACGTGAGAGAGAGAGGGAGAGGAAGAAAAATAAATTAAGAGAAAAGTAGGACAAATATATAACCTATACAGATCCACACCCATCAACCATCCTTAGACGTGAGACCTTGTTGTAACGGTGTGCTTCTTTTTTGTGGAAAGATTCATTCTTTTCTCGTCCAGTCCTCCACACCCTGTCAGATAAATTGTAGGTAATTGTCTGACCTTTCTGACAAGGCTCTGCAGAAGCTTGTCGGTCCTTCGTCTCATAATGTTGTTACGTTGGATGATGTGGGTAGGTGCAACAAACTGGGACCAGGCTGAAAGGATGGGAACCGTGAAAGAGATTTATATCGCCTGCCAACAGACAGAGGCATCCCTCTCAGTTAGGTGCGCATTAATCCGCGCCGGCGATGTAGGTCGTTTCGTCATGGGTGTAGTCGTTGGTAGATTATTTTTTTACCCACTCACTCAAGAATACTCACACTATGCTGTTCAGTTTATCTTTGAAGCAATATTACTAACTGAACGAAAAAGACAACAAAAATCAATTACTCAGTCTATAATCTGAATAGAATGAGTTTGTCTCCTGTAACAAAATATTTATTCCACCAAATGATCAGCGGATGAGGAGACTTCTTGAAGAAAAAATCCTTGTAAATGTTTAATGTGGTCTTAGCCACTTGCACGCGGAAACTTCGTAGGTTAATGAAAAAAAAAACCCCAGGAAGTTTAAACATTTCACCATATTTTTTTTTATTTACTTCGAGTTCTTTCTGGTTTTCTATTAACTCCGAAAGTGTGTCGTAC
This sequence comes from Pomacea maculata, assembly GCA_004794325.1. Lineage (NCBI taxonomy): Eukaryota > Metazoa > Mollusca > Gastropoda > Architaenioglossa > Ampullariidae > Pomacea > Pomacea maculata. Next base: position 296,801 of record SRHC01002267.1, read on the forward strand.
ATTGAAGAACAGAGTAACTTCCGAAGTCTAGCAATGATGAGTCATCGAAGTTTTTTTTTTTTCAAAAGTGAAGAAATCTCTGATGCGTTCTAATCCTACTTTACTAACTTCAGAACAAAGTTTAGAATGAGATTTTGTTGAATCTGTGTTGAACTGCATTGTTTATGTCTTTCTTTTCGTTATAAACTTCTTTGGAGAAATTTCCATCAGGATGGGCATCATGTTTATGTGAAGGGGAATAAGAGAAGAGTTATCGCGCCTAGATTTAGGCAATGAAAAAAAGATGACTCTCTAAATACACCTCCCTTTCCTGCAGGCGCTTAACGATGCTCTTAATTCTGTTTAAGTGCTTTTTTCCACCCTGATGCTCCACAACTTGATGGGTGTGTTAGTACGCTAGTCCGAGCGGAGTATATAGCTCCTCCAGTTCCCTCCAAGTCAACGCCTGCAAACGCCTGTGAGTGGAAACGGAATTTTTCTTGGACATCACTGAACATGGCATGGCTGCATGAGAACATATTGGCAGGTAATCTTCCCTCCACAAACGCCACGTAAAGGAAGATAATTTGAAAAAAAATAGGTTTGCTTGTCCTCTCGTTTTTCAAATTAATTGTTATTTTTAGTAAAACGGCTGCCAACAAAATGTTACTCGTGACAAAAGGAAGCAGAAATTAAAAATAAAAGTGGAGAAGAAATAGGTAAGATAAAATTTTATAGAAGGACAAGAAAGTGAGACAAAAATAGACAGGAAAATGAAGTATCTCGTGATGGGAACAGGTGCCGTTTATATCAAGTTTCGCCGTTTAGTTCGGGCGGTTGTAGAAATGGCGGGAGCAATGACCTGCGTGAGTCGTGTCTATCACATTTTAAACATCTCCAATCATTACGCTGATAGCATCACCTAGGGTGCAGCTTCTAGACGGACTATTTCTGACAGAAACATCTGCGGCCATCATTAATGTCATTGGAGACACGCACGTGCCTTGTCCAGACTTATCTCCCTTCGTCAGCCTCATCGCATGACACCAAACTTCCTGGTATCTAGTTGGAAGAAAAAAGCGAGATGACAGTTCAGCATCTTTCTTTCTTCCTTACTGTTTTACACTGGTACGTAGACCATTTTGAACGATAGCATAAAAGTCCTTGTTGATGGTGCTTGGTAATATAATGCTCACAGTGACTGAATAGAAATATTGCCATCAATCCTAATACTAACTCTAGTTTAAACAAATATTTTCGCAAATAAATTATTGAAAAAACTATAGAAACTATGGAGGTATCTGAAAGACTAAAGGGCGAGTATGGAATAAGTAGAATAGATACAAAATAAATAAAAGAAAGTCTATTTCATTCGCACACTTCATTCATTCTCCAAGAAAGCAGTATAGGACATGGTCATAACTTGGGTGAACGGGTCACCCAACAGATAAACTTTATAAATCTCCCTAGTCTCCCATTATCATTACTTACAGGCAGAAAAACAGGAAAACAGTACTATTTTTTTCCATTCCATTCTCTCCAGACAAAAGGTTTGCACAAAAACAAAACACACCCCAGTACCCATGGATCTCCAACGCTTGATTTACGGACACCCTTCCTGTCCTAATGTGGACCTTTATTCGCTCCAGCAAAACTCATCAAATCTTCTTGGTGCATTTAGAGCAGGACGTGCTATCAAATGCAAGCTTGGAGAAAAACATTTCTTTAGGCAGATAAAAAGCTCGGTGTGGTGATAAAAAAGGTAAAAAAAATGTCATCAAAGTGACTAAGATAGAGAGGTCAGCTGTATGCAGGCATGCTCCTGTCGTCAAGAGTAAAAGTGGTTTCCAAACTACTTAAAATGGGCATTTAAGTTTTTTTTTCAGGAATAGAAGATTCTAAAAAGATGTGTTGGTAAAGGGTTGATGAAAGTGGACAAAAGTCAGTTAGGTTAACACTGTTGCAACTCTGGCAAGCAGCGACATAATATACTGAGTTGCACTGATAACATCAAGGGTATGCTCAAGGATGAAAGAGAGAGAGAGAAGGGTTGGGGAAAGGAGAACGAAAGATCTTCAGAATAATGCCCAGGGAATCAGAAGCTAGTCTAATATAGTTTTCATTCTTTTGTCTATAAAAAGTCTCTGCATCATGGACACTGGATAGAGAGATGTGTGAGTGTGAGTGGATAGGCAGAGGGAAAACAAAAGGAAAGTAGCCTTGACATTAAGAAGCCACCCCCTCAAATTACGTGTATTCAGAGATTTTTGAGAGGTTATGTAGCTGACTGGATGCCGGGTGGGAATTTGAGTAAAAGACCCGAAGCTGTTTTATTTTTATGTTTTTCTGCTTCGTTTTACCCCTCTTGGCATCTTATGGATGTGATTTTGATGCGTCTCATGGAATCTATCTCTTGCCCAATTTTTGTCAATTCGATGATTTTTTTTTCTTTGCGTGTTTGGCATTGATCTCATTCAAAGAAATACTGGCAACTGAGGCCGAAGAAACCCAATCCATGGCCTATTGGCCAAACGAGAAAGCCGTTTCTATGCAACTAGGATCGAAGAATCGATGTTACCAGATGTGAAGCATCTTAAAGTGAACGACCGTTGTGTCATAAACTAAAGTTATGACCAATGCTGTAGCAGTGTAGCTGATCAGGTCTGCTTAAAAATCCTTTTTTTCATGCCATTGAGGGTTTTTATCCGCAAAAAAGTATTTCATGTGCATTCTACTGTGGTTCCACAGCAATATCCCGAGTCACATTTCTATGTCTAGTTATATATGAACACATCGAATTGGAGGAGTTTTGCCAATAGACAAACAAGGTCATAAGTCGGCATCAGAAAAAGGATGTCCTTGCTGCACTCAGTGACTGGAACGTTAAGGTCGACCGACAGAAGAATGCATAAGAAAAAAAGAAGCAAAGGGACAGCTTTCTTCGGCTTCCTTCCCCCATCTGGCAGTAATTTTTTTTCAACCAGTCAACCACAACCGTTTAATCAGTCAGTGACTAAATCATTCGTCTCGCTCATCTCTCGCTGCCATCAGCAGCCCTCAACGACCTTCACCTCCCGTCTCGCACACGGTGACCTTTGCCCCTCGCACGTCCAGGACGCAGCAAGTTCTGCTTCTTGCTCCTCGGCAAACGACCGCCGCACTACACTTCATTTTCATTGCAGGACAGTAACCCTGTTAGCGGCCCCCGTGTGGCGTGCAGATAGCCTGCTGCCGGGTCACGCAAGAGAATGGCGCAGCCAGTGTTTGGAGGTTGTTTCCGGTTCCAGAAGCCACTGGCTTCCTCACAAAGCCCAGCCGAAGGGTCACGCAGTCTGTCAGTGTTAAGACAATGTCGGTGTTAATGATAATGCTCGCAGTCTCCACCTCGGAATTGTAAAATACTCAACAAAATGTATGCAAGGCGCAAAGGATTGTGGGCAAAGGAAATGGCTGAATGTTTTTTGTTTCTGTTTTTTTTTTTAATTTGTAGCGAAACTTTTGCCGCATGGAAAGAGCCCGGATTAAAATTTCATTCCGAATCATTTGGCGAGCTGCAAAAACGTGCCGCTACCAAGAGACGTTGTTCGAACTGTTTGTTTGTTTTTATATAACATTTTATTTCAAGTGTTTTCTTATGCTATAAACACAGTTCACGTTTTTTCAGATTATTTACTTGCTGATTCATCTTTCACGAGTTGTTGCACAAAGTTAACTGATTCAAAGGTTCTATACAAAAGGGGTCAAGAAAGACCAACTGACAAATTGACGTGTTCGCACATCATTCATCCGTCTTACATGGCTACTGTTTCCCAATAAATAATGTTTGCTGCAAAAGAAATATCAGGGGTCACTTTAAAGGGATGTCTTATTCAAGTACAGACATCTGCATTTATTTTAATTACAGTGGTCAAAACTCTTCAAACACTAAATTCATGGCCTGAATTTCTTGCGGCTCCCCTTCCAGTTGAATCTTTGTTTGTTGTAATTTATATTATCGTTTATTTTAAGCTTTATTGTAATAATAATGCTTATTTGTATATTAATACACTACATTTTAATTCAATACATCCGTTCTGTTTTTCAACGGACGAACAAAATCCGTGTGACTGATGATCTTAACTAGTACTTATGTTTGGGGTAGGGTTTATATCACGAGCATCCTGAAAGTCCTGCTAGGGGTTATTTGTGGGGAAACACGGTAGTTAAATATGAGAGAATGGCAATCAAAAAGAAATTTTAAAATACAAACGTCTTCAGAAGCATAAATAATTATAAGAATCCGTAATAGTAAGACATAAAAAGTAGCGAACAGGTCGACGAAGATTGATGGCGATAATCAAGGCAAGCAGCGGGTCAAGTGAGGCGTTTACATTCAGAATTGCAAACAACGACATCAATTCATTCACGTCAACGGCAGGGAACTAATCGTGGCCAGGATAGCAGATAATTATGTGTCTTCGTGTGTGGCAACAATTTTTTAATCCAGTAATCATTGACTATCCAGACTACAGGTAACTTGAGGCAGGAGCAAAAAATGAATCTTCTAACTGCAGAAAGATGAACATGGAGCGTGGTGGGTGTTCAATGAAATTGTCAGGATACTTCACTGCAGGACCGAGGTGATGAGCATGCTTTCAATAACTTTCTGATTTGTTTTCAGGTTATGATTGATCTTGTTTACCAATCTAAGAGCATAAAGTTTGTTTTGATCGACGTAATAACCGAGCGGTTGATGTTCAAGACAGCACGTCCACAGGTTGCTAGCCCTGGCACAGTGCACGTCACCACAACAGACAGGAGAGAAAGCTATTTCCAAAAGCATGCTCGTTCATCTTCAACTTGATTGCTTTGCGTAAGGCTTCAAAGGGCGTGGAGAGAGGTCTCGCCCTTGTCCGACGGTGTCTGGCCGAGTCTGACGTTCCTTGACGGGTTCTGATGCTGCCTCACGCGGCAGAGCTCGAGAGAGCGCGAGAAAGCTGGTGTTTACTTGCAGCAGCCAAACAAGCCTCTGCTTTTACCCTAACGCAATGGCCGTCGTCCAACGCGTGTCCTGTTAGCCAGACAAAAGAAGCGATGGCAAACACGAGGCGAAGAGCACACGGTTCCAGTGTCATCGACGGGTGGTCCAGCTGTGGGTCTGACATTTGGACTGGGGTGGGATGGCGGGAGCACGAGTACCCCACTAGGAAGCGAGTTGTCGACCGAGTTCCAGACTGGCCTTTCCCTTGACGTGCTAGGTTTATTCACGATTTTATTGACTGTTTTTTTTTTTTTTTATATTTTGGGGTTTTTTTTGTTTGTTTTTTTTTTTTCGTTTCCAAAAGCGGTGTTGGTGAATCTGAGCGAAAGTTCTTGTTGAGAAGAACGGATCAAACATGAATTTTTCAAGGTTGCATAGCTAGTACTGTCTGGGTTTCTCTCTCTCTCTAAAAAATTCTACATCGCAATCTTTCTCTTTATCTCTCTCTAACACACACATACACTACTTTTATCACTAGCACGATGTCACGATCGGCTCCAACATGTCTACCTGACTCCAATTTCTGAAAGCAGTTCCAGCTCCCAATGCAACAATGTGAAATGAAGCCATCTGCATGTCTCTTCTCTAGGATGTTTTGTCATTCGACAGAGATTTTCTGAGATGCGGTGTAATCTCTTGTTTGCTGCACTCAATTCGAGAAAGTCGCTGGCTCAAGTCTTCCCAGCCCCGTGAGTCCAAAACTTCTCCCTCCCCGCCTCACCAGCTAAAGCTGTGTTTTAACTGAGCCTCCCTTGTTGGTTTGAACCTGCTTCAAAAGGATCAACAATAATCGCCAATCCAGCCCCTCTCTGTACCCAGGTCGCAAATTAGGTTCAAAGAGATAAAGGTTCAAGCAACGTGAAGCCTTTGAAGTAACCGTTGCAATTTATTAACAGAAACGAAAAACCCAAGTTCGACCGTACTAGAACCATTATCTACGAACCATTTACCTTACCTTGTATTATAATTTCTTAAATCGCAATAGATGACATTCTAGTGTCTGGATTGTATCTGTGGTCTCAGGAGGCATGCGACTAGATGGTGTTAAAACAACTGATGAAAAGATCAGACTGGCATCCGTCGAAATTTCTGGAAGTCAGAAAAGGCCGTTAATATCTTCCACCCCAGAAGGGATGACTGTAGGGTCCAAACAAACTTCAGAAAGGCAACACGATTGAGACAGGACTGTCTGCATGCTGATAAGCAGCACTTCACCAGACAGAAAATCATTCTTCTTCCTCACCGCCCACAGAAATAGTATCTCACAAGGCTCTATCCTTCTGGGAGTCACAAACCAAACATCGTTGCTGTTCCCTTTCATACCCGGTGAAAGGATATAGAAAGTAGCTGCGAGTGTGTGATTTCTTTCAAGAAGACAGGAAGTGTGATTCATTACTTCATCGCAACTAACCTTGGTTGGTCAGCAGACGAAGTTGCTGGTCTACACTCATTCAACACACTGAGGTCCAATTTCTGCTTTAGGCGGGATGCTGAACTCGAGGTAGCTTCGTCCATTCTTGTATAATATGTCCAGACAGGGCGAATACTCTGGGGGTAAGGATAGCCCGCAACTGTCCAACTGTACGTCTCCCGCCATTTTTTCTGGTGTCTGTCAGCATGGCAGATGCCTTGAAGCAAAAATAAAGTAAAGTTTCTAGCAATTTTTCAAGCCCGCGCGGTTTTCTTGCACCTTTGCGAGTTTGTTGCCCGCGTCCTCAGCCCGCCTGACGGACAAAGCCAGGAGAATGAGCCTCGCAATTCCTCAGACCCATCTCGATGATCCGCAACAGTTCAAGCACAAACAGCAGCAGGGAGATGCTGATAAGATGTCCAGTCAATGTTTGCCAGCAGAAGAATGGATATTCCAATAGGCAGCCACGTCCCGGCCTCTTCACCGTTCCAAAAAGTAAGGATCCGAAAGACAGAAGGACGGTTGAAGTGGGCGTTACACGATCCCCAGGCCTGATGACTTCATAAACCTCGGGACCAACGAATCCAGCGCCAATAAGGCGAAGATGTAGAGGTTTGATTTATAAAATAGTCGCTAGAAATGAACATAAATTTTACAGCTAAAAAGCCGATGGAAAACTACACTTATCTTTGTACAAAATAATACAACCACGGCTTAGTCGAGAAAATGTCATTTACTCAAAGCACGAATGGATGTTTCAGAAGCATTACTCCTCACACCAACCAACATATTTGAGAACAGTTGTGAGAACAGGCTATTGAGTAGTCACCTGCTGGTATTCCTCTGCAGATTTATGTATTTATTGTTTGTTCCAAGATTCCTTTTTTTATCTTCTATATTTGTATTTGGCTACTTGTCTGCACGACTGTTTCTCCTTCCGTCCTTCGTGTGCTGTCTATGTTTTCTTCTACTTTTCTCAACCATAAGATCATGCTGATGTGTTAAAATGTACAAGACCCTATGTTCTCATGAGTATTTTATGTAAGTCTAGCAACGATACACTAATTTCTGTATATCAGTATTAAGTATTCAAAACCAAAAATTAATTAAAAGAAAACAAAATAGACAAAAATTTCCTCCCCTCCCCTGAAATAAATTGTTCGTCTTCTTTTAAAATAAATGCAAATCACAGTTTCTTCTTGATTCCTTTTATGCGTCCTTTATTTGTCGTCGTTTTAGACTGTCTGATTTCCGTTACCTGGTGTTCATGCATTTTCTGTTACAAAACTCAAATGCTGAAACCTTAGTGAGTAAATCGGATTCAGTAGATGTCTTTAGGATTTCTTTCAGAAGCTTTAACCACCAGGATAATTGAGTGAAAAGGGAAACCTCCCTGTGGTTTTTGGCCTGAAGGCGGAAAAATACTGAAAGAAGCTGAAAACGAGGTTTTATTTTACAAAAGTGTGTACTTGTTCTCCAGTAGCATTTGCTCATCACTGCGTATCAGAGTTGATAATCCACTCAGCTGTCACGTGACTGCTGCTTTGTGGAGTATCCACAAGATGACCGCTGTTAGAGTGTACTCACCATTATCGGTTCCAGAAAAATGTCCTCATTTGGTCGTGTTGTTTAAACTTTCAAACTTTGTATGCTAGACTCCGGTTCAACAATCACTGCGAAAGAGGATAACGGTTTCGTTTCTTACTCCCTCGAGTTTTTGCCTCCTGTGTATCCGTTGATCTGCTAGTGGCTGGCCACCATCATTATTGCTGTAGGTCCAGTAGAAGAGGTCACAAAGGTTGCTTGGGGCGGCGATTGAAGAAGATTCATCTTACCGATCGCCGTCGGATTGTACCTCCATCGAGATCCAGCAGTCCTGCTTCTGTCGGTGTATCGATCTCTGTGTATCTGGAGATGTCCATGCCGTCCCTTTGCCGTCTGTGAATCCTGTCGGTTAGGCAGATCTGCTAGCTGACTACACCCTTGACATTTTCTCCATCACCGAAACCTGGCTCCGTGACGGTGATTACCCTAAGTGTAAGGAGCTCACCCCGACAGTCTACCCAATCATGTCTTGTCCTCGCCCATCAAGAGCGGGTGGCATCTGAAGAGATTGTCTTCACAGCTAGTCGTCTTTTTGTATCTACTTCCATTTCACCCACACCTCCTTTAAACCGCCAGAACTCACTGCTTCCATCCCCTCATCAACCATCCTTCTGTGTATTTACCAACTTCACTCAGCACCTTGAAACATTTAATGGGATGAGTGAAGTCTCCTCAACTTGAACTGAGTAAATACAATTTGGACATCAGAATTCTCTAGTATGGTGAAGGAGAAAGTGAATTCAAACGTTTTGTAGAATTCAAAGCTTTGCTCTGATTTCAGGTGAGATAAGGTGTGGCCAGGGTGGACTGCAGGCTACCTCACAATGATTTGCTAGTCCTCGAAATGGACTAATATTAATTTATGCTAATGATGTGTATACTTTTCGCTATGTACCCGACACTCGTGTTGTCTCCTGACAGTGGCTTCATCTTACAAAACATAGAAAGAGGTGAAAGGAAAGATGATAAAGATTGTAGTCAAGAATTGCTGAGTGACCTCTAAAAAAAAAAGAACCTGTAGAACTCATACATTAGCTGTTCTAAGAGACATTTTTTTTTAATATCAATACTGTAAGTTCGACAAGAAATAACACGCGAAAACCTCACAGACGACAGAGACGCACGACCTTTACATGCAGATGCAAAGAAAGATATAATTTCTGTAAAGAAATGCCAATGGCTATGAGGTCCAGTCTCTGTTTAGAAACAAATAGTCGTTTAACATCCACATCAAGATTCGACAGGTGATATTTCCTTCATTGAAGGCGACATTAAAGCCTAGAATAAAAACGTGTGAAGAAACATTGCAATCACAACAAAAATCTAAACAAACAAATGAGACATTCGAGTTTTTACTCCGGCTGTGCTTCTTTCTTCAGCCATGTTACCTCTGTTAATGTTGTTAGCTCCGATTTTCCCTCATTCATAAACAGCTACACCCCGGCAAAAATGTTTTTCAGTTAACATTATTCCTCTCTAGCCAGTAGCAACGTCCAGAAAGAGCAGGTCTGTCCTCTTTTGCAGTGGTTCTGAATACTCCAACCATGCAAACAGAGGCTTTGTTACACACTCTCCTCAAGCACCCAGGCGTGTCCTCTCACGTTTGTGCGGAGGGATATGACGGCCTACCTTTCAGTGCGGAATGTTTGCTGCAATTCTACATTACGATGGCTGCGCAAACTTGAGGTGCTATTTCTTTTAAATAAAGGAAGACCTGACTTTCCAATTTAGCCCCGGAAGTTATTCCAGCATATTCACACGTCTTCAAAATGGATGTGTTGACATCAGGAAGGAATTTGGGTTTTTTACGATATCGCTTGCGCCCACACACATACATGCAGAGAGGACGAGACCAAGAGAAGGAGAAAAGGAGAACGAAGGACGCAAAGAAACTTGAATTTTAAAATTGGTATTGACGAATAGCTTTGTAAAGTTCCAGATACAGAATCCGTTTCAATGTGCATATTTGAAAAGCCTTAATTTGTGTACCTGACAAATGCGCTTAAATCTCTTCATCGGCAAATATCTGAGGCTAGTGTAAATACAAATACAACAAGGCAGAGGCTAGAATGGTCTCTTATTTTAAATGAAGTTTCCTCTCTATCACATATCAGTGAAACGAGAGCTGTTGTCAAAGTATATTTAACATTTGTCAACATGCACCTTTCTACATCACACACTCAGATGCCAAAGCAAAGGCGGATATTGACCAGAACATTCTGAATGTCTAACAACAGAGTTAATAATATTTATTGGTATTAGGGCAGTAGTGCAATAAAAAAAATACTTTTATTTCTTGAACGAAGAAGGTTGCATCTCTCTCTTCTCCCTCTCTCTCACACACACACGATCTCTCCCCCCAGATGTCTACACGAACCCCTGCAGTCACCCGGATGTTGAGATAAGGAGAAGCTGATTGACGCCAGCGTTAACGACGCAATCAAAGAGTCAAGAGACGACGGCGCTGGTTTCTAGAGCAAGCGAAGAAAGAAAGCCCTAGTAATAAAAGTCTAATCACAAAAGGGGAATGAATCTTATAGATAATGCATTTGTATGTCACTTGAGGAAATCAGTTCGCATTGAAAAGTCCTATGTTAGGCTCGTAAAAAGATGTAGTTTGGATCGCCTCTGCCTTCTAGACAGTAACAGTAAGCATAGATGTACAACAGGGATGCAGTGTATGTGTTTCCTCTCTTCTGTGCTTTGCTTTCTCTTTGCATGATTCCAGGTTGAGCTCCATGCATTTCTTTTTCCAGTTAAATCATTTATCCGTTTTCATGGTCTTTTCATGCTACACAAAAAGCTGTTAATAATAAGCAAATTGATAAATACGTTTTTTACTTAAGAACAATTTATTCCTTAATATGTTGGATACAACTGTTTATATATATATAAAGCTGGATGTATTTTTGGGTCATCCCACGCACAAAATGTGGATTGGGTTTGAAGTCAATTTTAAATTAGAAATGGCAGCCGTAGAGGTTTAGAGGCCAGACACTAAATAAGACGAAACGGTGGAGATTATGGAAATCGGAAAGGTTTTCTAAATAAAGAGCCAGACTTCAGAGTGGTCGTGACGCCATTTCCGGAGGAGATGACAGCAAGAGTTAAGGCCCTTACAAAGGCAATGCCACGGAAAGTTATGTCCCTTCTTGCTCTGATGAAGTCACTGTAGCAGGTCAAGCCGTCCATGTGTCAGCGCCGTTCTCTGCAAATTTCTGCAGTTCCAACATAAAACAGCTGATCTTTAAGACTTTCATAATTTGATAATTATCTCAAAATGTTATTCGGTTTAGTAAAACTTTAGTAAGTTGGGCACACACACACACACGCACACACTCTCTCGGCGACACAACCGGATCAACTTCTGGAATGATGTTCATTCAGGCAACTCATCTACTTCGCAGTCGAAAACTTTTGTACCTCCATTTACTGTTCTACAAGTAAAAGGGTGTTCAAATCAGAAACCAATCAAGTTTGTACACCTGCTCAATCTCACTGGGATCAACGGTTTCTTCTCCTGGGCTCAGCGGCACAAAAAACTGAAAATCTTGCCATTTGCTCCGCCCTTGACCATCAGTCAGAAGAGAGTTTTCGTTGTAAGTGGTTGTTGTGTCCATCACATTGGTTTACTCTGAGATAGGAAGTTTCTTCTCATAGTAAAGATGAGTGTAAGGTTCTGTACATGCTACACGTGTGCCTTGAGTGCAAGAGTGTTCATCTTCTTCTGTTCTGTCCTTCTCTCTGTCTTTCTTTATATATTTTTATCTGTGGTACAGATAAGACACGCACATCACCTAAGCAAATTAAGCTGCAAATAGAGTTAGTCGTAGACGTGAGCTTTTTACAAAGTTTCCAAATTTTACAACTACTTCGTAATTAAGTATGTATCGAATTCCTGAAAAAACGGTTTTGCTTCCTTGATATATTTTTCTTTAATTTACTTTGATGATTTAATTTCTTGTACCAGTGGGCGTCTTTTCTAATCGTTTTAGTAGATCGTAATCACGATTCCTTGGCATAAATAAATAACAGCAGCACGTGCATGTTGGAAGAGGATTTCTCTCTTTCTATATATATACTACATCCGTTATATACTTATCCTCTACTGCTCTTGCCATTCTCTTGTATTGTACTATGACTTTTCTGACTAGTCTGTAAATGAATAGATATTTTATTCCCGAAAGTGTGATTAAAAACGCAAAACTCTAGCATCCGAGAATCTTTAGGCAGGCATCTTAATTTCTAATAGAGATATACTGTACTCATACTAAGGTAGTCCAGTGTTCTCGTACACCACGTGTTCATAACTCTGGACCCGCCTGAACAAAAGACAGAATGACAGGCAAGCACACACGGTGAGAAACAAAAGTAAACTCAAAGTACTTCCTCAGACTGATTAAGGGAAAAGAGCAGCCGCCGAGCGGGACACCGAGACGAGCCCTGCTACCTCCGGCCTGGGCGGCGCCAACAGTCTTAGTACCTCCCTGCCAGAGACCAGGAGTGTCCAGGGTCAACATACAGTCGGCACCCCATATCCCACAAATGACTAAAACCACACAGACAGTGCAGGCATCGCTGGCTCCCATGCACCCGGTCTTAGTTCGCTTTTGTCAACACAAATTTCCTACTGAGCCACAACCCGTCGTCTCTGGTGTCGTCCTCATGTCATCGGTGCTCAGCGAGGTGCTGCGGCTGCTTGGGTGTGTCGCCGGGGGCGAGCTTTCCAGAACCTCTCTTTCTTTCTCACTCTCCCGTCTTCTTGTCTGGCCTTCCCTTGACCACTGTCTCTATTAGAAGCCGTCGGAAGGCTGAGAGGGTCTGTGGCCTAACTTCATATACAGACAACCGACACTGTGTTTGCGATCATGGTCCAGACTATCTCAGATGGTTGTAAGTCTGCTGTTCTTTCCAAGGGTCACTCGGTCCGTCTTTCCTTTATCTGTTTAACTCATTCCCCTCACCATCAGCACCGGCACCACCGCCACACTTTCCACACGAGAATTATTCTATGCTAGACACTAGGTTTTCAGTCCTGTTCAATATTCGGTTCCAAGAGATGAAGAAATACATTCAATACCATGTTACACATGTGCACAAGACCCTGGTCAATGTTGTTTCCACTGAATGCTTTCTAGCTTTGCCTGAATGAATACAGTTACGACAAATCACAATTCTTTTGTTTGGTTTAATATTTGGTCTCAACGACAAATGCTTTTATTGCCTTCCGTTTAATTACTATTGAACCTTGCTCAGTAATAAATAAGTGAAGGGGGAAGACAATGTCAGGTGGAATGATAACACGAAATCGGCAAAATAACGGACTATAAAAGCTCTCTCTCTTACTCTCTCTCTCACACACACACACAATCTTTAAATCCACATTCATGTACTGAGATATATATACCCAAAAGACACATTTCAGAAAGATGGAAAAGGCTACAGTTCCTCTTTACACTGAGTAGAAGGAAACACTGTGACAGTGAAGTTCTACTGTAATTTCTTTTATTAGATCAAAATTTGACAGTTTCGTTGATCTGTTCGGAAACATGCCATTTTTATATTGTTAATAATCTAGCATTATTCACCAAAATTTTTACTTGGTTATCAGTGTCTGCTGTGACACTTTCAGGGCCATACCCAGTTAAAAATGAGGCTATAACTATTAATAGGAAGCACAATTCCCATGAACCGTGCAAACAAAAAAAAAAATCCAAGGCAAATTGCAAGGGCAATACAAAGCGTCTGGATCATAGAGTTGCCTGCCCCCTGGAGCCAAGGGAGACAATGCTTGCCTCAAGAAGCATATGTGGTTGTGAAGTTAATTGTAGTCCGATGCCCCACCTCGCCTTCTACAAAGGATGTTTCGCTATTGTGTCAGCGACCCAGACTTTGAAGGACAAGTAGGATACAAAATGGTTTTTGATCATCTTGGTGTAAAGGTCAATGCAAAATACTTGTCCGCAAATCTGCGGGTATTATTCCTTCCATATTTTCAAAATATAAGAGCAGGAGGTAAAAATCTGGGTGTGGTATATATACTGATATTCCTCTATGATACAAGCTCTCCCACTCTCATAAGTGTGTTCATACTCAACACTGACATCTGTCTTGTTGACTTTTTTCATTGTGATGTTTGAAAGCATGCGTGTGTCCCGAGAATGGAAAGAACAAAAATTCACCCAGGAGTTGGGAAAATGTTATCTTGCCTTGGTCGTTACCTATCTCTAGAAGATAATTGCAGCCCTCTAATTCTTCAATACAAAGCTACCTTCTAGGAAACTGTAGTGCTGTTAGAGCTACTATAACTGTAGTGTTGTTAGAGTTGTAGTGCTCTAAGGGTAGCTGAGACTAGTGAGTCTCCATCTGAGACTGAGTGAGTTCCATTGTCATGTCAGAGTGACTGACACTGAGGTGCTTGAGGGCGACTGACAACACAACGGTTGGGGAGTGGATGGCACTCTAGCGGCGCCAAAGATGGAGGTTTCTGTCAAGGAGAATAACGATTTTCAAGGCAGTCTGCGCGGTCAGCTGAGCCTCATTCCAGACGAGTGGGGGAAACTTTAAAGACTCTTATTTTGCCGGGGGCAGAAAACTCAATGAACCTATCTGTAACCATGCGTGTTTGCAGTTCTTTCCAGTCTGACGCTGACCTAAGCTCTTGGCCCTCGACTGTTGCCAGACCCTGTGGGCTGGTAAGACTGAATTTAAAGACAGACAATTCCTGCAAATCCAGCTTCTCTGCCCGCTTCAGGCCCTGCGCGCTGCTTGCAACGGAAACCGGAATGCAACCGTTGAATTTAAATTTTGATCTGAAACCGCAGACGATGAGGATTATCGATCACAGACACCTTCACACACACAGAGATAGACCACACACACACACAGAGAAACACACACACACACTTTCTTTTGTTCCCTGAAGCAAGGTCTGACAGAAGTCACGCAAGCTACAATCGTGTTGTCACGAAGCCATCTATAAAATCATCGTTGAAGTCAAAAGACAATAATTTATCATAAAAATTCAACCATGGGTAGACAGATGTTGAAGCCGGTCTGAAATCGTCTCCAATCATGTATAAATCTTAAGTCACGTGTATTTCATAAACTGGCAGTCGCACCATCACGGGTACTAGCCGCTGCTAGAGATGATACCCTCCCTTCCCACCAACACCATGAAGTATGAGTCCAAACATCTCTAAAACCTCGCTTCCTTCGTTTTCCCCCTAAAACTGAAACTGTCGCTTTCCTGCTGAGTGCACTCTGGTGTCGCATGAAGATGGCAGGACCAAATGATATGCAGACTCACATTTCTGCACCACGCTCTGTACACACATTCCAAGAAAAAGGACAGACGGAAATATCAGACATGAAAAGACTTCGGAACGCACTTCTACAAAGATGAGATTTTGGGGTTCCCCTCATAACTTCTCCAGCACACCCGTGGCTCTGTTGTCCTCCATTGTCTTGTCCAAACATCTGTGTGTGTACCCGGGAACACATTCATATTCACTGCAAGATGTCCGACCTCCTTGTCAGAGAGATCGACTAATAGCTAAGCATCTGTATTGGCTTGGTTGTGATTTGGACCTTGGTTATAGGTAGTTGGTTGATTGCAAATGACTTACGTATCGTATCTACAGAAGACTGGCATTAGGTTCGACAGGTGTTTGGCAGTTTTCGTTCTATGAATATGTTCCTGAGGTGGAGATTCGGATGAAGGTATAGCACGCACATTATTTTGTTACCACACCGAGCTAAAGTATATTTATGGGCTGAGATAATGTCTGACAAAACTAGAGAGACTTACGATACAAGGATTCAGGTGGCAACGATTAACATTAAGATCGTTGGACGGGTTCAGGTACTAAGGCAGTTTCATCAATTTGAATTTCCACACCAAACACATTTGTCTTCCATTACGGGCTGAGGGCAGGAGTCGGAATATAGTTCAGGCAAATTAAAACTACATTCACCTACACATTTTTTTTTCGCTGATTTCAGCAGCACGCCTACTTGCAGAATACGAATTAATGTCATCACACGAGTTAGCAGTTTGTAGGAGGGAAGAAGAAAAATGAGCCAGCAGCGCAGTGGACCTCCTCAAAGCTTTGATTGCTTGTCCATCATGTCTGACGTGCGTCCAGAAGACACAGTTAGCACACAAAGCACGTTCGCTCTTTTTGCTTGGAGGAGGGAAGCTGACTAGTATCCTTAAGGTCTCGCTGAAGTTGTGCATAGTTCTCTCCCCATGGCCTTTATTAGCAGTTTCCAGCGATAGACCTGTAACTAGGCAGTAACTGTGCGCAACTACAGCTCGTGGACCGATGAAAGGAATTCATAATGAGAGGTCTTAGCTTTTTTTTGTCCAGAAGATGAAACGGCTGATCTTGGAATACATCCCTACAGATGTGAACTGTATTTAGAAGTCGAAGATGATCAGGCATAACTTTGGACTGAAGTTAAAAAAAAGGTCCAACCGGAATTCATTCGACAGACTGGTCAGCAACATTTCTCCAGATCGAAATGTAATGGGGAACAACCACGGTCACTTCATTCTACCGCATATTATTATTATTATTATTATTATTATTATTATTATTATTATTATTATTATTATTATTATTATTATTATTTTTATTATTATTATTATTATTATTATTATTATTATTATGTTAACAACATCATGGGTCTACTAATATCTGCTTGGATTCAAGTGACACCAAGTTGATGGCATGACAGATGGCTAACCCTTCGATTTCTTGTAGTCTATAGTCAGAATTATTGATATAAACTGACACACAGCTCAGTAGACAAGAAACTGCTGGGTAGGGCTATACAAATTGTTTACGTAAAGTTTTGCTGGACTAACGGAAATAACAGCAATCACTTACTTCAGTCGCAACCTACCTGCCCTCGGACTCGCTCATCAAGCGTCTGATGACATCTGACGATCCTGGGCACTGTCTGGGGCAGGCTTGACGTGTCTAATCAAAACTTACACCACTGTTCATTCGATACTATCGAGCACATACTCGAAGCTTCTGTCAAGAAGTTAAATGTTGTTGTTTGTCATGTGGTAACACCATCACTGACGCCGCTGGCTGCTCTCTACTTTGGTCACGATTACCAGGGGCAACATGTCTGTGGCACTGGGTACAACAGGGACGATCAGCAGTCAGCTAGTCTGAGAGTATGGCATCGACAGTTTAAGTACCTGCTATACCTTGAACATTTAGCTAGAACTTAGCGACAAGTTGCACATCTGGACCCAGAATCCTTCATTACTAGTATTAATTTCAATTTCTTATGAAAACTTCACGAAGTCCACGATTAACTGTTTTTAATTTAATGAAGCTTGCTTACCTAAATTGATCGACTTTTACATTTTTGGACCTCCGGGTATAGGTACATTAATTAGCTTTGTTTGAATATATATTTTAAGAATGTCCTATATTTGGTTTGCACCTGATACAGGTCAATGGATAGTTTAAAGAGATGAGTCTTCATGTCCTTGTATTTCATCATTTTCGTCCAGCAGAGCCTAATATAAAGAAGTCCGCAAACAATTATTCAAACTCAAGAAAGTCCAAAAAATTGCCTAATTTGATTTCACCAAGCTCCTGGATCTCTGAAGTAGCGCACGCATTGTGGAACATTGACAGCAAGCTTTCACAGACTGGATCGCATCTTGCTTCCCCAAGTCCACTTGGAAAAAATAATTAAAATATTATTTTCACTTGCGCATTTGACAATTTTCTCGTCCATGTTATTCAGCTGTTCCAACAAATTAAGCCCCTTATCCCAGGGTGACAACGTACATTGTCGACGAAGAATCAGTGTCAAGTGTAGAATATTTCTTCTGCAGCCAAAAGAATCTAATGGACTTCACCCTAATATCACGATAATCTCATTTAAACGTCAAATTTTGAATAAAACACTGGGAATTGAAGACAGGGAGTGGAAAAACAGTTCTACTGATCGATAGACTGACAGAACATTCAAATCGAAGATAATGGAAGAAACAATAAAAACAGGGTGACCTCCTCAACCACCCACACACACCCGAAGACGCTCTCCCTTTTAAGGTTGTAATACTCATTTAACCTGTCTTTGAACAAACCCTGTCAAAGAAGGTGAGACATAAATCTTGAATCGTTGCTAAGGGTACCTCAAGCACCCAACGTGAGGCTTATCTTCATGAATGACTTCCTCAATCGCCACCATCCGAAGTTTGAATGGTTCTCCGCTACCAACGTCTCGCCCATCGATTGGCGAGTTGTCTCGGGGTCCACTTGTTTGACAACTAGAATGGTTCGCCACATTCGCCAATTTTGTGGTATAAAGAGCCCTCTTAGCAGTCTTCTTTTCTGCCACAAGCTGTGCCAATGGTGCTTCAGACACATTTTTTCCTGACCTGTTAATGTGTCCCGAGAAAGAACTAACGGGAAATGCTTTATTTATTTATTTACTTACTTACTTATTTATTTCCTAGCTCGGCAAACCAGTATTCCAACTTCACACCGTCTTTATTCGATATCCTGCGGGAGTATCCTGTTGTAACATTTTATCGAAACATGTTTTCACTCACCAAAAGTATTTTCTCGTACTCAGAGATCAATGAGAAACAAAAAAAATTTACAATCACAAAAATGTCAAGATGCACTGTAGATACAAAATTCTCTCCCTTGGAAAACAATGCGAATTATCTCCCTTTCAAAGAGGGTTAACACCAGACAATATTCATGGAAGGAAGCGCCTTGTGTGTGCAAAGGGCCGAACTGAAATCAAGGAATGGCTACAGCAGAACAGTCGAGAACCGAGAGGTCTTCACCGCGAGATTATTCCGGTCCAGCTGCGAGTTTGCAAGTCTTTGTGTCGATTGATCGACAGACATTTGGACCTAAGAGGCTGCTGAGGCTGAGATTGTCGGCCGGAGGCTGAAGCAGAATGTCCGGAGACTGGACAGCGGTCAGCTCCTGAAATATGGTCGACCGATGACCGGGGTTTGACGCCAGTCACTAATTGCGGTACTTACTGCGAGGACCCTAGGGCGTCAAATACAAGGTATCAGCTGGCTAGTGGACAGTAATCACCCTTGTTAATTGCTCTGAATAAGTTCTCAGACGTGTCTGGCTCCAGGAACATTCGGTCAAATATTTCTTATATTTGCGTAGGAAGGTGTTGTTTAAGTGTCTTGCTCTTTAGCATCTCCGATATCTCCAGAGACCGTTTCCTTACAGCAAGACCCTAGTAATGAGATATTGACGGCAACACCAGGAATGCAGATAAGATCTTTCTATGGAAAGAACTTAAACAAAAGACAGCTTAAAAACTCGGTGTACAGAATCACCCCATCTCGTAACAACTCCATTAACAGTCAGGAGGGCACGCTGAGATAGCAAATGACATGAAGCAAGAACAGCAAAAGAAAGAAGAAGACAAACACGCCACACAACGAAGAGAAAATAAAACTTGTTAACTTTTCCCTCGTCAACGGCAAAATTTAAGGGAAAAAAAGACTCATACAAATATTCGATCTCTTTAGGAATCGGTCGGCAAGCATACGTTGGTTGATTTCATTAGTTCAGCTTGGCAGTCCCTCATCCTGCGACATCGGCCAGAGGTCTCGGTGAGCCTCCAAAAAAAAGACTTCGCGCAGGCTGACGACGACCAGAAGATGGCGGGGGATGATTCAGATTTTAGGCAGCATTGTTGGCAATGCTAACAAGTTTAAAGAATGCAGCTTTTCCTCCCTCAACCACTCCTTCTCCACCTCATCGGTATCTGCTGTCTTCCCACAACCACCCCCACTTCTTCTCCCCTACCCCTCCCTACTTCAGTCTGCGTGCGTTTCAGTAGAGATGTATGCGCTAATGAAAGAGAGTGTATATGGTTATATATTCTTGTTCATGTGTTTGTGAACGTGATTCTGATGTGTACGTGTGAATGTGAGAGATCAGGAGAGTGTTTTACCCATTCACCTCCTCTGTGTGTGTGTGTGTGTGTTGGAGATGAAGTCTTATTTCCTTGCGAGATTCACGTTCAAGTTTCGACCCTGTCGAGTGAGCGTGAAATATCGGCCCACCCACTTCCTCGTGATCAATGTCTATCAACCACTTTGTTGCCATCAATCATCTTCAAGCACGATTGTCCATCTGACTGCCCTTAAGTGTCCGGTAAGGTGACCAGGACAAGCGAGGTGACCAGCAGAGCGAGCCATTGATCCTCGACAGACGAGATGTCGACACAGCCAGCGTGAATGAAGACGAGAGAAGTGAACGAGAGCATCTTTACTAACACCCGCATCATACTCTCCATCAATAGCTCTCGTTTCTCTTTCCTCTCCCACGCTCTCTCTCTCCCCCGCAGACACGCACACGCACTCGCACACTCTCCCCCAACTCTTTCTTCTTTCCTGTCCTCTTTTGTGTGCGAACATAAATATTCCTGTTTTACAGAGTCGTAAACAAGAGAAGTAGAAAACTCCGTGCACACTGCACCCACTTGCATATTATTTTATATGTAGACTGTTTCTAGGTACATGTCGATGAACGATTTTAGTAAACAACAACATAAACAAAAGCAGGTTTTTAACATGTTTGCGTGTCCCTGACACTATTTGTACATAATCCTTCCCCTCTCTCTCTCTCTTTTTTTTTCTGACACACACACACGCCTGCATCTCAAGAACAGAAGGTGTAGGGGATTGTCACACAAATATCAGAAAATAGTGTCTTGTACTAATATCTACCCGATCATTAGTATTTTGTACTCTAGTAACCATTTAAAGATGATGACCCTCTCAGCATTTACGGAATTATGTCTTAAATGTTTGTTCTCTGTTCTGTCAAGCCTCAAACATTTGAAGAGATATTATTTTATGTGCCGACATTGCCTTTTGTACAAAAATAAATTCGTGTAAAACTTAGACTTTATAAAGAACTGTTCAAAAAGCCGAAAAATTGTCTCCAGTCAGTCGCGAGCACGGAAGGCAGACCAGCTGCAAAATTAGTTTTCCCGCAGAAAACGAAACTTTCTCAACTTCTCTAAACTGAAGAATTTTCTTTTCACAGCTAAACTGGGCAGTTATCAGTGACCGGTCGATGGCATCTCAAGGTTTTTTTTCTTTCACTTGACGAAACCCTAGGGCGAAATAGGTGCCACACAGACTCCTCAGTCGTGGCAAACTCAATTCTTGTGCTCGGCTGGCCAACGGACAAACCAATTTTCTGTCCAATACACAGAACTATACACATTTATCAAGACTTTTTATGTAGATATTTCATACTGAGGAACACGTGAAAGACCAATAAGTTCAAAATAACATTCCATTATTAACATATTTAAAAACTAGAAACAAAAATTTAGAATTTAGAAATTTAGAAACAAAACAACCATTTGAGATATTTGCTTGAGTCTCTAATAAACGCTCATTTAACTGTCCCACGATGTTAAAGAACACTATTTTTTTTTTAGACTGTTTTAGAAAAATGTCATTGAGAAGTTTCAGCTTTTTGGATCCATTCAATCAATGGATTAAAAAAAATCATCAGTCACGTTATTGATTATAAAAGAAAAAATGTGGAATTGAAATTAACCTCAAGTTTTTGTGGCGCACCATACTGTACACGGCTGACATTTTATTCTTGCCGTGCGTGTCCGTCCATATTAGCTACCCTCCATAGGAATACTCCTTATGAGTGTGAGTATGCACTTTAGACATTTTGCATCGTAATCATCATTACTATTATTATTATCATCATCATCTGCGTTACTACAAAAATGCTCTGGGTCTGTAGAACAATGTAGAACAATGAACATAAAATAGGGGGTACTCCAAGGGAGGGTGAAGGAAGGGCTGCCTAAAGCCGATTTGTGCAGCTTGAGGGGATCAAAAGGCCATTGGACAACTGACCTATGGTCCTGGTCGATGTCATCAATATTGGTGGGAGGACGTCCCGGTGCTGCTCGAGCGTGTCTCGAAAGTGCGGGGTCGCAACAAAGACAACAAAACAGAAAGAGAGTTTGTATCCGTATGTGATGGGTTACTGGGAATGGGATGATTGGTCAGTCTGGGATGGGTTGGTTGGTCTGGCATGGATTGGTCAAGCTGGAATTGATTGAAAAGAATGATTTAATGGAAACTGTGTCGTGCTGAATGCATGTAAAACAGAAGCATCAAAACGATTACAGTCTACTGCCCTACTACAAAGACCACTCGAGCCAGAAAACAAAGTTGTAACACTAACTTGAAAATGAAACCCTCGCTCTCTAGATACACACCAGAAAAAATTCTATCAGAATAAGAAATGAGAACAGCTGAGATGCCTGCCTGCCTGCCTGCACGCCTGCTTGTCTGTCTGTCTGTCTGCCTGCCTGCCTTCCTGTCTGTCTCACTGCACTCAAGTCTAGTATACACCAAAAGCCGTTTCATGGACCGACCGGTCAGAAAGCCCCAAATGTGATTTTTTTTTCAGTTTAAAACGTTTTCCACATCTCCTTTCTCTCCAGATAGCATGTAAGTGCCACAAGATTACACAACAATCTCACTAGCTCTAAAGCCAATGCACATTCCACGGAAATAGAATCAGTGACCTGGAAAGTGTATCAAACTGTAAAGTCACTGTCTCAAAACATCCACCAGGTTTTCCCGGCATTCTTCGCGTGAGACCTCGTAGTTTCCCGATCATGTCGGAAATGAACAAAACGACGGTCTCCGCAAAACAACTTTGAGATTCCGTTTTCCCGATAATTGAAAAGCGGCTATTGAGGCTTTTAACAGTCTGCTTTGCCTTCTAAAAGCTGGGTCAGTCCAATTAGGAACTGGACGACACTGAAAACCCTTTAACTTTATTACAGCGCCAGGGGTGGTAATCATATCATAAAACCCAGTCGATGTAGAATCTCGAAGATATAACCATGTTCTTCAAGTGGATCATTTCATGCTTCTCTCGGGGTCTCTCTCTTTCGTGTAGCATTGCTGTCAAACATCTTTTTTCTGAAATATCTCAATGGCACTAGATGTGTGAAAAAAGTATTTTGAATTTTAATCTATACAATAATGGGACAAGTTGTTCTGGGCACAAGGTCCAGATGCCGGGTTCTGACAACAAAATCATTGCTAGCTCACAGAGTAGTCAGTCTGGTTGTTTTCATGGGATGCTACCATTGTCTCCGGCTGACCTTTCAATCAAAACTACAAACCTCTGTCATCCACACGCGCCTGACTGATTGAACCTGCCAACAGTTATTACTTCTCCACTTCTCTCCAAGTGAGTACACTCCTGGAATACTTCAGGTCACTGTGATTAGTACCCTTAAGACGAGACTTTCCTACCACTTCCTCTAATATCCTTGCCTTCCAGGGACAAAAACAATAAACTTTCAATGGCTCTCGCATTATCTGAAGTGTTTCTGTGTTATAGCATGCGTGGGTCAAAAAACAAACTTGCCTACATTTGAAAATACTTTTATCTACAATGACCTGCTTGACTTGCAGGGAGAGAACTATGTTAGCTCTTTAACCCCCAGACCCACACTTTTCTTTTTATATTGTCCATCGACGAACAAAAAAATACTCAATAATGTCGATGAAACTGTCAGACAATCCCTCCAGCTCGCGAGCATTCAACCAAGACACTTAAGTGTGAAACTGATTATTAAGAAAACAGAAAAGAGAAAACACAATCATATACAATGATTTGATAACTAAAACAAAAATCACTTAATTTTCTTGCTGTTTTCTTTCGATTTTAAAGTTCCAGTCCCAAGCCTCAAATACTCTGACCATGCAATAAAAAAACAACAGTATTATTTCTGCGAGTGACCACACCACACACCCACACTTTTCATTGAAATTCCATCGTCAGTAAAATGCAGCAAACACTCAGCGATGGAACTGTCGAGCTCTTTTACAGTCAGCATTTTAGTCTTCAGGCAATTGTCAGTTTGAAAGTTGGAGCGGTAGACGGAGCATAAATAAGAGTATTATCGCCAACTGTAAATTTAGTTTTTGCTCTCAGAGGCGCAAAAGGACTAATCTGACTCAGTCTTGGAGGCTGCACTGACAATAAAACAGCCTTAGAGAGGAAATGAGAACTAGAGGAGAAATGCAGTATGTTTGGAGAGCACTTGCTTGGAGATTCGTTTTATAGATCGTTTTACCACTTATCCCACGCACATTATTTTTGCCGAATCGTAAACAAGCCTGACCACCCCGTCCTCGCCTGCTGGAGAGAGGGAGATGCTTTGCAACATTGCTGTCTTCATCAAAGCAGGAAGCTACACTGCTTGACCAATAAGGTGATCGAAATCGAATTATGTTACTTTTATGGTTTGTGTAATCGGGCACCATTCTCATTTTCACTGGCAGTCCTGCCACTGTGGGTGGCTGTGTTTATACTTCCAGCTCTCGTATTGATGAACGACAGAATGTAATTATTAGTCTTGCTTTTTTGATAGCCTGCAGATGGGCAATCATGTCCACCACGAATGTTGCAGGACTTCTTCGAGATCTGGGTTTCATCAGAGGCGATTAAAATGTAAAGAACTTAGTTGCGGTAGGCGGTACAGTGGCTCTAAAATAACTGTCACATGACAGTCCGACTCTCAATGTGACATGACACTTTGTTTACAGGACTTTGTGAAAGATGTTGGAGTACTTTTTGTACATTGCTGACATTTTAAACTGCTTCTACTTGTCGGTCGTCGGTCTCTTCACTTCGCTTATTTTATGGTTTTGTGGTAGTAATGGTTTCTTTTGATGAAGGTTTCTTTAAGTTGTCAACGGAGCCTTCCTCTAGTGTTCGAGATATTTCATTTCTTCCTTACGCATGAAAAACCGTCTTATATAAAACGATATTGTATCTGACTGACTGCTCTCTCTGGAGTCCGTGTCAGTGATATAGAATTTTGAATATCCTTCGTGATACTTACTGTTGAAAACACGTCCTTCAGTTAGTATTCCAGGTTTCTGCTTTATTCAGAATTTTAAAAGTTCATAAAAATTCACAAGAACTTCTTGTGTGTGTGTTACATTTCAGGGAGGTACCCCTTTCCCCCAACCAAACAAAGTTTAAAAAAAAAATGAAAAAATTGTGTATGTGAATCTTTTTCCTCCGCAATCGGAAAACTTTCTACTCTGCAATTTTTTAACAAATAAATTTGAAGGTTTTTCTTCTTACAATAAAACTCCAAATCGTACTTTAGGCAGTTTTTTAAACATGTAATTAAGCAGACATAAACACTTCCCAGTAGCATACAATGCTTTTATAAGTCGAAATAATATTCTAAACGGTAAAAACATTTTTACTTGACAAAAAAACTTGACACACGCTGGTCAAATAACAAAATGATCGAGCATGAAAAATAAGAAGAAAAAAAAAACTAGTAAATGTCCGAATTGTTACTCACGAGCACATTTTCAACAAGGGTAAAAAAAAACGTACCTGACAACTCACATCGCCCTAACACAGCAGCACACTTCTTTAGAAAAACACTTTTTTCCACACTGCTAACGGCCGTCCACAGGAAGCGACTGTCGGCAGTTTTTGATCCCACGGTCTATATTATTTCAGTTTAAACCCTCGGTTTGTCCTTCCATCTCTTAGAAGGCTTTTAGGTTGCTGGGCGGACAAGAGGCCGTTGTTGGGCGAGAGAACAGCGGTTTGTTATGGATGGTACTCCTCGCGCCTTCTGTTGACGGCACGCGCTCTGCGAGCGCTTCCCCCGCCGTGCACGCGCTCCTGGTGGACAGCTAGACGGATGGGGACGCGGCCTCACGTCACGTCACACAGCCACCTACATCTCCAGGCATACCGCTAGAGGGCACCTCCACACGTCACGTCACACACCCACCTACATCTCCAGGCATACCGCTAGAGGGCACCTCCACACGTCACGTCACACACCCACCTACATCTCCAGGCATCCTCACGTCACTTCACACAGTCAACTACATCTCCAAGCATCCTCACGTCACACCCATCTACATCTCGAGGCATACCGCTAGAGAGCGCCTCCTCACGTCACATCACAGAGCCGCCGGCGTACCACTAGACGTCACCAGCATAGAGACCAAAACAAAACAAAATGTGTGTAGCTGTTGATTATTATCACATTTTTGTACTAAAATGGACAAAGGCGGATGTTTGCATTAGATCACGCCCCCACTTTACTTTGTGAAACTTTGTTAAACTTTGTCGTCCTTTATCCTCTCGAGATGTTGGACCCTGCTGAGAAACATCTGTAGAGACGGCACACCCCCACACAAAATATACTGCATGTACGGACACACACACACACACACACATGCAGACACCTGCACACAACGCAAAGTACGCACGTCAAGAGATCCACCATGACCCCAGCACAGAAATATCTAGATTACCTAGTTTGCTGCCTCAACCTGGACATCAATACTGGGCGGGGGAGGTAAACGAGTAATTTTACGCCCAGTCCCTTAGAGGCGATTGAGGGTTACAGACGGCAGCGTGAAGCGGGGGGTAATTCAATCTAGTCTGCATGTATATCCATTAAGAAGTTTTCCAGCAGACGAAAACACGAACAGGCGTATTCTTCTTGCAAAATTGTTCGATACAAACCATGTCTACAGAACTTGCTGTCATACTTCAGATGACTTCAAAGTGTGTTGGAAAGAAAGTTAAGATTGGTCCATAGTGGATTGTCTGCCCTTAGATGTTCATACGGTGCCAAACTTGAAGTTCGTCACTTTGTTATCACTGTCAATTGTTTTGTCTCTTAAAAGTTATTGAACTGCTATTGACCGCAATATTGTTCAGCTTAGACGCCATACTGTTGGTATTGACCACATCTTCTGATCTTTTACTTACCGAGACAGCAGTCCTCAGCCAAGAGCGAGGCAGAGAAAGAGAGAGGCCATCTTGTTGCTGACTTAAGTCCCATTCGCTGCTCCCATACCCCTCACATTGACAAATAATTTTAGGTTATAATGTTTGCTTCATGATAGTTTACAAAACAACTACAAACACATTCTATCGGCAGGATGCTCGCATATATCATATGATGATGTCGAGTCTCTTTTAGAAATACATCTTGCGGAAATGAAACTCCTCTAGAGTGATGCTGAAGGTGATACAAACACCAAGAGACCTTCTTATTCTTGCATTATGGAGGAGGTGGGATAAACAATCAGGGAGGTAGTGGAATTAGGGATGAACAATCAGGGAGGTAGTGGAATTAGGATAAACAATCATGGAGGTAGTGGAGGCAACACACGAAAAAGTCACTGTGACTACAGAAGGGCAGAGGAGGATGAGTGTACGGGCGGTGGTGGTTGTGGTGGTTGTTGTGGTGTGGTGATGGTGTGGTGGTGATTGCAGAAACAGAAGTGGAGGAGAGGATTGCTGTCCCCGGGATCTGATGTGTTACTGTCCGTTACTTTTGCTTTTCTTTGGGACTTGGCGAGTAAATTCATTGCTGTAACAACACAGCAAGATGATTATTTTAAGAGGAAAGGGATATTTGGGGGCGAATTTTTCCGTTTCTTTTCTTGCTTGCAGAAAGGGGAGTTCTTCGTTAGAGATGGCAAACATTCGATTCTTACATTTAAGAGAGACAATGCTTTTCCTGCACAAATGAGTGAGTGAACCCAGTAAACAGCAAAGACAGTTTGATACCTGCTCCTGAGAGAAAGCCTGGCATAAACATATTAAGAATTGAAACCTCTTAAAACACAGTCTGGCTTATTTTTCTTTCCGCTCATCTCTGGCCCTCAATACCCCGCCTATGGCCATTTATGATACCTCGACGAACTTTGTAATAATTATATAATTGTTAAAAAATTTGAAGCTCCAGGAAGTGAGAAAATTATCTTGAGATGTTGTAACGATTATAACTTAAACTTATTTCCCATTTTGACAAAATTATACAATTTAAAGAAGTGTAGATACCGAGTACATGAATGAATCAAACGTAGATGTACACAGCTCGTAAAAAAGGAATGACAGGCATAAAACAACATAAAAAAGAGAGAGAAAGAACATTGAAAGAAAAAAAGGTTAATGTTTAAATTTTTTCAGTGAGGGAACTGTGCGAGTGCGTGTGTGTGTGTGTGAAAGTCATTGTCCGTACGCACAGACGTGTACACCCACCACTTGGTGATTTGCACACACACACAGTCTTACACTAAAGCAACAGACCCCGACAGCTCCAGCCAGCAGATTCCATCAATGAATGGCAGTCAACGCACCAAAGGTTTCTCCGCCTCTGCATGAAATGTTTACCAAAGTCTTCAAGTCCCATTAAGAGTCCCTCTCATCGCCCTTCCCTAGCCACCCCACTTCCGACACCAGCCGGACCGCTTCAATCATACTGAAGTAATGATGCCTGACCTTGGCAGGCCGGGGAGAGCTGGGATCCAATGACAATATTTCGAGAGGGCGTAAATAGAAATCAATGCATTGGGTGGCCCAGTCTCGGTCCTCGCCAGTCACATCTCCACTGTAAGTTCTCCTTTTTTTTTTTTAACTCCCAGCTGCTCCAGTTTCATCAGGCCTGGACAAAAAAAACCAACAACCCGGTTTCCTAAGTTTTTCTCGGTAATTTTGTACTTGAGAGATTCTGTCTAGAGGCATTAAAGCTAGCCTCAAGCGCAGAGTGTGCAATCAAGGACTTGTACATTGCTTCCTCTCAACATGCTTTTTGTGTTTGTTAATCTGTGGGTTGCAATTGGAGTTTTTGTAGCTCTTTGATAGCTCAAACAGCAACAAAACTAACTTGAATGGAAACTGAACTTCGTTGAATGCTCGAGATGTTGATCCATGAACACAAGCCATTGATAATAGCCACGACACCAAGAGATTCAAAAGCCAGACAGAATAAAAATTATATACACTGGTATTTTTTGAAACTTTTAACTCATTTATGTACTAAAAATCTTTTCACAGTGTTGTTTGTATAAGTTAAAAATGGTTTATGGTTCCTGTCTTGCACTTTTATTGTGTTTATTGTATTTTTACAATCTGGAATGTCCCAAATCTGTTTTTGTTTACACAAATGTTTATTTTCTTAATTGATTAATTCAAAGGTTCTTCAATTGTTTTGATTTTGTTAATTACCATGAATGGGGATAGCCCTGTGTTTATGTGCCCACCTTAACATCGTCTTATATTTTTCTCTTGGCCGGAGAAAAGTCATACGCGATGCCAGACGGACCCAGCTGGTCCTCGGCTAAGTAATTCTCGACCATCTGAAGACTAGTTCTAAGACAGACGTTGGGACTTCAGAAACACAAGAACATCACGATCAGACTTGTCCACAATACTGCGCAATTTCCTCAAGAACAGTATAGAGTATAGGCTGCTTTGTCACGAAGCGGTGATTACCCTGTAGAAAAAGCCAACCTCCATTGGAGGTTTTTACTGACTGATTTCAGACCTGGACGATCCTGATGACACGCCTGCAATTACTGTCTGGGGGCTTGCTTACTTACCAGCCTTGCGCAGGCGCATTCAATAGCAAGGTGCACGAAACACCACACATCAGCTTTCTCCCCAGCGTCTAGACATGGCGAAGTTCCTGCTGTTGCTTCATTTCGAGTTAAGAATCAGGTTGCTTACTACTTTCATTTCAAAATCTGTTTGTCCCATGCCATCTATTTAGCTAGGATGTAAAAATCCTTGTAAAAATCAAATGTATGTCGGTATTCTACAGTACTCACTCGACTCCACTCATAGGTGGGACATGGGATCCTTACCAACAAGTATCATAACAAGTGCTCTGTCACGTGGGTTTCCTATCCCCTATTTCTTGTATTCCCCTTCCACTGTAGTCCTCTTCTAACATTTTCCTTCCATTCTTTCCTTTAATCGTTCATTTACACTTTCGTTTGTCCGTCCAGTCGTTGAGTTCGATTCGTTGACGTCAGACTGTGGTGCGCCTCGGAAAGTGAAAGATCGACTTCTTCCCGACTGATATTGGGTGCGTGACTGCCATTCCACGTGACTGGTTACAGATGGCGCCGCTAGCGCGCGGATTAATACAGGCCTTAGTGCTACCAGAACAAAGTTTAACCTTTCTCCTCCCGGCAGCTGTTCAGGCACATTTGATTTAACCCTCATCACCTGCCGGACCTTTCTCCTTCTAAACAGGTTCCTGGTTATTTCAGTCTGCCCCGGGTAAATAATTTCTGAGGAGCAAGTACCACCCAACCAGGGAAGTAATACCCTGGGTTTAGGCAAGACAGGTCCTGATCAGCACCAGTGGTAAAGATGAGGGTTTAAGCAAGTGAAGATTAATGACCACCTCCTCCTCTCGTCAACAAAAGAAACAAACATTATAGTAGGTAAGCTCCTATGAGACTTTGTGAAAATAATTCAAGTGGCAATTGAACCTGCCAAAGTACTTCACTATTCTGACTTGGCAGTGAAATCTGAGTGAAACGTTAAATATGGCGTTTGTTAGAAGAGTAGTGAATGAGTAAGTGAAGAAAAAAAAACCCTCTAAGCCAAAGAGGGTTAGTTATTAGAAATACAAGCTACAACAGGGGACAAATGTGTACGTGAGCCTGTGTTTTCGTGCTACAGTAATATATCCACTGACTAAATCAGTTTAAAAAGTGAGTTCATGCTGCTGTCGATGGAGAGGGGATAAAATTATCGACTCTGTGATAGAGAAAACCGTCCAGTTAACTCGGCAATCCAGAGCAGGTGAAGGTGTTCACACGCATGAGAAGCACAAGTGACTGTAAACAGTTCAGTAAACACCTTACCTTGACTCGGTGGCGGCCAACCTCACCAACCCTTCATGGCGGCAACCTACACCTCAACCGCGTGTAATGGCGGCTGTGTGGTGCAGACTACTGTGGCCCATACTCACCTCACTCGTGAGTACAGAATGTGAACAGACGACCGATAATTAACTGTGTTGGGCGCCAAGTGTCTCGATAAAGAATTCATCATGCTAGCTTCATTAAGCTGAGGTCTGTAGTCACCTTGCACTTCCCATCTTGACACCAACACATCTTTGGAGATGACGGGTTTCAAGTACTTAATTTCAGCTGCTTAACTTAATAACTTCCAACAAATTAAATCATTCGCAGCTGTAGAAATAGGTTAATCTTCACCACAGACATATAATAAACAATAACGTGGAAATTTGTTGTCACCTCGTTAGTCTCTATGTTAGCACACCATATCTTCATATTAGTAGACCAGGCTTTGTCCACACGCTCCAGTCTTTTGATAAATTTCAGAAGTCTGGTGCTCAGATGAATCATGTCATCTTTGAGAAATACCTTCTGCCAAGAGGCAGATTTGTCCATAAATTGTTTCTTGTTCAGCATCACCTCCTTCTTTGTTCGACTAGAAATAAATCTTCTTCCTGCGTACACTTCTGTTGTCTTCGCTGTATAACAGAAATGTCCTCAGGCTTCACTTCTACTTCGGTCAGCAAAGAGCTTCACCACCATCCCTTTCCTTAAAATTCTCATGAGGTTCATTGAGACCGGAGATTCTAATGGACTGGGCGACGAGAGCATGTCTATGTTGGGTCCTGTTGATATTTGAACTAAAGAGTGATTCTCTGGACACAATGTACCATCTCTTGCAGGACCTGGTTCTCTCGCCGCACAATGTCTGTAGAGGACTAAGATGGTGGTCAAGCGCTTCGGCGACAACAACAGGGATGTCTGTCCCCAGTCCTGGCACCACGAGCACCAGGAAGATGTCCTCACATCTGTCAAACATGTAGAGGATTGAGTGAGTGCTTGGTTAATAGAAATGAAGATGCATGTATACCTGATGTATCAGTCTTGCTGGCCTCAGGTTCCCTCACATCACAAAGATCATCGTCTGGTCTATGTTTAGGATATTTCAGTTCAAAAGCAGGAAGGGGCAGCAGCGAGCGCTTGACTTGTGTCCAAATATTATTGGCTGACTCCGACTGTCGTACTGATCGACATACTCACAAGAGCTGACACAGACACCAACAGAAAACTGCGCGAAAATAATTCACTTAAAGATAACAAATAAACCGTTGTTTTCTTGAAAATAATTTTTACATTTGTTACCTTGCAATAACTAGCTCAATAAACACCGGAAAGATCTCTCATCAATGATTAAAAAATATAAAGTAACGAGCAGTTTACTTTTACTTTATTGAGGTTTTTTTTATTTTGCTTTTTATATGGCCTTTGACATTTCGGTCACAATCCTAGAAAAATCAGTTGTTAGGACGTCGGTGTAAGTCCTTGGGTACTCACTTGAAAAACAGATTAACAGCAATCGATGGCGAGTTTCCCGGTAACTACATCACAGCCCTCCCCCTTTTCCTGTTCTCTACAAACTTCTTCCCAGCCAAGAGTCTTGCTCTCAGTTTTACATTTGAGTGGGGAACTCCCCCCCCCCATACACACACATCCCTCCCCCGACTGCCACCACAGTATGCACGGCCCCCGGTTCCCTCCTTTCCTTTGTTGACAAGTCTGATGTCTTGTCTGCACGTCCGCCTATCCGCGTGAGGCGGGGATGAAGGGGAGGGGAAGGTGACGGTGTAGACCTTCAACAGCCACATCATAGGCAAAGCATTGATCGACAAGCAAAAAGGGGAAAGAATCGGGGACTATTAAAATATTCGTTAACAGACAACAGTGCTGATATGAATTCCTACAACGATATGAAACTCAATGCCAACCAGCTTCTAGACCAACTGGACTGCTAACAGCATTCACAGAAAGGTAACTGCCATTGTGTCAAAATTGCTGGCAATGCCATTTTCTCGGAAGCAGAAGTTGGGCCCAGAGGTTCTTTTCTTCGTAAAATGGCATCAACAAACCGCCTCCTCTGTGCCCATCATGGATGTTTCCTCTTTGCGTTAGTGCAAGTTTGAAATCAACCAACCAACAAGTCAATCAGTCTTTATTGTCTGTATTAGACATGCGTCCAGAACAGAAATTACATCTTTGGCTTATACAACAACACTTGCAAATGTCACAACTGATTATGCAAACATAAACACGCACACATATATATACACATCTCAAAGAAAATAATGTTAAGAGTACAAGATAATTCTGAGAATACAAAAAAAATATAAGACACGGTGTGTTTCTTAGATGGGGATAGCTATTTCCAAGTGCGATTGTATTGCCTGCCAGAAGGTAGTAGCTACAGGATGGGTTGGAGAGGATGTGTAGGTTCTGCAATAATGTGAACAGCCACTTTCTGATACCATAGCGATGCAGGTCAGAGAGTGTTGACCATTTCATGCTGGTTATCTCTGGGCGATGTGAAGGAGCTTTGAATTCAGTCAAATGTCCAGTCCAGCCCAAGTCCAGTGTCTTCGCGTTTCCACGGTGTGAGCACACTGTTCACAGCCACAACGCATGAAAGTCAAAGGGTGGTAAGTAAAATATTTCTTTACTTCCATAAACTCTTTGCCCTTTGATACTGGTAATGTGCTTTGGGGTTGAATGTGAGATCATGTGCTCTGATTATTTCTTTCGGCTGAATCCTTGCTTTGAGAAGAGGGTGTTGGATCACGTGTTTGTTCGACATACTTGCCGGTGTCGTGCTTGTCCAGAGCTTGAGAGCATCTCTTGCATTGAGGTGAGGTTGACAGGGAAGTGTGTGCACACTGTGTTGGATGGTTTTTTTTTTGCTGGTTTTTGTCTGTGATATTGAATATTGTATTTTTCATGTATATCTGTAGTGTTAGAACAATATGAAATATTCAAAAAAGAAAAAAGTTGTGAACTAAGCTCTGGAATCTTTAAGCTGTTGACGCTAATAACCAGGCAGCAAGGCACATTGTCCAACATGAAGTCAACTCAATAACACAAATTATCTCGAGCAGTAGTTGTTCCTTGAATAACGAGCAACAGAACTGCCGACCGTACTTACGGACAACCGTTTATGTTCTCTGTGACCGCTGGGGCAGCAGACGGCCCACCAGGGCGATGGGGAGGAGCTTTGAAGTGAAACGATATGGTGGCTCAGCGGGCATGTAACCGGCTCAGTCATCGATCTCGCCCACCGTTGGTATTTCAATGGAATTTTCAATAGAATCCCATAAAATCGATTGCGACCTGACAGCTTCTACACTGCAATTTCACTTCGACATGGCGGGATTGGGCTGAGCCCAGATTCGCCTCTTCGTGTGAGGCAGACGATAAGGGTTGCTGTTATTGGGGTCCAGGGTGCTCCATGACACGAAGACCTTTCATGGTGGCTGCAGGTCACCGCAAGTCTCCAGTCAAGTAGACAAATGGCAGAGCATGGCGCATGCACAAGAAGAATACATTTGTTCTCAAATAATTTTGAAAGGCTAGTAGCTGTTTCTTTGCCATGAGACCAGACGTCTAACGAGGAAATAACAGAAGCTTTTCTTTCTGAAAAGTCGTTATCCTTTTGCTTTCTGTTTTTATTTTACCTTTTATGGATGTGCTAGCAACTTTTATGAGTGGTTGTGAATGTACAGAAAAATACATTGGTTTTAATGTCTCAGTAATTTATATTGTAATAAACCTCGGACACCCACGCTTTTGTATTAATTTCTAAGTAAAAGAAATTTTTAATAAAAAATATTTTTGTTTTCTTTTTGAGCTGATTGTTCTAATTTAAATGCATAATTAAATCATAATCATGTATTTGAAAATTACACTTTTTTTATTTTGAACATAATTTTTATCCTCTCCGAAATTATGAATTAGTTTCAGTTTCCCGAGTTTCTCGATCCTACACCAGGTTACAATTCTTGTGAAGAACCCGCATCAATGCAGCCATCGCGTGCGATTGCAGGACAAGCCATCCTACCGAGACTTTTTGCTCAGCTTCTTATCCCTCCTATTTCTTGTGAGTACATTTCTCGCACAACGTTTCTCTCCTTGGCCCAAAAAATGAAAAATAATCGAATTTTGAGCAATAAGAGCACGACATAAAGGGTTAATACGGCGAAAGTGCTGTTCTTTGCGATTCTAGAAAAAAAAGAAGAAAAGGGTAATCTCGTGACCTTTCGGTCTTTGAGGGGTGAGCTGTTACAGCCATCATCTATGGGCCACAGTTTTATGTTATGCCAGTTCCTTTTCTAACCCTTCAGTTTCAAGTACCCATTCTGCATGGGGGTCATCATGGGGATATACACTGATGGGGTGGCGGTAGGGTTCAGGTCTCGTCTCGGGCACGCTTTTCTTTCTCTGCTTGTGACACTA
The DNA here is from genome assembly GCA_004794325.1 of Pomacea maculata. Taxonomy (NCBI): domain Eukaryota; kingdom Metazoa; phylum Mollusca; class Gastropoda; order Architaenioglossa; family Ampullariidae; genus Pomacea; species Pomacea maculata. The sequence continues at coordinate 332,006 of SRHC01002267.1, forward strand.
CTTTACAGGGCCGGCTGCCATGATATAGCCTTTCTTGCTGGTCTAGCGTGAAACACCAATTTTCCCCTTCCCTAAATTAAAGTTAACTTGCTCATTTCAGGTAAAACACCTAAAACAGTTTCTGTTTAAAGTTTTTTGACTGGTGCAAAAACTCATTTCTCTTCGTTAAATGAACTAACGCCGTGAAAGGACTGTGGACACAGAAACTGAGTAAAAAGCAGAGGCTATCACACGAATATCGCTAAAACATGGCAGTTGCTCTTAGATTATTTCTTAAGAACGTTAAAAGGTGGGGAAAATTCATTATTTTTAGGGGATGAAAAGTGTTGAAAACTTCCTCAACATCGTCTAGTTTGTCCATAAAAAATATCCTATTTCTTTCTCCACGCCTGCAAGGATATGTATGGCAATTTGTATGTCACTCTTTTTCCGAGGGATCACAGTAGCATCCATCATGAAGGGCTGCTGCACTAGGTTAAAAGGGCAAAATGAAGAGTTTTCGGGATTGGAAGAGGCATTTAAATGGAATGAATAAAAGCGCAGGAAAGAGCAATGTGAGAACGAAGGCTGATAAACACGGGTGAGAGGTTTGCAAACTGTTCTTGACAAAAACCACGGGTACGCGAGGAATTTGAGACTTCTACAAGTCGACTCTTAATTTTCTGACAACTTTTCTCTGTGAAGCTCTGCTAATCTCCAGATGTCAGCATCTGACATCAATTTTTGTCCATGTCCTTGTTTTTGCCTAGTAGCTGCTTTTCAGCTCGTCTCGAACGGCCTCGTCCCCAGTCTTAGACATCACTAATGTAATGTCAGGTAGAGCTTGAGCTTTGCTGAGGATTTAAACCATGCATTTACTACCTTATCCAAAAATTATTGGCATCCACTCGTAAGCACTACAGAATTGTGAATGCGCTTGTAAGGGTGATTATCACAGCCGCACAGACCAAACATTCCCAGTCAAACATTTGATAAAATGGAGTATTACGATGGCTCTTAAAGGAAACCAAAGGAGACATCATCGATGTGCATTTGCACGCAAAGCCATAACCTTCTGACCTTCATCTACAGGTCCTTCATTTGTCTCATTTAGATATATATAATAAAATTCCCATGAAGATGTTATTTCTTTCTCTTGGATATCTCTGGCTGTCACTGCTCAAGCTTGTCAACTTTTCTAATTTTGTGTTAAAAATCCACTTTACGTTTCACTGCATAGAAAATCTTCATCAGACTCTATCTTCATCTCTACTTCTCCTTTACTTCACTACTCCAAACTTTATTCCAACCACTTTACCTCATCGTTAAAATATCCCATTGACACCAAAAAACATACTTATTACATTGCATACCAGAGGCGCCTCGATTAGTCTCCCGTCCCGTCCTTTTTTTCTTTCTTTCTTTTATTTTCCTCATCTTCTTACACTTCAAGGACTAGCTGAAAAATGATCAGAAAAATTGAGGTTCCTCCTTATCCCCTCCGTTGACTCCCCAAACTATTTTTCCTCCAGATACGCAATCGTGGTACATCTGAGGTTAGAATAAAAGCTAATGAACGGGTCAAGGCCGTCCGCACCCCGTTTGGCCTCTGACGTAGTCGAGTCCGGAGCCAATGTCGCGTCATCATCAGATGCGCTGACCAATCCGGGTGTAGCATGTTCGAATCTGGGTGCGCGCCCCTGCACGGAGCTAGCATAATAGCAGCCAACGGATTTAATGATCTTCTCCTTCGCTATCCGCGGAAGCTTTTTCTCTTCTTTTTTTTTTCCTAGCGGTTCGACCAGAATGAAAGGACGAAGTTTGTGTCTGCAGCCTCCCTCCCCTCTTCCACCCCTCTCCACATCCCCATCCGCCTGTGGAAAACTAGAACAAAAAAACGCACTTCTGATTTATCACTCTTTTTTCCCCCAAACCGGAAGTGACAAATCCAATGCACGTTCTTCTGTTATTCGGAATGATAGATCGTCTGCTACGTCTTGCCGTCTTTAACCATGACCCCTCATTTTCTCTGCCAGAAAGTGTGAAAAAGTTACCAACAAAAAAAAAAACTTGCTAAAGCCATGCACACTCAGTGAATGAAATCTTGTTCGCTTCACCTGCTGAAGATGCCTGACATGTAGTGCGAGAATAATTAACTCTCAGCTCTTGGTGCAACAGTTTAAAGTTGGTTTTTTTTTTCAATTGATGTAAAGTTGTCTGAGGCTTCACACTCACACTTCCTTCTCCTTCTCTCCTTCTGTTCACGTGTTCTGTCGTAGACTCAGTGTCAATGTCCTCACCAAGCACACTGGAAGGTCCGCTTGTGTAACGGTCAGCGACTGTCACCAGTTCAGTGAAGGTTGGATGTCCTGGGTTCAACTCTCGTCTCGGGTATGCTGTTTTTTTCTCTGAATGGGGCATCTGTTTGCAGGGCTGGCTGCCTTGCCGAAATATAGCCTTAGTTGCTGACTTGGCGTAAAATTCCTATTCCCTTTTGTTTGTTTGTTTGTTTGTTTGTTTGTTTGTTTGTTTGTTTGTTTGTTTGTTTGTTTGTTTGTTTGTTTGTTTGTTTGTTTGTTGGTTTGTTTGCTTGCTTGATTGTTTGTTGGTTTGTTTGTTTGTTGTACGTCTTGACCTGACTACTGCAAATACTTATTCCTTCGGCCACTAGATTTCAGACTGTGGCAGTCTTTTCTTGTCAGTCATCTGTTATTTCTATTCGGTTTTTTTTTTCAAATCGCTCAAGGTAATCTACACTGAAGTAGCCTGTAGTATTTTTCTGTAAAATACAAGTCTTCGATTCATCCCATGGTCACATGACATAAAATATGCACAAGGCGTTCAGCACGCTCTTCCCTTCCTCCCAAAGGAGATGGTCACAGTCTCTCGAGAAATTTCGATATTTTGTTCACTCGAAAACGCTTTCTATTAATACAAGTCATTCTCATAAAACTGCCTTTAAGTAATTTATAATTTTCCTTGCCCTCTTATCCTTGATTTCCCTCCTTCCCGATGAGCTACAGATAACGAGGAACCTTTTTTGTGTAAATGTGATCGAGGTTAAACATTCGGCATTACCGAGGACAGAGGTGCGACAATTTTCTAGAAACTACAGAAGTCGTGTGAGATAAAGATAGTAAAAATTTTGAGACAGAATGTTTTGATGGAGATGATAAGCAACCAGTTGTCAGATTTTCTATCATTTTGAAAGAGAGAGACATAAATATTTGCATCTGCATGTCTGATTTGCTTCTTTGCGTGCCTACCTTTTAAATAATTGCAATATCATTCATCTCTCATCTCTCAATGAAACCGATGCAGCAGATTCGCTTTTTTGTTTCGTGGTAAAATGAGTAGCATTCGATGCTTTGCATGCTCCCTACACACTTGAGAACTTCATTTTTACCATGCAGCCTAATGATATTTTTCTAAAAGACTGTGTACCGCCATATGGTAATTGTTTTAAGGTAAAGCAATCACGTAAATAAAAATCCTTAATTACATTTGTAACCCAGATTCCAAACATCTACAGCATGGTGCACTTGCTGTCCGGGAAGCTGAAGACAGAAGCTCAAAATTGTTTCCCGAATGCTCCCCCGCCTGTTCAGACACAACGGAGGCAATAAGAAGGAAACTGATAAAGTGACTATCACCACCATGAAGCTGCAACACGGCCTGCGATTTTTTTTTTTTTTTTTTTTTGCCTGCTTCCAACCACTCAACCACGTGACTTCAGATGATAATGGTGGCGCTGTCGGTCTAGGGGAAATAAACTCAAACTCAGATTAATGAAATGAAAATGTTGCCCCGGTAACCTTATGGCGAGGGTTCAATGAAACAGTTACAAGGACATATGGAACATAAATACCATCTACACCTGAGGTGTCTAGTCACTTAATCCCCGACACTTAATCCCCTAGACTTTTAATCCCTAAGCACTTAATCCCCAGACGCTTAATCCCCTAGAATTAGCAACATTATAGAGAGATATGAGTCAATGGATCGTCTTCTGTACCTCCGATCATTAGTTTACCTGTCATATTGATTAACAAAAATTACCTCGCGAACACTTAAGAACAATTTTCATATCATAATGTTGAAGAACATTGAATTTATTAGCTTATATGAACTTTAACTAATGTTGTAGATGTTCAAATGACGTTGAAGTTAATAGGATGATTTAAATAGTATTAATGTATTTCAAGATTTATTTTAATTGAAAAACTTATTGTGATGTTTATATAAAAATAATTATTTGAATTTCAATGAAATTTTTCGCTGACTTCATAATTTTTATAGTTAAGGGTTTAGTTTAGGGATTAAGTGTCTGGGGATTTAGTGCTTAGGGATGAAAAGCCTAGGGAATTAAGTGTCGGGGATTAAGTGTCTGGGGATTAAGTGACTGGGAATCACACCTGGAACTCGTCACGACTAAATATAAGAACATTTTAGAACTTTCTTCTCGGTAGACCTTTTTTTGTATTAAAAGTCTAATCAGAAAAAATTCTAAACTTTTTTTAATCAATGGGCGGGCCTCGGTATAAGATACCAAATAAAATCTACAGAATAAACGCATTCCGTTCCAGAGATGCAAGTCAACAACCATCACTGTGCCCAAGAAGTCCAACCGGTCGTCACAGATGTCGGCGGGTAATGCAACATGTCATCGCTTCTCTCTGACTGCATGGAGTCTTGACAACAGAAGTTTAGCCATGTGCGCCTCAGATGTCACCCTCTCATTGAATACCTAGGTAGTATATTACATTTCTTACTTAGAAAAAGGTGGTCAGCTCATCGGTTTTAACTCCCACCAACCACAAAGTTTTTGTCTGACAACATCCAGACCAGACGAAGACACTGATGGTGACAGTGTCAAGGCAGTGGGACGCCAACGTCAAGACATTTTCCCAACCCGCCCATCACATTTGTTTCCGCCAGCTTCCTGCTTTCCACATCAAAGAAGAAAAACGAATAGAATGCTTATTGCAAAACTCTAAACTTGCGTGGTTGCCGAAAGAAGTTTAAAAGTTTATAAAATAAATCAGAATAGACATATCTTAGAGAGCCTCACAGACGCAAATTCTTCGCAAAGTACAAATGCACAAGCATACATCCATTTCCTCATCGTTTAAATAAAAAAATATGTTTGTTTGTTTGTTTTTTTTTTGTCTACCCTTCAGTCTGTCTTCTCTACACAAAAATCAACTTGCAGAAGGTATAGGAAAGGTACCTAGACGGCTGTCCTGAGACAGCGGGCATCGCACCATGCAGCCATCGGTGTGCATCAGTTGGTCTCATGGCGGCCATCTCACTCCAATTTACTAAGTGCCTCTGGCCTCAGGCACTAAGGGCAGCTGTGAATCTTGAGTAGTTCACAGCCTAATGGCCAGTCCTAGTGGTTGTACAAGTCACAAACATATTGCACCCTGACAGATTAGGTCTTGTTCTACACATACCAAACAGTTGGAAACGTTTTCTCCCTTCGTGTGTTACTTCTTTCTCCCTCGCCTACCCACACATCCGCACTGCCAGCCTTTCGCTAGGCTGTCTGCATACACATTGATTGTGTCCATACTGATTAAGGGTACCATCTTTATATTAATGTGTTATGACGGGTTTGTTCACACTGCAGGACCATTGGAAGCAGAAATTTCAAGAAACACGCGAAGAGCAACATCATGTTAGTACCAAGACAGCAAGTGAGCCAAGTACAAGTGATTAATATTTCTGGAGTTTGTTTTGGCTTAAAGGGTATGTCTGAAACATTGAAGGGTTTAAAAAAAAATAATTGCACTTTTGCTTTATTTGTAATATACTTACACTGACACAACTACAGTTTTGTACACGCATACCTCATACTATGGACTGTTCCCAAATGTTCAAAATAGAAAAGATTGGTTGGACACTGTAGACATAAAACAGGGCAAATGTTTCTCTCGACAACCCCTGAAAGGTCCTCGCCTGTGCTCCATGCAATTATAAGGAATGCCTGGCCGCCATTCTGTCGATCCCAACAATATTTACGGTAGGAACAAATAAAAGTCATTCTTTGCTCTTTCTTTTGCTTAGGACTTAATCTTCTTAAACGACTCCCCAGCTTAAGTGCATCTGTGGATGTTTGGAAAGCCCTCAACCTGTTTTTAAGGGTTTTCTTACTTGTCTAGTTCTGTGTAACCAGACCGTTGGGGCCTCATCCGCAGTCCGACCAGGGAGGTCGATGGGAGTTTAGTGTCAGTAACCGCATAGTCCTGGACTTTCTGACTTTCTGAGCATCTAGCTTCCACTTGGAGTTGTCTGGTGGTATAAGAAAGTAAGACGGTAAGAGTGTTCTAGGAGATGGTCACCCGATGTTAGTTTCTGGTTATCATAATTATAATTACAGCAGGTATGAAAGTCTACATTTTCAAATACAGAAAACATACAAGAATAAGCAAATGTATAAAATGTATAAGCAATCAAAGTGATGGCGTTGCGAAGCTTGAAATAATTATTACCAATGTCCAGGCACATACGCACACATATATAATTGACTAAATATGGACACAAAAACAATTGTCTTCATTTTCGTTTGTTTTCCATTCAAACCAGCAAATCCCAACCCACACTCTAAATACCATCACCGGCACGTTTTGTCCATTATCGGCCTTTAAAAAATAACAGATGTCAGGACGTCTTAGAGAGGTTATGCAAAAGACGGAAAGAATGAAAGAAACAGAAAAAAATGTGCAGTATATTTAGACAAAAGACAACATCTTCTCTGACTTCTCCCAGCCCCCACCCCTCGTGCACTTAAAACTGATGTCAGCAAAATTTGAACCTCTCCACCATCACATCCCATCCACCCCGACCACGACCATTGCCGGAAGTGATAAAGAAAAGATTTTGCTGTCGAGGCTTGTGGTTGTATCCGTGCTGGGATCAAGAACCATCCGTCAGCCGTCCTAGTCCTCCGAGTCGTCATGCGGCACGAGCGCTCCTCCCAAACGCCCGTCGCGTTGTTTTCTTTCAACATGTCTTCGGCGGCAGCTGCACTGTCCCTCCACGGGGCAAATGGCCCGCGGGCCGCGGGGGCCCTGATTGCCGGGCCAACGACCTTCGACTCTCGCACACGTCGCCCTCGAATGCCGCCAAACGGTTTGCGGGAGGGTCCTCCACCCGAACGTGCCGAGTGCCACTGTCCTTGTCCCTCGTTCTTGTCAATTGATCACGTCAAGCCCACGTCCAGCTCGCAGCAGAATGGACGAGAGGTAGATTCTTTCACGACCAGAAAAAGTTACTTCTAGAAACTCTATCCCAGTTTTAGATATTTTTTTTAATTCTTCCCTCAGACTCAGACTGATTTTGTCCTGATGGCATAAGCCAGTTTCAGACAGTTGAATAACTGTCTTTTCTTCCCTGAACTCCTCTGTCTGGGACTGACCTCAGGCCGCGTCATCACCCATTGTGACAGTCGTTTATTCTGTCTGTATTATTTTTGTATTTATCCAGTATTCATTCTTTCAAGCTCTTGAAATGCGATTTTAAATGCTTGGATCGGCTGCTGTCCTTGAAATGGTGGAGTAGGGGTATTCCTGCACTTCTACCTCCTCCCCACCCACAAAAATAATGGTTTTGCGATGCGAGTGAAAATGGACTGTCAACACAAATCAGTCTTTTTTTTTTCAGCCGTCGCTTTATCTTTCTTGTTCCACGTTTCTTTCTTTTCCTCGTCTTTCCAATGTTTATTGCGGAATACGACAAACTCTGGCATTTCCACATGATAAACGTCTTTTTTTCTTTGAAAAAACATCTTTTCTCGCGCAGAGAATCTTCTCTTCTGCAACAACTCATTTGCGGACCCGCGTATACATCAACAGCTACAACAGCCAAGAACAACAGAATCAATTTAAGATTTTTCCAACTCGTACAGCAGGACGTAGCTTATTTATCTCGAGGACCCTGCTGATATTAAAGGAGTCACGTACAAAGTCATTGAAGCCATCGCGAAATGGTTTGGCGAATCATCTCAGCTGCTGACGATTGCCTCCAGAAGTCGAGGACCATTGGCCGGGAGGCTACGAAGTCTGCCAAGCGCTTCAGCCTCCATCTTGCCGAGAGATCGATGAGGACAACTTCTACCCGCCAGCCTCTGGAGCTCGGGTGCTGCCGGCTTGATGACAGTCGAGCGAAGCCGAAAGCCAATGAACGTTAGAGCCAGAAATTTGTGGCCAACCGCCACTTGCCATAAGTCATGTTGCTAGAAGTCAACTGCCCACGTGATGTTGTCAGAGGTCACATTACATCACCTCATGTTGTCCTACGTCAGCGATGCTGAACGCTGCCGAAACCCAATGAACATTAGATTGCAGAAGTTCGGGGTCAAACCATGTCACAAGTCATGTTGTCAGCCGTCAAACGGCAACTCCTCTTGATGTCAGATGTCCAACTGCTATGTCATGTCATAAATGTTACTGCCATGTCGTGTGGTCAGATGTCACATCCCAACATTTATTCTGTGAGATGTGTAGCTGCAACATGTCTCGTTATCAAACATTAAACCTCCACATGTCAGGGTTGTGGCTGTTCACTACGAAGACCTCCCGAGAATTTGAGATTAAATATAAAGTAGGCCCTCCTTAAATCGAGAAATCATAACAGCCAAGAAAGTGCAAACAAATGAAAGCTTTCTGAGAAATAGATGGACACTTGATGAAGCCCCTTGATTAGATTGGAAAAGATAAAAACATTCTAGTCCGTTCAGTGCTATTAATCTGTCGTGGATATTCTACGTGTTACATCCAACTCGTTCACTTATAAAAAGTCTTTGAATATGTCTGAACACTTTCGCAGATGAGATAAACAAAACCAGATATGTTTTGCAGAGAAATTGGGTCGGAAAGACCAATACTCCTGGGATCAGTTACTGGTCTGAAGAGTTATTTCTGGCCCTTGTCTCGACTGACAACTTGGCTAAGACAGTTACTTCTGGTGCTTGTCACTCCATGCCTACCTCTCGATGACGGAAGATACTTTCGAATTTAATTGCGGCAGGAGTATGAAGACTGCTGTTCGGGAAGGTTTCAGTTACAGGACTTAAGAGGCTGCTGCTGTCTTCAATGTTACTGGTGGTGGAGTTGATGATGCTTCTCGTCCCCCGCCTTCCGGTGCTTGCCAGTTTCTCATTTAGGAAGCCATATTTTGCCATTATAATTGAAATAAAAAAGTCCATTACATAACTCGTCCTTTAGCTACAATCCTATACAAATGTGTGGTTGTTTCCTACCTGGCCGCACGTATGTTCTACGTTCTGCCCGCTACGTCTCTCAGCGAGTGACTACGTCCTGACTTCAGCTGACTTTTGTCAATTTATACTCCACTTCAATTCGTAGCACAGGCATAAACACTTTTTAAATCGATCTTCAAATTCAAAGGTTTAATAACCCTTTTTCTTCAAGAAAATAACACAACGCCAGAAAAGATTTCCATTTCCTTAGACACGCTTGTCTCCTCATCCGTGTCCCTGTCCTCTCCAGGGAATTGTTTGCTTTGATAAAATCCAGCAGTAATCAGCTATCACATTTAAAATCCCCGCCGAGAAACATGCCGACAAGGCAAACAGCATGAGCAGGCTGACCTCAGGCATCGGTCTTTGTGGAATGTGGGTTGCAGGTTGCTTCTCTGTGTTTGATCACTAGGACACCTTGACCTCCGGTCCAGACAACACCACCAAGAGTTCATACAACTGTCACGTGCACCTCCCCGGGATGCCGCTATACCACAGCTGTTAAAGCAAGCTGCTTCGTTAGTTGACCGATGATCTTTAAAAAGAAAGGCGCAGACAGCCGACGTGAGACCATGCCAGAGACCGTAGAGAAATGACCGTTGTCGAGGAATAATTTCTCACGTGAGAAGCAAATTAAATTTCTTCTTTCGTTTCTTTCATTCTTGTTCAAAATGGCTACATCAGGAAGCCCGATGCTTTACAAGTACTTCACACGAACAATGTGAATTTCACAACTGCTCCCAATTAACCTGAGAGATAGTTTCAATTTTGTTCCATGTCCAAGACCTCCACGAGAGAAAGATGTGCGACAAAAGCGCTCGGAGAGTCCGACGAACATAAAATGATTGAGAGCGATCCCGTGTCGTCTGGATACATCAAGTTCCCAAGTTGCTAGACAACCGAAGCCAGAGGTCAGACTAGGATCCATAATAGTTTTGTTCGTAGAAGCGCGCCAAAGGTGGGTCATTTGCTCTCATCCTTCTAATGGCTGACCCAAAGCTACCTACTTCCGGTCTTGCACGTGAGCGAAGGAATGATGTCTGCGCGTGTAAATTCTAGGGAATGACCTTGATTCCACGAAAAATGTCGGGCATCGGGATTAATGCGATGACCCAGAGCAGATCAAAGAAAATTTTTTATTCTTGGTGAAATACGATCAAGTGCGGGTACTTGGTCCCTCCCGAACACTTTAAGAACATAGCCTTCCTAACCAACCCTCATCCCCCGCTCACATATACCCCAAAGCTACCATGTTTTTCTTTCCTCTACCAAATAAAATGGAAAGATGATAATTGGTTCTTTAGATAAATACTCTCTCATACCCTTAATTTTTAAATCTTATTAAACCTTTGTAGAATCAGTTGTTTTTGTAAATCTGACTCCCGAAGGTACATTGTTGAGAGCAAAGTTCCTTGCACTCGTTTTTTGACAACAACAAAAGGAAGCCCGGGGAGACAGTCTAGATATAAACAATAATGTAGGTGTCGCTGGCTTTTCCAGTTCCGACTTTCACGAGGCAGCACGTGACACGAGGCATGGCCCGTGCAGAACAAGCATCCTTCAGAGGCACACGATGATGGCCATTTTCCGTCAAGCGTTCATTAACGGTTTTTATCGCCGTGTCACGATGACAAGTTCTCTCGCGACAGATGAAAGGCACTGGGGAGTTTTTAACAGACCGTGGGGAGTATACTCTATGGTGGAAAGAGAACTTTGCGAGGGCGAGGGGGTTAATGGTGTTGGGGGAAGCCTGGCAATAACTGCTGCGACGACATTCACCGGGGCGCATTGTAGGCCGGCGTGGTAGCGCCAACCTGATGGTGTCAATGGGGATGTTCCAGACGGTTCCTGGGCCGCAGAATCGCCGGACCCGCAAAGCCCCGTCCACCGACATATCGCTCATTAACTCTGCCCCTACATGGCCTCGGGCACGAGCACTTCACCACAATTCAGGGCAGCAGCCTCTGCTTGCAAGTGATCCCCAAGGCACTTAGCAGCACTTGAAGTGCGAAGGACGCTGGCTGACAAGGTGGGTTTACGCAGGACAGAGTAAACACATTCATAGGGAGTTGATGACAGAATTCAGCATTTCATGAAATCGGCTTGTGTTGACATCGGGATGAGTTGACAAACGTGCGGTGGTGTCGACACTCACCAGTACTTGCACTCGTACCTGCCTTCGTATCATCTTTGTCCGTAAATACATGTTAGTGTCTCAATCAAGAATGCAGGCTAACATTCGCATCTTCCTTCGCACAACAGCACAAAGACAACTTCATCTCAGTCTCGATACAAGCTATATAGCAGGGATGGGGAACACTGTTTCCTCCGAACCCTTTAGAATTTATGATATCATTCGCAGCCCGTATAAAATTATCTACTTAGAAAGGAGCCTGCTCTATTTGGTCAAACTGTAGTTTCACCACAAGTGTTAACACTTTTGCAACGTGTACAATCCCAGCCTGCCTGGTACTGCTGTTCTTAGTCACCACAATCCGCCTTTTCATAATTATGTGCGCGAAAAATGTGCTCTGCTACTAGGCAAAGCATGGAGAAATAACTGTTTGGAGTCAGTAAAATGTTTATAATTAAGTTTCTCGAGGAGACAGTATATCTAGTAACAAAACCATTTTTCGTAATGCAAACTTTTTCTTTTTGTGGTTATGCTGTGAAAGTACATTAATAATAATAATGACAATAATAATCATGACTATTTAGTACACATACCTCCCCCGATGGAGAAACTCGTGGCATTTATAAAGTATCTTCACACACAGATATGCTTGTACATGCACAAATAAACTCAAAAGCCCAAACTAGTTTTTACTAGTCAAAGTGCTTCTCGTTTGTTAATCCTTTGAAAAGCCATGAGAGGATAATGTTGGATACATGTAGACCTGAACTGTACACTAAAGTACACAGTAAATGTCGGCGATCATTTTTATTGTAGGAGCCGACATGGTTAAGAAAACCAGGCATGTCAGCTGTATTCAACTAAACTTTTCTGGAATGGTACAGTTTCCACTTCCCACTCCACTTAAATTGTCGTCTGTCGTGGCTTAACCGAAAGTGTAAAACTTACTAGATGTTCGGAATATATAGGGCCAGCTATATATAGCCTTTTAGAACATTCAGTCCCGGTTATTTAACACAAGGATGCGCTAGCGATTATGGGTATTTCAGCACTTGTGTTGTTCCTTGTATTGCGTGATGTATCCAACGTTAAAGAATACAGCTTACAAACGAAACCCAACGATATTTCTTTACAGCCGATATTTTATTTTTTGTCTCCACGTATTAATAAATCAATTTTATAAAAACATTTAAAAAAACAAATGTTCTTATAGTTTGCCTCCCGCAGTAAGCAGCTCATCAACCAGCTGGGAAAGATCATTCACGATGATGTCAGGTTTCACTTTGGGATGGTTCTCATCTGAGGCTCTGAGGAAATACATTAATGCTTATTAAATTTTAAATTAAAAAATGATGGATACTTCAATCAGCAGAAGTAGAATTTTGTAAGAATTTTTTTTCAAATTTCTACAAAGAGCATGGCGCACTTGGTGTACAGCTTATATTTGAACCTTCTTACCTGTATTTACCTGTCCTAACCAATGCTGCACGTATTCCACATCGCTGTGCGCCACCTACATCACTCTCTATATCATCTCCAACCATCAGCGTCTAGAAATACAGCAGATTAAGAAATGACTATAATAAAGAAATGTATTATTATCAAAGATATATAAAATAAAGAAATATATAAGATTCAATCTAAAAGGTGTATCACCTTTAAAATATCATTTTACATGAAGCATTCGCAATACACACGCTCTCAATCTTTCCCTCTTTAATCAGGTGATGTGAGAAACCTCTTCTGGCACTCGCTCCATGTCTTGTAACACTGCCATGAAAAATGATGCTGATGGTTTCCCAACAACGTCTGCTTCAATGTCACAGGCATACTGTAGAGAACAACAGATTTATTTTGATGAGGAATGGCAATCACTTCATTGTGACTGTATACCCACCCAGAAAAGTATACAATCCTACTTCACATCTCCACAAAACTCTTTATAAAAATCATGCTTGCTTAACTTTTCTCATGCTAGGATTAAAAAATGATTTCCTTCTCCTGTAATCTGGATTTTGTTGTCTGAACATTTTATTCTGCTGCTCAACTTCAATAGTCTGTGTATCTCATCTTGCCTTTACAACATCTAGTCTTCAACAAGTTCCCTTAAGTCCACTGACTGATCCAGGAATATAGCCTATGTTGATAGTCTCTGTCATGTTCCCTAATCATTCTAACCCTGCAATTAATCAATGCACTGGTTCCTTTCCTAGTGGCTAGCTCTTGAGATGAAAAATTAAAAATAACTCATCACATCAGAATTAAGTTAATAGTGATATTAATTCTTTCTAGTGCTTTAACAAGCGGCTTAAAATACAGATGACCAAACTCTAAATCAAAAATCCAATAGCCTTTGACTAACTTTTAAGGCATGAAACTTCGCAAATAAATTCAGATAATCTTTTCTGTGCAAACTCTTATTTCACAGATAAAAAGTTGAGCTTGATGCTGCAATATTTTCAGAAGGCTAGCGTCATCACTAAAACAAATCCCAGAATTAATGTTGGTAAATGCCTTACTTCAAGAGCCTTCATGTAAGCACCAACATCAAGGATGAGAGTGTTGCTGTCTTTGTAATATTTTCTGCAGCAGAAATACTGTATACCATATGATTTCAGTGATATTTTGATGCAAATGGTACACAACAGCTTCTTTTAAAGATAACGAAGGAACAAAGTCAAAATAAAAATGTAAAGCAGTTTGATAACAACTGAAAACAAAAATGTTCTTGCTTTTTGACAAAGAACTGAGAGTTTCCAGAGACATTAACTCTCAGATGACATCAGCTGTGAACAATAGTATAATTAATTACTGTCACAATTAAGAATAATAATAAATGTCACATTTGTGTGTGCTTGACATGCATCTCCAAATGACTAAACTCAAAAACAAATAAAAAAAAAAGAAATAAACTGATGATGATTGTGTTAAAACATTGATTTTAATATTTTGACCATCTCCCACTGACTATATATAAACATTTTTACACTGCCAAACTGTCATAAATTTGTTATTTGCATAATAAAAAAATATTTTTTTATATTATTTATGTAGTGTCAGGTTATAGATCTGGTGATATGTAGAGCATTTTAGCAGATTACTCACAGGAGAGCAAAGGTAATTTTTAGCATCTCAAATATCTTGGCGAATATTTAAAAGAAATGTTTGTAATTTGCTGTAATATCTAAAGTAATATTTTAGCCAGCTTTTAATTTAACAGTTTTTTTCTGACTGAAATGGTGATTTTCTATTGAAACAAATTGTGAAAAGTACACAAAGTTGGATGGCAAGAAAAATATTAGCATAAAATAATAAACATATAGATTTTATAATTCTGTTCATTGGTATTGGATTATATTGTGAAATTAGGTAAAAGTTTGATATTTCTGCTTGATATAGCTACATTTCTGCAGATGTTTTATTGTATCATGTCAATAATGAGGGGGTATAGAGACAAGAGGATTAACCTACATGCAAAGAGATATTTGCTGTAAAATGAATTTCACATACACCTGCAAAATCTGCTTGTGCACAGCTTATATATTAAAAATCTGAGTTTAAAAGTTATACAAATAAAGTTATTTTATAGATTTTCTTCCACTTTATGTTAAAAAAAAAAATTTCGGAAATTGTTATTGTTAGATTATTAAATGTTAATGCCCTAAAGCATATAATTTTTACCCCAACTCCACTTTATAATAACACAGCACATCATACAACAGCTTTTCCGAGCACCAAACCATAGTGCAAAGTGCTTTACATACAGGCATGCTAGCACACCAGTTTATGGTGGGAATCGAATGTACCCTCATACACTAAACACACTGTTTAGCTTATATGTTGCTACTAATGTTGCATTCTACATAACAGAATGCTTGAAAGTGAGTACACCATGACAGTGTACATATAATCACTCAGTATTGAATGTCATTATATTGTTTACTATTAAATTAAAACCTTTACTATTAAATTGAAATCTCTATTAAAAATACCAACAGCTCAGTAATATCCATTAGCCCACTGTCTGCTAGATCTGATCAGGCAACATGGAAAAAAAGTGTAAAAGCTCATGAAAACTTTCACCAATAATTTGAAGGAAATGGCAGTGTCATCATCTGGCAAAATATACACTTTGATTTTTAAAAAATTGGTTACTATGAGCTGACTGATAAGGAAAACATAATTACTCTACGCAGTGACATTGCATTCATTTAAGTTAATATCTAATTCTAAGAAAGTGGCAATACTAATAATGTGTTCCTTGAATTTTTTTGTAACAGTTATGTGAAATTTCTATAAATAATTTACCAATGTGACTTTTGCACCTTTATTCAAATTTCAGAAAGATTATTGTCCAGTCACCAAACCTTGAGTTGTTTTTGTAACATTTGTCACTTTTATGACAGCTCTGTATATTCACAATTTTGTGTGACTGAACATTATGGACCTGATTTTTTTTTTAAAAGGTCAAAACTCTGAAATAGATAAGTACTCACCCTTTTCCCATGGAAATCAAAACTGGGTTGTCCATAGCTATGAGGGTTTGAAAGGCCTTGTTCATATTCTCATAGCTAAAGTTCTCAGCAGCATCACCAATAACAACACAGTTTGGTTTATTTTTATCCACAGCATCAAAGTCTGCTTCTGAAGCTGAACAAAAAATAATCATTAGATAGCATTTTATTAGCCTATATTTTCAGCACCAATACCAATTATGCTCAACATGAATTTACTGACAGTCAAATTATAAACATTTCACTCTACCTGGATGAACAAGGAGATGAGGTCGCAATCCCCGTTGCCGAAGAACCTGGCAAACAGCTGGGGCTGGGGAAAACACCTCCTCTTCCTTGATGCTAAATCCAAGTTTTTGCAGGCGGTCTACAAGGTTTTTGCGTGTGGTGGTAGTTTCATTTGTGCAGAATCTAATTGGTATACCTGCTTCTTTCAACCTGACACGAAATTATACATTTTTTCAAACAGCATGTGGGCATACCATTTACAGTCTGCTTGGTGATTACGTTTGATTTTTTTTCCATTCTTAGTAACTATAAACTGCTTGATACATTATCTGTGAAGTATGCATTTTGTAATTTTTTTTGTAATTTAGATATATATTTGATGTCCATAACTGATGGAATTGCTTACTTCTCGTTTATCCATAACTTATGAAACTAGCCTTGATAAGACCACTCAGATCATCAACGGCCAACAGCAATGTCAAACAGAATATTAAAAAATAATCACTGTTTATGTATGCTTTTAGGTGCAATGTGTACGTAAAAGGCTCGATCATGTGTCAGCGTATGTGACTTCAACTTTTTTGAGGGGAACACTTTCGCAAAACTCAGCATTTTTATTTTTTTTACCTATTTACTGCGTTAACTGAACCAGGGATTGCAACATCCGCACCATCGGCAGTGTCTTTCAGCACACCAGAAATGTCAAGCATCACAGCGTTCACTCCTTTCAAGCAAGCCATGGCGTCTGGTTACTGACAAGGGAAACTACTCAAGTCGCAAACACCTTCTGAAGTGATCTGGAGTGGTGTCCCTTCCCCTAGCTATCTAGCGTGCGTTCTGGCCTGTCACGTGACAGGCACTGGGCGGTCATGGACCTAATGCGGTGGGATCTCCTAAGCAGGGCCGTGCTTAGGGGCAGGCGGACGAGGCATCTGCCTAGGGCCCCGCGCTTCAAGGGGCCCCGCGCTTTTGATTGATATGGTAACTAGGCATATGGAAGTGTAGTAGGTTCCCTTCGTTGTAACCTATTGACGAACGTTACAAATAAATTAATCGTAGGCTTATGTTGTAATGTGTATGCAGCGTACTGTCAATGATAAAAGACGAGATATCTCTGAGGAAAAAAGTGACTTTAGATCACAACTAAAACCGTGTGATCGTGGCGTGAGGGCCCCGCACATGCCCTTTGCCTCGGGCCCCGCGGGGGCTAAGAACGGGCCTGCTCCTAAGTACCGAAAATTAACCGTCGGTTTAGTAACCCAGCATGCTTTCTTGCCCATGAATCCACTGATAGGTTCACCGTCGGTAAGAATATGACAGACCATAGTTTCTTTCCTGAAACAAAATAAGAAATAAGTTTTAAGGTGTACAGAGAATTGCTGTACTTTTCAATGCATTTGTTCCTTTCCTAGAACAGTGGATAGCTCTTGAGATGAAAGAGTAAAAATAACTCATCACATCAGAATTAAGTTAACAGCAATATATATTCTGTCTAGTGCTTTTACAAGTGGCTTAAAATACAGCATCAAAATCTGCTTCTAACGTTAAACCAAAAACAATTATTAGACAGGTCTTAGTGTAGAAAAGTGTACATTTTCTGCACCATCACCTATTATACTTAACACGAATTTACTGACAGTAAAATTATAAACATTTCTCTCTACCTGGATTAACAAGGAGAGGAGATCGCAACCCTCGTTGCCGAAGAATTTGGCAAGCAGCTGGGGGTGGGGAAAACACCTCCTCTTCCTTGATGCTAAATCCAAGTTTTTGCAGGCGATCTACAAGGTTTTTGCATGTGGTGGTAGTTTCATTTGTGGTGGTAGTTTCATTTGTGCAGAATCTAACTGGGAAACCTGTTGTTTTCATCCTAGCACGAAATTATACATTTTTCCAATTGCGAGCAGGCATACCATTACAGTCTCTTTGGTGATTACGTTCAAGGGTTTGATTCTTTCCCATCTTAGTAACTATAAACAGCAAGCTACATTTATTGTTTGTGAAGTATGCATACTTTCGAGAGATATTTAATGTCCATAACTGATTGGATTGCTTACTTCTCGTTTACTCATTACTTATGTCACTAGACTTGAAAAGAGCGCTCAGATCATCAACGGTTAACAGCAATGCCAAACATTAAAAATATAATCACTATATTTTTATGTGCAGTGTGTAAATAAAAGGCCCGATCATGTTGCTGCGCATGTGACTACAACTTTTTTGCGGGCGAATATTCTCTTAAAACTCAGCATTTTCATTTCTTTGTTTACGTATTTAGAGCATCAACTGAACCAATGATTGCAACATCTGTACCATTGACAGTGTCTTTCAATACACCAGAAATGTCGAGCATCACAGCCTTTACTCCTTTCAAGCAAGCCATGGAGTCTGGTTCATGATAAGGGAGACTACGAGGTCACAAAAATCTTAGTAAAGGTTATCTGGAGTGGCTCCCCTTTCCCCAGTCTTGGGCACAGGACGACCAGTCCACTACTTTACGTACGTACGCCATTCCTGTGGTCACCGTGGTGTCGACCTCTCTTCAAGGTACAAAAAAGAGTGTCATACCCAGTCATATGGTCAAATCAGACCAGCTTACGCCGCTTGTCTATTTAAAATAGGGGTTCCTGGTATCATACGAGTTTTAAAGAAAATTTCAAGTATAATTCCTCATTTTTGTGCAGCGGGGGTACTACAAGTTTGATCCTATAATGTCATTTTTCCTCATTTACAAATCACTCACGTTTAAACAACTCTATGTTCAAGCAGTGATGTAGACTCCGGTGCACTTGTCCTAATGTTTTCAGTCTATGCTAAGTAAATGAAAGACAGATGTTGACAATCGAATTGTAAGCATATTATTTTATATTGGGAAAATAATTTACAATTACAAGCGGACTGGAGAGGTCGTCTGCCCTAGAACTATTGCTGGCTCTCTGCAAAGAAAGTCACATGATACAGACAGTGTTGTGTCGTTTTATTCAAATGATGACATATCTGTCATGTCTGTCGTATCAAAAAAAACTTTGAAAACTTGAGATGACTTCTCCTCCGGTAACACAGATCCCGAGCTCTATCCCTGTATAAAAAAAACTTACAAGGTATCTTTGGCGGCTGCTTGTTCTCCCGACTACAGTATTATACAACACAGTGGTACGCAGAATGAACAATGCGACGTAAAGCCACCGAACGAACAACTCATGCGACTTAATTCTCCCGACTCCGGTGCTTTGGAGCACAGGCGAATATCTATTCAGACGTTCTTTTCTCAAACAATTTTTCCTGCCAGCCTTGGGGTCGAACTACTACCTCTTCCAGCTAGAGTAGTTCTTGGAGATTACACGACAGCTGGCAGTCACGACGTTCTGTTGTCGCTAACTAGGTCTTGTGTCAAGGTTCTCTAACCCCGGTGCCCGATTTTCTTTGCTCATCTGGCTCAAGTTTCGGTCTCGAAGAAAAGTCCCTTGGTGCTCAAGAAGCTGAAGACTGTTAACCTAGTGCTCCGGTCGCACCGATGTGCCGAGAAATGTCTTGCAAAATTCTCATTCCCTTTCTTAAACTACACACACACACGGGATGCCAGTGGACAAAAATATGCAACTATAATTCTTTAACAAATCTCTAATTAGCCAGCGCTAACAAAAGGAAGACTACACCCCACATGACTATTGTCTAGCTCTATCCACGTCCCATTTTACGATTGAGGGGTGGGAGAAAGGGACTGCCTCTCCTGTCTGACCATGATCGACAAATCCTGGAATGTTTTCTGCCCGTCTAGCCGTCATTCACACTTCCGCAGGACTTCAGTTCACTCTTTGCTTGCTTCAGCCAGAAGGCAATATGAAAACTGCTAAACACTAACTAGAGGTTGACTGAGGACATCGATCTAAACGAAAAACCCTTATTACATAAGTGGATTGTGGCCGTGAACACGTAACCGGTTTTACTCTAGACTTTTAATTGTGGGCGATTTCTATGTCCCACTTTAAGTTATCTTATTACAGTGTCTTCATCTTTTCAGTGAGAAATGCAGTCCTCAAAGATGCACGCGAACTTTATTATCTCATAAAGAGCATGTTAACAAAGGTTCTCATTGTGGCAACCAATGACTTTCTCTTGTCTGAAAAACAAATATCCAAGACACAACACATTGAATCAATTCATTGAATGTCTATCTTATATTAGGCCTTGTTCTGCATTACCTTGTTGTCATCGTCAAATTAACCAATGGATCAGTAACATTTGTATCTACACGCTAAACCTGTCCCTGCACAATGTCTCAGTGCAAAGCTCTCCCTGTACAGCCTCAGTTGGCATCAACGTTACTGAAACGAAAGGGCGTCGTAGGCATGGTGACTCTCTTCTCGACGACGGTGTAGAAGGTCTCCATGCCGGCTTTGATGTGATCGTGCACGTGGCAGTGCAGTAGCCACTTCCCGGGCATGGTGGCGTTCATGGTGACGTCACGGAAGATGCCCGGATACAGCTGCGTTACATCCCGGTGGTGTGTGCCGCTCTCGTACACCGTGAACCCATTACCATGGAAATGAACGTCATGGATATCCAGTTCGGATCCCAAGGTCATGAGCTGCCAGTCAACCATGTCGTACTGGGGAATAGTTATTGGAGGGTTGTTTCCGTATAAGTAGC
The DNA here is from genome assembly GCA_004794325.1 of Pomacea maculata. Lineage (NCBI taxonomy): Eukaryota > Metazoa > Mollusca > Gastropoda > Architaenioglossa > Ampullariidae > Pomacea > Pomacea maculata. The sequence continues at coordinate 352,773 of SRHC01002267.1, forward strand.
CGTTGATAGCTGGAGGGTTGCAAGAAAAGATATTTTGATAAACTTTGTCGAATTAGTCATTTCATATACATTGTACATTCGTATAAGGAACTGTTATCGTTCAGCTCCACCTATCGTTATCACATGTGCCCAATTTTAGTTTGTCTTTACAAACTTGCTTGTTGTTCGATTTAATTTTTCTGGGCTTCTGCGCTGTTTGAAATAGATACCTATCGTTTGTATCAACAGCAATCTACCATTTCGAAACGAGAGGAGAAATAACCATTTATGTGTTATAGTTATTTTTTAGGCTTATGCAAATTTAATATGCTTCATTTTTTGGCAGAAGGATGACATGTATTTTGGAGAAAATGTATCAATGTTCGTAAATAATAATATAGTTAATTCATAAAGCGCTCTATCCCGGGGCTTTGGACAAGCTCATGGCGCTTTATTTAAAAAATAATAATAATGAACTTAATTACGGAATAGCTCCGGAGAAAACCATCTACATAGCTTCATGGTTGAGATCACAGAGGGTAAATATTAAGTTTTTTAATTATGCAGCGCTGTGTAGGTTACATTGGGTCTATGCAGGCTATATGTGGCCTTTGAAAGGATAATTATGTCTGGGTTTTCTTTCTTAACAGGCTTCTTATTATCACAAATTATAAAACTTAACATCTGAGTTCATTACAAATCAAGAAGTTTTCTTACTATGCATAAGATTGCTTTCTGTGAAGTCAGGGTTACTGGCAGACTCGGCAGTGCCAAACAGTCTGATGTTCTCTTCGATGTACCAGCTGTTATTTTCGTTGAAGATGCTAAACAACAGAGGCACTGACTTGCTCACGTCATTTCTTTTTCCTTGGGAATCAAGAATTCCAGGCTTGCAGATCACCAACGGTCCTGCCGGAAAGAAGAATATTTGATTTTAAAATTCCTTTGTATGAGACTTCATTCAGCCAGAAAGATGGCACCACATGGAAATGTGGAACTGGCCCCTTTGGGGACAGGAAAGAAATTAGTAAATTATAAGCACAAGTAAACAGACAGGATATAGCTGCGTCTTGGATAAGGATATAAATGGTAAAGGTAAAAGTCATCCTCTAACCTTTTCAGGTCGTTTGAGGGGTGGGGTTCAGGTTTGAGAGACCTCACTTTTCTCGGGGCCAGCTTGAAGTGTTGCCTTACCTTTCCCAACCCTCTATGGAGTCAGGGACCCATTCTCGCCAGCTGGGTCGACTGGGAAAAGTTTGCTGCGCTAATCCAGTATTGAACCAGCTCGCACTCAGTTCAGACTCCAGCGCTCTAACCACTCAGCTATCCGCTTTCCGGAGGGATGTTACGATAAGACGAATCTCTCGCAAGACATTTTACAAGAGATGGTTGCAAACTATACAAGACATGTACAGATAATCGAAAAGTCCAGAAAATACGCTATAAGACTTCCAGTAATTACCGGCGAGCCCAGAGTTTGTGTCCCGCTGAGGGTCGACAACCGAGTAGTAGGCCTGTATAATGCAGTTGGGGTCGCCGGTGGCCGGCGCGTAGTCCAGGGGCACTGACCACACATACGTCACAGTTTCACCGGGGTTCACACCACGAGAGGTTGACGTGTTCTGGGGGCTACTTCCATAAGCCAAACCTTCGTAGCTTTTGTTGTAGAAAAGACCCTGCAAAAGGTCATACTTCCATTTAGGCAGTAAATCGAAACTCGGGGGTATCTGTAAGCATCTGTGCATGTTTGTAAGATCTCATGAAACGGTTTTGGATGAAGTTTCCTGTGTACGTTCATAAAGGAGAAGCATAAGCAGTACAAAAATTGAGAAGCGAGAGAGTGTATGAGGATTCTCGCATGACGATCGCTCTTCCTTGCATCTTCATAATTATTAACAACTCCCACGCTTTAATGGTTTAAAATTGTAAGACAGAATGAACGAGTTTTCTTTTGTGCTTCCTGATATGTACCTGGGCGTGAATAGAGTACGGCCTTGAGGCGTTATTCCGAAAGTGCACTTCGATAATGTCCAGATACTCTGCTTTGATGACTGGTCCAAGGATGCCCATGAACTGTTCGTCGTCCTCTCGCAGGATCTCGGTTGTAAACGTGGCATCAGTGTACTGATGATAGCGGACCTTTTTGTAACGTTTACCCAAAAATGGAGGATCAGACCTCGTAAAGATGTATCCGTCGCTGTGGGACAGAATAGATAACGGATATTTGTTGCGTTAACCATATGTTTAATTTCATAGCTTGATTAAAATAGCCTGGTCTTCAAGTGGAATAGGGGTAAACCGATAGACAGCAAGGATACAGCGCTTACAGTTTATATTTTGGACACGAACAACTCTCATCCTATACACACACAGAGTTTTTAAAGGTACTCTAAAAAATTTTCTGCTAACTGGATCATTTTTTGAAGGTAACCATTCACGCAGTTTTCAAGGACGGATGTCTACATCCCGAGCCCTTTGAGCACTCCCCGGTGAACGTGAACACGAGATACCACGGGTACTTACAAGTCGGGATTACTGAATGGCGTCCCAGTAATATTATCTACCCCGAAGGGGGCGTAATCCCAAAACTCCTCCTCAGCCTGTATGTAGTACACACGCCGGGGCCGGTTGAAGACGTCGTTGGGCCCCATGTTGTACTCGCGTGTCAGGCCGCAGTGGTCGCTGACGTTGTAGAGGGCGATGGAGCCTGCTGTGTAGTGAGAATTCGTACGGCAGACGAGAGCCCACTCACCTGACCACATAGGTTAAAACATCTTAATTATTTTCTTAAAATTTAGATTCATCTTTGCCACGATCATATCATCAAGCATTCGCATCATGCATCATTTTTTAATTCAGCTTTGTCCTAGATGTTGAACATCTGAAAATAAAACACAAATCTAAGCCTTTTACAAGTATGTGTTGTTATCACGTATTTTTAAGATGCAATATAAAAAGTCTTACTGAGTTGAGCAGAGATTTCTGAGCTCTACAACATATTTTCACTATTCCTTGCTACTCTTTCTTTGTGATTAGAAACCAGTATTACAATTTCATTGATAAGTGCACCTACTTGCTACTAAACCAAAAAAAACCCAACAATACATTATTTAAAATAATTAGGTATTCTGACATGACCATTGATGCAGGGTAAAAATGAACCAGCGAATGTTTTACACTCCTATTGACACGCAGTGTTCACTAGTATGAAGGGTGACAGTACCCGGGTTAACGGTTTTCATGTACAGCGTCTTGGTGAGCCCCGGCAGGAGGGGGACGGCGCTGCGGCGGGTGTCGAAGTCGGTGACGTCATGACCGTGGAAGTAGACGCTGTGCACGTCACCCTCGTTGCCTGTGCTAAGCACGTGCCACGACACGCGATCCCCCGTGCACATGTCCAGGCCCGGCAAATTGCCGTAAATATATCCGTTGATACCTGGAAAGGCACAGAAAAAAAATTGTCGTCTATCAACTTACAGCGATTGGCTAGAGAGAGAAAGACAACATTGATATTATTTTCTCAGTTTTCGATGTTGAGACAAGTTAGTATTGGTGTGGAGAGGCTACAAAACTATTCGTCATAAACGGTCATTGTATGCTCACCTTTTAGCATATTCATAAACGAAAATATGTTCTTCTCCCTTTCAAAATCTTTTTACATTCGACACCCAGCTGTGTTGGTCGTTCTAATTACAATATCGTAACATCTCGAATGCCTGCCTAGTCTGTTTCCATGTAATCTGACTAGTTTTGAACAGCATTTGATACCTGTGCTACCTCCGAGAGAGAGAAAGTCGCTATATTTAAAGTAGCAGTTAAAAACAAAATAAGAAGTCTTCTAACTGCAGTGGGCATACTAAACGAACACCCATATAACTGCCAGTCTGTGCGGGCAAGTGTGTAGACAAAGGCAGACTTTCAAAAGTAGCATTAGCGAGGTAGTACTCACCGTGCATGCGATTGGACTCCTGGAACTCAGATTCCGCATTTTCGGCGATAGCGACACCGTTAACTAAAACGTTGAAGTTATAGTACCAAGACTGATTCTCGTCCCAGACAGAAAACATCAAGAAATACTCTCGGTCAATCTGAATCTGCTTGCAACAGGAGATAGAAAACAAGGATTAATCGGGCCGCATTATGACTCATACAAGTGAATTTTGATCAATGTATTTTTTTCAAATTCATTATTAGTAAACAAAGAAGGTTTGGTGATCGCCTAATTATCATTTTGACTGCTGCCCAGTTTTCGCAGCCATTTTGAAGATACAAGGTTCAGCTGTAACCACCCACGTCTCCTCCTCTATGATCATAGTCAGGCTTCAAGATGATCCATCACCTGTTTATTGTTGCTTCCCAGCGTCCCTCGGCGGCAGATGAGGATGGGTCCGACCAGACCGGCGTTGGAGTCCCGCACCACGTCCAGCGACGATGACGTGTACAGGCGGGTGATGCAGGGGGGATCAGCGGGCCCCGGCCCCATGTTCTCGGGGATGTACCAGTACGTCGTTACCTTCTGCTCCGGCTTTACCAGGTCGTCTTTTTTGTCTGCCGTGATAAATGGAGGATGTATTCATGTCTTTGCTTTGATCATGGAATATTCATTGAATGAAACTACAAATAATCCAATAAGAGAATGATGCGAGATTCGCGTAATTTGTCATACACGAGTATTGAGAAGTACATTTACAGAAATATATTTATATATCTTTTACTATATATCGGAGACAGAATTAATGGCCAGTGCTATTAATCTCAGCAGCTGTATTAAATGGTTAGGAGTTGACTTTAAAACGCTTTGTCAAAGGCTTGGTTTTAAAAATAAATGATTTAAATTCAGTCAAGACAACAGTATAAAAGCCTCTAATGTCACGTTTTTTCGTCAAAAATTTTAATTAATGTTTTGTAGAGGGTTAATTCACGCTGGTGGGTAATATTTAAAAAGCAAACCTGGGTTGGTTGGTTTGGAGGGGGGGGGTTGTTTTCTGGGGTGAGGGAGTGTAGCTTTTTGAGTTTGCAAAGTAACGAGGTAAAGAAATGGATAAGTTATGCTCACTGGGGTCGCTGTCGTTGTAGAGGGCGCCTTCGTACATCTTGAGAAGAACGGCGCCGCGAGGATGGATGGAGTAAGACCGGTCTGCGTTGTTATAAAGGGTTATACCAACGACATCGTCTACTTCTGTTCTAATGACAGGTCCTAGTAACCCTAGGTGCACTTCGTCTGGTCCACGCTGCTTGGGGTGTTTAAAGGAAGTATCGTTGTACTCCCGGAATACTGCCTTGTAATAGTTGAGGCCGATGTGACCACCGTCCTTCTTGGCATAGATTTCAGACGGGCTAAACGCAAACCAATCGAACTGCTTTACCTTTTTAGAGAGATTTCACACATGATTTCAAACTGGCTATGGCTAAAAATTATGGTATAGACCTTTAGAGAACGAGGTGTGCGAATAATTTGCAGCGGCATTTGAGAGCAGACATTTCCGGTCCAGCCTCAGCAAAATATAAAATCTTCTCATCAGATTATCAATGCTTATAGCTTGAGTATTTCGTAAGAAAAGTGGAGTTTTATTGAACTTCGCAGCTTAACAGGTAGAAATACAACCGCGGATTCAAGTACTTATAAAATTTAATTTGGATAGCACATCACATATAGATGGACGCTCACAGCCACATGTGCTCAAAATATTTGGTCATGCAACGAAATGCAATTTTTTTTAAGTGACAAAACAAAACATAAAAACCACACGTTTAAATAAAGAGATCACAAATGGTGGTCGGTGTTGGAGAAAAGTTTGTTAGCTGAATTTTGTAAATAATGTGCCAGCGCGCGGTTGTTTGTGTGAGTGTGTGTGGATGTTTGTGTGAGTGTGTGTGCATGTTTGTGTGAGTGAATGCAGTGTAGTGGGACTGTATGGATGAGCATTGCTGGATGATGAAGGGGTATATATGTTTCTTCTTTTCTTCTTTCTAATGTCATTTTAAGCATCTAATGGCCAATAAATATGTTGCACTAATAACTGACTGGGTTTTAGCTCTCTTGCACACACTCTAAAACCCGGATGTTTACCATCTCTGGTGTGGCTACGGATGTGTAGCGGAACGTCTCTATTGACGACCTCATTTGACCTTTGCTCAATGGAGATAGATTCATCTGCTGCGATATACTACATTTACTGTTTCTTGTCTCTTTATGATTCTGTATGACAGCAGTACAGAAAAATTTAGATTGTTTCAAATACACGAGTTAAATGAGTTTCACTTTAAAGAAAATTGGCAGGACAGCTACAGCGAATAAAACGGATGTGGTTGGCTTCTTGCGCCAGATCACGCTAGGTCTGTAGTCCATTACAAATTCAAGTCCGTGGTCTTTACCTTCCGGGCTGGGTAAGGGAGGTACCGTCAAAGAGGTTCCTGCCTGATGGTGCATAGTTCCAGGGCATGATGTCTATGCCGATGTAGTAGTTTCGAAATGTGTGAGCATCAGCCAAGGAGAAACGTTTGCTGACGATATAAGGACATTCGGCGACATCAAGCAGGGCAACCATTCCAGCTGCACAGCAAACAAGCAAGCTTCACTAACTGTACAAATTCAAAATCAGGGAAAAATAAACTCTCTCCAAACACATACTCATGACATACGCACGCGGAGAAATAGACAGAGTTCTTGTCTCCATGCGGGAGATGTTTTTAAGTGTATATCGTTGACATTGTCAAGATTTTTACTGCTTTTATTTATCTGTAAGTTTTTGTAGCTGTAAATAAATCAATTATTGCTTCTCAGCCTTTCTGGCATAGCACTCGCGTGTACAAGAGACCTTTATAGGAAAGATCTTTATAAGTTTACTCAGCACTTACCATTGATGTGGTCGTCCACATTGCAGTTGATGCGCCATTTTCCTTCCGAGTTTACCTCCATCGTGGCTGTCATGAAGTCAACAGGATTCATGCTGACCGAGTCAATCCTATGGCACAGGAACAACGGCTATGAGGCACAGTGAAGGCATTCACAATGATCTTTGGGAAGAAAAATAGGGAATTATTTTTTTCGATATGGAGCGGTTGCCGGTGGCAACGTTCCGAGACTGAACGTTTTCCAATACAAACCTGTGTTTGTCGGACAAGAATGAGTGACCGCTGATCCTGAGGGTGTGAATGTCAACTTCAGAGCCAAAACCCACGAGATGCCACAGTATTGTGTCCCCTACACAAGCTGTCAGTCCTTCCAGATTCCCGTAAAGCCTTCCATTTATCCCGTGCATTTTGTTGCTTTCCTGTCAGCGATAAAACAATATTGGAGTTCGTTTCCTTGGTCAGGCATTGGTGTCCACGTGAGACGTAAAACAAGTATAGACTAACTTATTATTATTACATTATAAATATAGTATTATATTAATATTATTTAATTGTTGAACATTTATTTGAGGGTTTGTTGGTAAATCGGACATCGAAGAATAAAGTTCAATGTCCCGCTTGAAAAGCAAATATATGCATCGTTGATTGGCCCAAAGACTTTTATTAACATGATTTTGTTTACCCTGTATATCATTAAAGTTTGCAAATAAGATCATTGCAATCGACTAATAGAGGTCAGTTCAGAAAATCTTACCATGAAATCGGGATCCTCTTTATCAACAGCTGAAGCATTTGTCGCAAATAGTTTAATGTTCTCGTCAATCAACCAGCTTTCATTTTCATCAGTCACAGTCAAAAATAATGCATATTGCTTTCTGTACTTCTGAGCCAGTGTATCCAAGGTACCTGCATTAAAAGTGGCCATAGTTTACTCAGGATCTACTTTTTTTTCTCTCTCTCTGTTGCCATCCCCAGACAAAATCATTTATTAAGAGCCCTTAACAGGATCAAAAGTTTATGACGGACGGGAAAGCCCCAAGTAAGGTGAAGGCCGCGAATGAAGGTTTTTTTAAATACCTTCCGAGAGGTTATTTCCCAAGCCGGAAATATTTTTGCTATCCTGCTTTAGAACTAAATAGTTCTGCGTATAAAGTTATTTGAAGCAAGTCTGAGAAACTGTCCGGCCCGTGTTGCTGATCCAGTTCCTGAGTGTCAAATGTTCAAGGGGAAGTCAGTCGCGCAGCAGTGAGAATGACGTCATGTCGTCTGCTGAGGGAGCGCGAGAAAGTTCGATCTAAATATAAAACCAAGGCCATGAGTGTCGTCTGCGTCTGCTAAATGTAAGTGTTATTTGATAGTTTCTCGCTAAGAAATAATTTTTTTGTAAGTGTGGTTTAAAAAGTTTATCAAAAGAGTGATCAGGGATTATTAATGGAGACAATTTCTAAAAGAAGATTATTCAACATTTGCTGTTTAAATGCCGCGTAGCTCGTTGAGTCACAAACACACGATAGATTTCGTGACACGGTGTGTTGTTTAGAAGCTACCAGACAGCGCTCATTCACCATCAAGGGGTGGTTTCTCACATACAGCTGATCTTCAATAATCCATGTTTTCACAAAATATGATAATTTAATCAGACGCAGATCAGGCTAATATTTTGACATCTGTTAAGTTGACCGTCTCCTCGCGACTCTAACAGTACACGAGCCTGCCATCGGCATGATGTGACATCAACAGATTGTGACACATAGAAGAAAAGAAAGAAAGGACTCGACTGGAAAACGATACGGCATATTATTATTATTAATGGTGTGAGCTTTTACAGCGCAATATTATAGCCAAAACTATCCTCTTTGGGTATTACAAACACAAAAATGCAAGATAGACAAAATTGCTGTGGTTCTGTGAAGTTAATGGGACTGTCGGGTCGTTCTTTTGCCGGATGACATTCATAGATCACAATGTCAATCAGAACAGTCATTGGACTGGAGCAGAAAAGATTAATTATCAAACACGTTGGTCCAATAGTCAGGAGAATATTCAGATAATCACAAAACAGAGCTGCAATACAATGCTGAAATGTATGACTGTTTGGCACTGACTCCAGAGCCGACTTCTAAAAATGAAGAAACTGTGGTGGTGTTATGTTAGCCCGTGATGATTAACGGAGATGAGAGAGTTGATATTACAGAGAAAAAATTAAAAGCCACAGGTAAGTAAACAGTCAAACACAGTCGCGATGACTCAGAAAAAAGTGAAGATCGGTACAGTAAGCACTACAAGCACAACAAATCCAAAAACGGAAAAGAAAATACGAAGAGCTGACCCACTCAAGCCTGTTAATATGTGAAATAAATTATTTATTTTTATTTATTGTTCTGAGCTTTACTCAATCATTAGAAAGAAATCGTTGCGGCTCACTAGACCTTGAAGTGCAGAGTGATATGAAACTACCTGGTTTGCAGGTGATCAGAATGCCGACAAGGCCCGAGTTGGCATCGCGGGGAGTGTTGACGTGAGAATGATAGACCCACGTGAGACAGTCCTCGTCGTCGTCTGTTGGGGACGATGACTCGGTGACGAGCCACTCGTACTTATACTGTTGTCCTGGGGGCACCGTGTCGTCCGCCTTGTCGAAGATAGAAGTGCCGTCTTGGTAAAAGGCACCTTAGACAAAAAAGTTATCAGGACACGGGCTATAAATAATGAAATGTTTCACCAGAGTTCCAAAAACAGGATTATGGCATGTTCCATAACCCATAAATTACAGCTTATTAATGCAATATTTGTACGATATTATAAAAAAAAGTCCCGCGAACGGTCATCGTTGGACGCTGGAAGGTAATCAGTAGCTTGTAAAACAGAATAATTACATTTATAAAATAAAGCAGAACTTCGACATCGCTGAATGCTAATCTGATGGCATTAACTATAAAAGTGATATAAATATTGACTTTAAAACTACCTTCGCTATTTTTCTTGTACTGCAAGCCGTGCGGATGCATAGAAAAGTTTCGTGGGCCCATGTTTTTGAATAAGACGCTAATGGTGTCGCCCTTTTCGCCGGCAAGGATCGGCCCGAGGAACCCCATCCACTCCTCGCGCGGCTTCTGGACCGTGAAGCTTCCGTTCGTGTACTCGCGGTACATGATTTTCTTGTACTGGCTACCTATTCTTTCTGGACCTTGCTCCAGGAAGGTGTCTGCAATGCTGCTTTGTGAGTAAGCTCTGACAGATAGAAAAGCCACCTTCAATTATTTAGTGCAAACGATAAGTATAGAACATCGCGAACCTTGAAATTGAGCTAAAATAACATGCATGAAAAAGTTAATTGTTTAATTTTTTTAAAACTAAGGAGACCATACCAAATAAAAGATTATCAGAAGATACAAGTACACTACAGAACATATGATTTAAAGTCCTCCTATTGTAGAGTTACTTAATGCTGTAACTTTACCCAAATTATACAGTACAATCGGTGCGTCGGTAAAGAAAAAAAGATTGTGATGGTGATGATGATGATTCTCTGTGTTTCCATCTTTTTTTTTTTTGTATGCGTGTGTGTATCTGTATGCGTTAACGTATGTCTCTTAGTCATCTCTCGCCTACCACAAGTGATAGATTTGTCCAACAAACTAACAGGTCAAGGGTGATAACAGTTAAAGGGAAAACAACTCAAACGGTAAGTTGAGATTAAGTGCTAAATACTGAAGATCTGAAACATATTCAGTTAATAATTTGGATTGCAACTCGTCTAACAACACAGACGGCTCAAACAGGCCGCCATTGTGTGTCGTCGAGTGACGTCTCTGAACTGTCACGCACGAGATCAGTGTCAGTAGACTGGCAGTCACTGAAACGCTGGCATTCGGGATGTGGTGATCGTACAGTGATAAAAAAAAAAGGCAGTGCTGAAAAGTTGAACGAAGTAGAAAATACTGGCGTGACAGAGAATAATGTTACAGTACCATACAACATCAATGTAGTTCCTGCTTACTGGCAAGCAAGTCGTGCAAAGAGAAATCTCTCGTTCAAAAAGTATTTGTGTGTTACATAGTGAGTGAAGTTTTCATCTTGATTCTCGCCTCAAAAACTGGAAACTAGAAATTCTGCTACTGATACACGGTCGCATTGCGCGTACTTTATCACCTGGGTTAGGAATTTTTCTTAAAAACTTTGCTATGCAATGTTTGGCGTTTGGTGTTTGGTGCTCGTTGTAATCGTGTAGTATATAACCAACTATTTGGACTAGTTCAGTTACGATAAACACGCAAAAATAAGAAAAGGATATGAACACTCAAAAGCAGGAAGCATGCATGGCGTTATCTATTGTCATGTTCTTAAACTTTTTCTGCTGACTAGTTACGTTGCGTCTGTCTATTTTCTGTGTAAGACTATGGGGTCTGCAATGTGAAGAGTTTCAGATCCTTGAAGCAGTGGTGGACGGTTAATGTAATGTTTAGAGCAAGCCATGATGGCGGCGGAGCGCAGTGCTCTCCCTTCGCCACTGTAACCTCCCTTGTTGAATCAGTTACTCTATTCGGCGTGTTTAGATAGTCTTCCAGCAGATTTCACTGGTTCAAACAGCTAGGCAGCCAGTCGACTAGTAGCGCTCAATGATCTACTATTAAAATTAAAATACGTATCCGCCTAAAAGCAAACACGTATAATAAGTCTTTGTATGAGGAAGTAAATATTCCTCAATTTAAAAGTTTGGCGATTGTATCACAAAAACACGTTGCACATCCAGTCTATTCCACAATAAATGAAACACATAAAGTATATTTTTACAAAATACTTCATCCAACGATTATAGCGTAAGATATCTGGTCCTTCAGCTATTCTTCGGCAAAATGTGGTTTCATAACTGTTCCAAGAAGTTAATCTAAATCTGTGTTCTGTTCTAAGAATAATTCATCGTGATGTTCGGCTAATACGTATTCCTAGAAACCGAACACTTTATAAAGAATCTGAAGTAAGTTTCAAAATAATATCGGACCTCGTCTGAAAGCAATCAATCAAAAATAGCTTCAGCACAATACAGCGAAGAGAGTTAAAGATTAACATCATTGTCTCTGTAATATACACCTAGTTCAGACTAATAATTTACTTTTATTGTAATGAATCTGAGCAAACAAGCAATCATATTCAAACTCATGAAACATTCCCAACTCACTCATTGCTGGGGGATATATAGGGAATGTTGTCCTTGCCAGAAGGGGCGTAATTCCATATTTCTTCCACAGCAGCCACGTAGTACTCTCGTACGGCTGCACTCACTTGTGCCACCTGTATTAGCACCAGGACACCAAGTAGGATTGTTGTTGTTCCCACGAAGGCTTTCGGGCTCGACTCCCTCTTCATTCTCCTGACTTCTTCGGCGCGGAGTCCGGTCTGTCAAACAGCGGTTGCACCAGTCTTATCCCACGGCGCGAAGCAAACCAAGATCTTTCAATGAAGAAAATTGCCCAGTAAGTTTTGATAAGTTTGGATCGAACGATTTACCCGCAAGAAGTGGTTACTTGTTCAGCAAGCGACCCGTCTGACTCATGCGGCGCCGGCAACAACCGGACGTGCATCCGTCTCTACGTACGAGACACATATGCGGATTGTGACGATCCTGAAGCCTTTTATAATAAGGCTGGCCGGGTTCACGACCCTGCATGATTGCTTCAACGAGGCCAACACTTTGTGGCGTGACAGAAATCTCTTTTCTAGAGAAGATTGTGGGAGGGGCTTTCACTTAAAGTTCATGTTTCGGTCACAGCGAAGTCTCTTTTTTCTTGTCAGCGACAGGTGAATTTGCTTTCTTTCCACGTTTTAATTACACAGAAAGCATATCGAATGCACACCAAACATAGCTCGTTACATACGTACATATGCACAACATATATAATTAGAGTAGTAAAACAATTTAAGAGTATTTGATGTAGTTCAAAACATATGGCATTACTAACACATCTTTTTCTCCTCGTAGCACTGGGCTACATTCATCTTTAAAATTCTCTTGATTTTCCCAGCTAAGGAACGCACACTTTAGCTAATTATAATTGACCACTGAGATCTAAGTGAGCCCTGTCTTTACAACCGAACGCATTTCAAAGATGGTGAACATCAAAGACGAAGAGAACGACAAAAATAAGCAAGCAATAGATGACCAGACTTGGAAGTCTACGACAGCTGAGAACTGTCCTTACAGTTTTCCTTTATATGGGTTCCACCTCAGCATATGCGGCCTCTAATTTCTTTATAGGGTGTATCTATAAGAAATTGATGTTAGATACATATATTTTGATAGATATATATATAATTTTATAATAAATTAGTTGTTTGTACAACAGTTCTACACAACAGCATTTCCATCTTATTCTTTGTTACCGGATTGTCTTTCTACTCTAGACACTATTTGGAATGTCACACACAGAAGCCAATCCCTATCTGAGTACCGCCTTACTGTCAAGTGAATCTTAGGGACGTCAAATTTGCTTATGATGACGAAGGATAGGAAGTTGTCAAACCTGACATGAAGGAAAAGGTAAGTAAAATAGTAAGTTCTGCTTAAATGATGGATGCTGACGTTTTAAATTTTGAAAGAAAACAATAACCCCATTAGCCACTTGACTATTTTTTAAATAGATGACAGCCTAAGAAGAAACATTTTTTGGAAATGTTCTGTCAGATTCGATGTATTCAGGCCATGTGTTGCAAAATATCCCGTGACAAGAGCACTTTATTCGTGCGTCAGAATTGAGGATCATTCTATGGTCTCTCATCAAGATGGCACGCCTGCTTATCACCTTTGACTTCACCGCGTTGAACTCTCGTCTAGTCCATCCCCTTCAGAAATGGCTCATTCTTGAAAACGAGCGAACTTCATGACCATTTCAGTTAGAAAGATGAGATCCCGAGGAAGCGAGCTGCTTTGACGTGCCCACTGATTATTTTAAATAAACACAGTTTGAAAGGCTCTTTTCAATTTTTTTCATTGATACGAGAACACCATTGTTGCACTCCTTTACACTCAATATTTTATCCTGTTTCACTCAAAAAGATAGGACACAGTATATGTTTTCTCAACTTGCTTGTCTAGCTAACCGGTTATGTGTGTCTTATCCGCGATGACCCGGAGAAAGCCAAATAATACGAGTCACACCTCAAAACGCCCATCGCTTTCATTCCCCGTGTCGTGTACGTCTTGGAGCTTTACGCTCGTGTAGACAAACTTTACCTGAGAAAGTGATCCGGCCACAGTAGCATCCTATTTATTGACACCATAGGAAAGTGGTACGGCTTGAGTAGCAGTCTATTTATCGACTCCATAATGCAAACAGTCAATGGTCTTTGTAACTTACCTAGGGGCTCTTTCTAGGACAGAGTGATGCATTTTGACCACCTGATGTGGGTATTTTTGGACAAGTGTGAAACTGGCACCGTTATGTTATTTTTATTCCTCTTTTGTGACGTTTTTTTTTTAAATCACGAAACGCAAGGGCCTGTGATTACATTAACTTGAAAGACAAGAAAACTGTTACTGTTAGCGAGAAGGACATTCCGTCCGCACCTTCATGTACTTACTCTTGCTTCAGTATTACGCAGAAACACAAAGATACACACTGGCACACAGATTTATCAAAAGTCATCAGTGTCTTCATCGCCTTATATTTGCCTCTCCTCAAAGTTGTTCTTGTTCTTCTTCTCTCACTCTCTCACACACACACACACAGTGGCGTAGGAACCAGGGGGGCAGCGGGGGCAGCCGCCCCCCCAAGGAAAATACAGGGGGGGCAGGAATATCCTTTTGCCCCCCCAATATTTGAGACGTAATTCCTCACAAAGAGCAAAGAACTGAAGAAAGGTAGGGGAACGTAGAGAGGAGACGGTCATCACCGTCACAAAAGCGGGCCCTGAGGCAAGTGGAGGCTGTAACACCTCTGACGATCAGATCGGGGACAGTCCGTTGGTATTGTTTGCCATGCTAATTGCAGGCTGTGTTGAAGCCTGAGCGAAGAAAGCAGTCGGACAGTACATGGGTACATCGAGTGTGGTCTCCCTCCCCCCAGGCCCCATAATGCGACGCCTTTTCTTTGGCGGTTTTCGTTTGACCAACATAAAACATCCCCCACCCACTCGCTGTCACCCTAAAATTATCTGCTATCGCTTACAACCAAAGGGGCCGCACTGGCCATGGGGAACACAGAAAGCCAGTAACGAATTAGTTGCATACCAATACCCCAGTCTTGCCAATCAGACAGGAACCCTTACACTTTGTGAAAAGTTAGCGAAGCACGAGGACTTCCATCTTACTACACACCAACGGTTTAGTGCGAATTGACGGCTTTGACTTCACCTAAGGAAGGCAAAGACTCTGAGTCCCTATATTGGTAGTTTTCTGTAGAGACAGAGAGACTGGTATTATTGCTTTCTACGACTCAGGGGGAAGTGCATAAGTAACATTTCTAAAACTACACAAGGGCACTCTTTTATCATCAACGACTGTGGCTGGTACTCAACATAAATTATCTGTGTTATACTGTTTGGTTTGTATATATGTGTCCGTGTTTTGGTAGATGGCCGTAGAACGTGTCGCATCGCTGGCTCAGCACCGTCGGGTAGCGGAGCGAGGAAGGGGTGGCTCTGCGGCCATTCCCACCCTAGTTTCGTCCCCTGGCCACGGTGGTCTGGCCAGTTT
>SRHC01002267.1:368855-392832 GCA_004794325.1 Pomacea maculata
CTGTGTACGTGCGTGCGTGCACTACCCCCCCCCCCATCCTTTTTTACATAATGTGCGAGTGCGAACGCCGCTCACTGTCAGCAGGGAGTTTGCCCCCCCAACGCCGAACATCTTCCTACGCCACTGACACACTCGCACACACATCAACACATAAACCTTCTACCCTCTTACTTTACTATCACTTGGGAGAAGAACAATTTGTAGACAAGATTGTTTCTTAATTCCCAAAACTCTTTTCTATAATTGTGCCACACCTGTCGGAAACCTTATTCACTGTCATGTTAAGTAACACGGTCACAAAATATTTTACTTTACAAAACACGTGGACGCATTTTTGCCAGCAGCCTTAAGGTGAATAGGTACAAGAGTAAGCATTAATGAAGCTTCAAAAGCCTTTTATTATACACATTTTCTAAAGTTGGCTTGTCAAGTTGTTTTTACCAGACTAGATTGGGTCTGTTTGTTTAGCACAAGGATGTGGACACATTTCTTTTTATTCGGACAGGCAGGGACAATCCTTCGACATTGACTATGATGATAGTGACGGGAAATACGATCACAAACACGTGTAACTTGTACTGTTGGCGTCTCTCTAGCAACACAGCCACTCGGAATTGTTGTTCTGGTCCCCCGACGCGAACAGTCTGTTTTTCTGTATGTCAAACAGATTAATGGTAAAACACCCACATGGGAGGAACGCTTCTCTGCACTCTACGCACTTTAAGAAAATAAACTCTTTAGTCTAAAAGGAAGTTATACAGTTTTAATGAACACATTCCTTTACTCTATAAACTAAGAAATTGGACAAGTTCATTCTACACAATAATTGCACTAGTGACTGGACTCTCCCAAAGTAAACGTCTTTTTATGTACAGAGAATTTGGCAGACTTAGGGTAAGTGTATGATAGGTCTAAAGGCACTCAGTGATGAAGTGTGCTTGTCGAAGGTCTTGAACTTAACGGCCAATAGTGTAAGAAAAGCATGGGAACGTTGCTTGACCCCTGGCGTGACCCAAACAATTGAGTTCATGCACTACCCTCACTCTCCACTCTCAATAAATATTTCAGGTTTACCCGTCCAGGTCAGAAGGTTACAGATTAATCAAAGAATCTTGAGCCTTGAATTAGTCCTGGATTTACATATTTACACACAGATTTACACAAACTCTGCGCCATGAAATGGAAATATCTAACGAGCGAGTGACAGAGAAAGAAAGAAAGAGCTAGCTAGCTAGAGAGAACTTTGGTAATCATAGTCTGATTCAACTGTGCCATGTTCAGGCTGTTGGTTGGCCCTTGGACAGTCTGCTGCTAATTAAAGAGCCTTTTTTTCGCAAATCCGAAATCTTTGTTTCAAATGTACACACACTAAACGAAAACGGTCTTAGTCTCTGCGTACTAACGTACTAGTCTTTGACACGTGCTGTGGCAGCACAATAAATCCTGTCATCCATCAGTTCTTAAAGCAAAGGGCGATGCGGATACAGCTGTACGGAAGACTGATATACGAGGCTACGTAAAACCGACTGAGTTTACTTCCGGTTTAAGTTACGACTGCGCTAAACATGCAATGCGCAGGATCTCGAAACGGATTGGCTGAAGCCACCTTCACACAATTCTATAAAGTCAAAGTAAATGGACGTTCTAGAGCATAGGATTGGATTTCAGTTACATGTCGTAGAAGAAGAAGATTCTCCCCAGGACCAGACCCCCACAAACTGAGACTCCTGGGGAAATTCTCTCACTTGCAGCTGAATGACATGCTGCAGACAATCACACAAGTTCTTTCATGGATTAAATCAAAACATGTGATGTCGGGCTAAGCTGGGTGGCGGCTGCACTAAATGATTATCGAGATCTCTACACCCACGCTTACAATCTGGTCTGGTCTTTATGAAGAAGGAAGTATGAGATTATATCGTTTAATTGTGTGGTTTATGTGATATTACTTCTTACGCCGGAGTATTTAGAAGCACCTGATGGTACGTACCAGGTGGTGAAATCATCTTGCTGGCTGTCAATGCTGCTTATGGTCCCGTGTCCTTTTGGGAAGAAGCTGTTTCCTTAACGGTGATACTTTAAAAAGACTAACTTGTTTACGAAACAAACCTTTCACTTTGATTTTACTTCTGTGAATAATTACAAATTAATACGTGTATGGTTTGTCTGCACGAAACACAGACATGGTGTATGGGCAGATATGTCTAGACTCGAAATATGGTGCCATTTTCTGTAGACATAGCTAGCTCTGATATTTTCAGAAGGTAACAGACGTGATACTAAGAAATCAAGGGTTAGAATTCCATCGTGAAAGCTGATGTCGATTGTGGTCGGGAACCTGCAAGACGTCAAAGATCCGGCTTTTTCTGTTTGGTCTGTAAACACTATATCAGATGACATGTTCTTGTAGCGCATTTCCTGTAGCAAACATAGGTTGAATAACACACTTGTATTTCGCTCATGCTTTCTTTATAATTGTTCATAGCGCGAGTGCGAGCGCACACGCACACACACAGAGGCAGACTGCTACACCCAAATTCACATATACATCCAGGAACTTTCACACACACACAGGCAGATCGCCACACACACATCTGTAACAGATAGATAGACAGACACACACATCCGCGACAGAGAGAGAGGGGGGGAGAGAGAGAGAGAAAGTAAAAGTCTCAAAAGTCTCTTCCAGTGCTCAAAAGCACCACGCACTTTATCAAAAGAGAAAATAGAACCAGGATTACTGACCTGATTTCTAAATAGCTACCGACTCTACATAAACACGACATTGCATACAATAGACAATGGCTGCCCAACTCTACGTGTACTTTTATCTTCACATTTATTTTCGAGTTGTTTTTAGGTGTTTTTCCAGATGAAAGAGGAAGTTTATCCATGTTTACATTATGCTCAGTCTAACACCTGTGGAGACTTGAACAAATCATGCCTATTTAAAACTTTGCAGTTTTATTTAATACTACTCCACGGAAAACCTGTGCACTTTAGAATGCCTTTGCATCTACCTGTAAAACGACTTGTTTTGAAAGTGTCCAATAACTTAGAAGGCGAATAATTTTCGCAGCTTCTGGTAACAATAAACAGCACACATTTCTAATGCGCAGTTGCTGCTCTTTGCACTTCACCTGGTCACTGAATACCAAACCATTCAAAAATATCAGCGACTGTAGCTTCTGAATACTGGATGGTACCAATTCTGTATGGAAAACTTGGCATCACGCCCGATAACAGAAAAAATAAATCACTGTTTTGCACATTGACCTGCAGGTGGGCAGAAAGGATTTGACCATGCTGAAAATGTTATTGACAGTTTTGTTGTTTGCCATCGTTGCAATTAATATTTCTTGCGCATGCACTTAACGTCTTCAGCCCCTCTTTTATTTAACCATTTAACGCTTTGTAGCGACTTGGTGTTTGTGTGTGTGTGCATTCGTGTGTGTGTTTATACATGTATATTTTATGCCGGAACTACAAGAGGCTTTGCTACCTTTCTTTGTACAAGTGCGGCCTGCCACCCTACTTGGCAACAGTGGACATTATTTCTCTTACTTCAATCTACTCAAGGCGTGAGAAAGAAGTGGACCCTTCCTTGGCCGTTGTACGTTCAAACTGTCGATGTATATAATGTGCTTGACATTAATTATTCATCGACGCACGATAATAGCGATTAACTGCCTAAAGTTTTTTATGAGTAGTCTTTGTTCTTTTGTTCTAACTTTCCTTTCATTCGACAGAATGCATACGTAACAAATGCCAAGGAATAGAGAGACACAAATCACCTGTTCGGTGACTAGAATCTTGCCTCTCTTTAAACTCCCATGCACACCAAACTGTTCGTACTTTGCATGCGCACTTCATTTGTTTTACATCCGGAAAGAATCAAAATACGACGAAGAGTTCTGTGCTGCTTTTTTCAACCTTTTAAAAATACTGTAGGTATTTTATAGTGATATAAAAAAAAGTAGAACTAGTCAAAAGGCAATGCATATTTTATTTGTAAGCAATTATTGGACGATCATTTCAATTAATAAAGATTAAAACAATTTGTTGTCACTCAAACGTGTAAACGTGTATTAGGCTGTTTAAATAAAAGTAAATGTGTTTAAGATTAGCTTTAAAGTAGTGGTCAAAACAAGGGAGATAATTTCAACATAGAAGTTCGATGGTAATCAATGTAAAACCTATTTACGGTGTATAGTTGTTCTTGAACATTATTTCAGTTAGCAGTTGGGCGATCGCAGCTGACGGTATATGCCGTATATGATGCGGTCGTGCCCATGGCAGTGCAGCAGCCACTTTTTGTTGATAGTGACGTCAAGGAAGATACCCGGATATAGCTGCGTCACGTCCCGGTGGTGTATCCTGCTCTCGTCGTATTAATCTCGTTGCCATGGAAATGGGCGTCGGGGATGTTCAGTTCTGATCTCCAGGTCATGAGTTGCCAATCAACCAGCTCGTGCTGGGAATAACTAGTAGAGGGGTGTTCCCGTATAAGCAGCCGTTAACACCTAGATAGTGCAAGATATTTTAATAAACTTTACATTCATATATATATATTATAGTAAAACCTCAAGTTAACGATCTCCTCGGTATAACGTTCGTTCTCGGCAGTCTCGGCGTAAGCCTCATAAACCTTATCCTCGATTATACTTTCCTTGATTTAACGATTTCGTCGGTTTAAAATTCGCTTTTCCTGGTGCCTCCAATGTATATCACATGTAATCTGACTCCGATTTAACGCTTTCACTAAGAAAATGCCCCAACACCGCTCACTGCTGCATTTTATTACAGTGTTCTGTATATTTACCGCCACTTCAGTTACAGCTAACCTGTTGTCATCGCCCTGGCCACAGCCTCCTCCCTACCTCCATCCCAACACGGACTCCCACTCGAAACCTGTCTTTGTGAGTAGTCGCACGCGTTTTCTTGTTTGGCCCCGTACTGTGTAAAACCGGTGAGAAGCTTGCTGCTCATCTGTTCCACTTTTACAACGTAGTGTATTTAAACAGGATTGTGATATTCGGTGCCAACCATACTTTCTCCATGTTTGGATGTTATTTGAAGCAAAAACGTGTTTCCTTGATGTAATGTTTTCCTCGATTTTTGGTGGTCCCTTTAGAAGCGTTAAATCTAGGTTTTACTGTATGCGTGTGTGTGTATATAATATATATACATGTACAGTCCTCGCTTTATTCCACCTGCCAAAATAATAGCGTCACTCAGGAAAGCTCTTAAATTGTTGTAGTTACTTTTCTTCGCTTTAGGGTTAGACGTGTTGGACTGGATGCAAATCATTTTGGTTATCAGTAATCTTGAAGCAGCTGTCTTATCCAAGTAATCTCGTGGTTATCTGTCTAAGAGATAGAAGTGGTGCTAGTCCTTTGTTCTTCTGAATATCAGCACACACCCACGCCTACCCGCATTTATTTTGACACTTGGAAAAATAAAGACGACGGTGTTAGTACTGTCAATTGAGAATAACCTACGCCGCCTTGCGTTTGATCATGCTGCAGATATTTATGAGTAAGAATGCAACAAGTATCCGAGACCGCGAGTTGTAAAAGAGCTAATAACTGAAAATGACTGTCCGCTTTTAAGCTGAAATTGTCTAATTTGCATAAATAATGTTATTGTTAGAAGAGACTTGTAGATGGGCTAATGAATACATCTAAAGGTAATTAAATATCAGATATTAAAACAGTGATAGTGTATAAAGCTTTAACTACTCTGTGCTTTGGACTACCTTTAGAACTTTATGTTGTACTCTTTTGTACTCTTATATAGTACTCGTTATATCCTGTTGCTAACAGGCTGGAGTTGACAGTTCATTATCACTCTATTCTCTGTTTAATTTTTAAGATGATCAACCTGATATAGTTTTAAACTATCACGTTACAGTGTATGGGCTGAATCAGTAGTAGTTATAGCATCTAGTCACTGCTAATCTATAGAGATTAATAGTTGTAAAAACAAATTTGCAATGCTTAATAATAAATTCTACTTTGCGCGAATTTATGACAGAATATTGGCACTGCTTGTTAAATTATACCCACGAACGAGTAATTTAATTTATTTATTTATATCATTCAGAGGTGTGCTAAGTAGCGATGTCGTTCTTTTTTCTTTTTTTTTTTTTTGTGATGTATAAGGCTTTTCGATACTTTTGGCGACAACTTCTACATGCTGCATTCTAAGAATGCTAACAAAACCAATTGTCTGATATCTGTATGTTCAGAACCATCAGACAAGATACGCAATATCAGAAGAGAGTTCAGCCCGGCACTTGTTCTGACATGTCTTCTCTTTACTTAGCGCGCAATTTGTTTACCGGGGACAGGAGGATCATATTCTAAAATCGGTCATGATCGCTCCTTTGTCAAACTCCCTAAATGCTTGTTGTTGTTCTTCCCCATTTTACTCCCCCTTCCCCATCTGAACTCGTTACTGCTTCGTGAAGACCTCAGACGACACCACCACCTCCCTCAGTGCGTGCACCTTCCTCGTCCTCCACACGCTCCGGTATCTATGATTTGGTTACTAAATAACATGGGCTGACAGATTTAACATCCCTCTGCTGTTGTTGGTGTCTAGTTGTTTATTCTTAGCCTATCTCTTTCCCCAACACTCCATCCCCCATCCCGTATAATATGTCACAAAATAAAATGCTTTAAACAAAACTTAAAGCACGGTGCTATTACCAAAACACACAAAAATTAATAATAATAACGAAATAGATTGTTAAATGTAGCAGGATCATGCACTTTTTACTTGGTCTTTATCAATGGATGAAATAGCTGTCGTCACCATTATAAGAGGCTTCGAAGTTGTCAGTCCTCAAGTGAACACAGGGACGTAGTCGAAGCCGTTGTCAGCCTTACACCCAAATCCGCAAACTGGTCTCCTCTTGTATCTCTGCACGATGTCATGTTGTCGACTTCCATGCATGAAGACAACAAAACTGCAGGAGCTATATCACCCGTGCTGTTCAAAAAAATTATTTAAAAAAAGGGGGTCATGTGTGTAACCCTCCACGACCATCACACTTCCATTTCCATCGGGGGAAGGCTGATTTTTAACCTTCGCTTTGCAGATATGACATCAGGCACCAACAGGGAACTGCAAGACCTTACCAGCAGGATGATAGTATGAACACATATGGAATAGAGATCAGCACTGACAAGAGCAAACTCATCATCATCCGGAACGAAAAGCAGAGATCCACTTGAACAATGTATGACTGGAAGAGGTAAACGTTGGCGCCACCCTGTGCAAAGATGGTAGCTCAGGGCAGATATCTATTGGATTGTGACTTCAGCAGCGACAATGCCTAGGTTTGGACACAGACCGGCACAGCCATAGCATCAGTACAATCTTAACAATTCTTACAAGGAACATAAAACCAATGAGTTTTTACAAAGCGTGGTCGTCACACACTATGACACCAGGAACCTCTACTCACAACAGTCAAGCGAAGCACGCTGGTCTGGTTTGGTCATGTGACTCGGCACGACGCTCTGTCAAAGACTGTCCTTCATAGGACTATAGAGGGAGGTAAGCGTTTAGTGTTAGAAACTAAGAATTCCTGTTTCCTTTAAAAATAAAATTAAGTACCTCGTTTAAAAAAACACAAAAAAACGCTCAAAAGTTCAAAGAAAATCAGACTTTTGTCAGAACTTTTTAATTAACCGTTGTCTTTCTCGGATCAAACAATGGATCAACATAATTTGTATTTACAAGTATGCAGCTGCTCTTTTACAATGTCTCAGAAGCAATGTTGGTTCTTAGACGACGGCATAGAAGGTCTCCATGCCGGCTTTGATGTGGTCGTGCACATGACAGTGCAGCAGCCACTTCCCCCGCATGGTGGCGTTCATGGTGACGTCACGGAAGATGCCCGGATAAAGTTGCATCACGTCCCGGTGGTGTATGCCGCTCTCGTACACATTAATCTCGTTGCCATGGAAATGGACGTCGTGAATGTCCAGTTCGGATCCCAAGTTCATGAGCTGCCAATCAACCAGTTCGTACTGGGGAATAGTTAGTGGAGGGTTGTTCCCGTATAAGTAGCCGTTGATACCTGGGTGGTGCAAGTCAAGATATTTTAGAACACGTTATCACAGAAGATAATCACACTGGACAAATATTCTTAGATATAAACTGTCCTTGCTTAAACTGTTACCTGCCAAATAAGGGCATCATTCAGAACTGCTTTTACCATTTGTTTAGCTTTAGTTGTTTTTTTCTCATTGACTTTCGGCTTTGTCTTTGTATGCAAATCGTTTTCAAACCAGTCTTCAGTCTAACGTTTATGTCTTAGCGAGGTAAACTAAGGACTAGCATTACGACTCGACGACGTATGTGTCAACTTTATGTCATTATATATTTGTAAGTTTTTCCATTAAGCTGTATCTATGTACTTCGTGATAATTTATAGTTAGCTCAAGATGGTTATGGATGAGCTCCTTTTTGTACGCAAGCCTCCGTCTGTTGCACAAATATCATGTCTTTACAATTTGGCCAAACATGAAAACTAACGATTTTTTTCTTACTGTGCATTAGATTGCTTTCTTGAAATCTTGGGTCGCTAGCAGAGTCTGGAGTACCAAACATTCTGATGTTATCTTCTAGGTACCAGCTTTCATTTTCGTCGATGATACTGAAATAAAGCGGTGCTGACTTCTTGACGTCCTGACGCCTTCCGCGTTTGTCGAGAACTCCAGGCTTGCAGATCACAAAAGGCCCTATTGGAAACAAGAAATGTTTCGAAAATGCAACTTTTGGAAAATGAAAAAAAATGTCACCTGACCTGTGTCTTGCAATGACATGTCTCTATGTTCTCGCTGTCACTCTTTTTTCTCTATCTCTGTTTCTCTCTTTTCCTCCTTTCCTTTTATATCTGGGTTAAGAAGTCTATCAGAATTCTTTAAAAATAATTACAGTACAGTCAAAGAAATAACATACAAATACGTTGTTAAATAACCAAAGGTAAAATTTGTTGATATTTTCACAAGAAGACTTACAACTGACAAAAACCGAACCTTTAATAAAAGATGTGAATAGGCTGAATGGAACATAAGAAAACGAGGACAGATTTCAACAAGTCTAGAACATAAAAAGACTATAAAATATTGACACGTTAGAAATTAAACAATGTAGCATCGATCAGTAAGACTTTCGGAATTTTTAAATTAGTGTACACAAATTTCCAGAAAAATACATCTTACAGAATGTTCCAAAATGTGGACAGATTACCAGAAGGGCAATAAGCTGCCAAAATCGTAACCAAAAAAGTTACCAAAAAGTCCAGAATTAGTGTCCTTTGGGGGGTTAACGGCTGAGTAGTAGGCCTGCACGATGCAGTTGGGGTCACCGGTGGCCGGCGCGTAGTCCAGTGGCACTGACCACACGTACTTCACAGTTTCTCCAGGGTTCACGCCTTGTGACGCCGAGGTGTGCTGGGGGTTACTTCCGTAAGACAAACCTTCATTGCTTTTGTTGTAAAATAGTCCCTGCAACATGTTCAGGCTTGCGTTTAGCTAATAAATCCAAATCAGTGGCCTGTGTCTATTTGTGTAAGCCTCAGAGTGCAAACACTCCCTCCCTGTAAGTACGCATGCGTCTTTAGTCTACGTCCTTTCTTTATTGTGTTTCTTTATTTTTCTTGTATTTATTTATTACTTTTATGCTTGAAAGGTATAGTGAGCAGCACACGTTTCTCTTAAGATAGGTACTCCAAACTGAACGAACTGCCGTGAGTAGGACTTAGTTTCTCAATAGTTTCCAACACATCGTACTTGTTTGTCATTGCGTTATGAACATGAGTGGATACAAAATTAACAGCAAAATCCAGCTTGGAACTACACTACTCGTGCGGAGTCACAAGTTAATCATTGACAGATTCAGACACCACTCGAAACGACTTGTAAACAAAGAGAAATTAGCTGTTATTCTTTTTTTTTTTTTGATGCCCATAGACATACATATTTTTGTCTGAATAAGGCTAACGTTCTGAAGGAGCTTGACAGTTTATACCTGGGCATGAATAGTGTACGGCCTTGAGGCAATATTCCGAAAGTACACTTCGATAATGTCCAGATACTCTGCTATGATAACTGGCCCAAGGATGCCCATGAACTGTTCGTCGTCCTCTCGCAGGATCTCGGTTGTGAACGTGGCATCAGTGTACTGATGATAGCGGACCTTTTTGTAAACTGTACCCAAATATGGAGGATCAGACGTCGTAAAGATGTATCCGTCGCTGTGGGACAAAACAATTTTTAAAATGTTAGGAATAATTTGTCTTACTCAAGGGGGCAGCTTTCTATTTCTTCTTGCCGTATACTTGACAGAAATGTTTAAAATTTGCCATGCAAGCACAGTGCTGGAAAGGCAATATTTTAGCCAAGTCAGTCAAATTTCGATATTTCTGCATGACAGCATTGCTTATATATATATATGTTTTTAAGCGTAGTGTCAAAAACAAAGGAGGGGTAGGAAAATGATTAAACCACCACAAATCAAACTACTATATCACAGATAGACATTTGCTGTAAATGTTATTGCACTTAAGGATGTCTGTCAAATCTCATTGTGAAGTCTGAATTATAAATGTCGCTGCGGCAAAAATGCACTGATGGAGAAAACGAATTTAAATGTTAAACATAAACAAATAAAGCAGGTGTGGGCAATTAATTCTCCCAAGGGGCCGCATGAGAAATTGGGATGGTTTTAGAGGGCCGGACTAATATAGTTAACAGTTTTACCCAAAACTGTATATATATATATACTGGCGGACCGGCCAGCGGGCCGGCCTTTGCCCAGGTCTGCCTTAAAGGTTACACACTAAAAGTTATCTTACAGATTTTCTTCCCCTTAATTTGTCACAAGAAAGGTCAATATAGGGTCGTTGCATTTAACACTTAATAACTTATAGAATTAATCATAAATTATTGAAAACAAATCCAAATATTTCACGTTGTCAGACGGTAGGAAACTGTGCACCTTAATTATCCTTCAAAGCTTGCAATGTTAGAACTTTCCAGCGATGTATACGAAATATAGCACAAAATAACTAATTTATCATTAAATTGCTTTAAGACAATGAAAAAGCCGATGGGCAGCGATGACTGCGCACGTCTACGCGCAACGTGTTCACGTCTGCGTGAAAGCTGTTCACGGCAGTGCGTTAGGTACGAACAGCTCCGACCCAGACTCTATAGCTGAGCACACACACTGAACAGACTGTGAATTAGTGTACACTTGAATAATTCGTTCTTAGAATAGGGCCCTTCTACTTCCATAATATGCACAAATTCAGGAAAATGCTAGAGTGAGCGCCGGAACTTAAAACCTAAGCACATCTATAGATAGCAACGAAAGTCACCAGGAAGGGAAGCTACTGGGAAAGTAGCCTTAAAAATAGTTAGCAGGATGACT
Source organism: Pomacea maculata (assembly GCA_004794325.1). Classification (NCBI taxonomy): domain Eukaryota; kingdom Metazoa; phylum Mollusca; class Gastropoda; order Architaenioglossa; family Ampullariidae; genus Pomacea; species Pomacea maculata. The sequence continues at coordinate 380,307 of SRHC01002267.1, forward strand.
TCCCTTGCAAGAGTTTGCAGTGACTGTCTTCCAGGATTGTGGCGTTCATTTGCATATCACGTGAAGCGCAGTGTGAAACAGTTGTATAACTACAATAATCTACACAACAAATACGTATAAAAGCCTACGTAATCACATTAAATTTTTATCGTTCAGATTTCATTTCTACATCATTCATATAAAATTTAAGAAGTTGGCTTGAAAATCACGATTACTAAAACAAGCCTATACTTCGCTGGTATCAGAATTTAGCCAAAGAGTGTACAACACAAAAATCCTTCACTGACAGAAAGTTTAAAAATGGAGAGTTTTACGGCTGTGTACTGACCGACAGGCTGCATTGATTGATGTCAATCTGACTGAGACGTGATTAGTTATCGTATTATCAAGAAATGATTTATTCACTTCTGTTTTGCTATACCGATCCAATTGCCACCAGAGCCTGTCAGCCACCCTTTGCCCCTTCTTTATCGCCCACTACGACAGAGAGGCTGGACTTTGAAAGGCGACGAAACATCACCCTTAGGTCAAAGAAGCGTCCAGTGTCTACTAGGAATTTGCCTGTCACACCTTTTTTCTGTCATCTCTGCTAATTCTCAGCGGGTACTTACGAGCTGGAGTCATTGAGCTGCTGCCCGCTAATCTGGTTGATCCCTGAGGGCAAGAAGTCCCAAAGCTCCTCCTCAGCCTGTATGTAGTACCTTCGCCGGGGCCGATGAAAGACGTCGCTGGGCCCTATGTTGTGCTCACGTTTCAAGTCGCAGTAGTCGCTGACGTTGTAGAGGGCGATGGAGCCTGCCGTGTAGTGGGAATTGGTGCGGCAGACGAGAGCCCACTCACCTGACCAGACAAGTGAAAACGTTCTTACTCATCAACTGTATATCTTAGCTCAGCAAAAGCGCAAATCGAGTTTCAAACGAATAGGATTATTTCTTTACAACACATGAACTTACAAACTTCGAGAGAAGTTCTCTGATCGTGAGATACATATCTGTTTAAGTGGATTTTAGAAAAAGTTATCTGAACAACGCCTCATTAGCATTTGTTGAATGGTTTTGCCCTTCCTGCATACCAGTGATGCGAGAAGCTTAAACGATGTCAAGAGAATTTAAGTCAATCTGCTGTACTCTAACAAACACACAGAGGCGAGCATCAATAAGCGCAGTACCCGGGTTGATGGTGTGCATGTACAGCGTCTTGGTGAGCCCCGGCAGGAGGGGGACGGCGCTGCGGTGGGTGTTGAAGTCGGTGACGTCATGACCGTGGAAGTAGACGCTGTGCAAGTCAGCCTCGGAGCCGATGCTAAGCACGTGCCACGACACGCGATCCCCCACACACATGTCCAGGCCGGGCAAATTGCCGTAAATATATCCGTTGATACCTGGGGGAGAAAAGATAAAGATCATCTCAGTCAGCAGGCAGTCGATAAGTCAGCTATCATATTAATTAAGCGGCTTAGAGACGAACTGCTTGAGGGGGCAAAAATGCATTGTCTACTCTAAGCGTATTCCAGCGATCTTGTTAAACGAAATGATAGATGCAGATAAAACTGTGCTTTCATAAAAAGGGGACAGAGCATAGCTGCGGGATCATAGCTCACCGTTCTTGCGGTTCGATTCCTGAAATTCGGGGTCTGCAGGGTTGACGTTGACCAGGCCAGCTTGTTGAATGTTGAAATCAATGTACCAGGACTCGTTCTCATCGATTTTAGAAAACAATAGAAAGAACTCGCGATCCACCTGTACCTGGTGAAGATGAAGAACACACCTGACACCAGTTTATGTGCCCAATCACAATCTAATCTCTAATGACAAAAGCAAATGTGCTAGCTATTTCAATGGTCAAAAAATCTTATTAATACACTTTAACACAACTCTTATTTCCGTCTGACGAACCAATGACAGTTCATTACCTGTTTATTGTATTTTCCCAGCGCCCCTCGGCGGCAGATGAGGATGGGCCCGAACAGACCGGCGTTGGAGTCCCGCACCACGTCCAGCGACGATGACGTGTACAGGCGGGTGATGCAGGGGGGATCAGTGGGCCCCGGCCCCATGTTCTCCGGAATGTACCAGTACGTTGTTACCTTCTGCTTCGGCTTCACCAGGTCGTCTTGTTTGGCTGCCATCATAATGGTCACCGTCATGGGGAATCATAAGACTGCTTTGCTCACAGGACGTACGTATGAATGAAAGTTCTTACAATTACATAGAAGGAAACAATGGAAAGAGGTGAAACCCGTATTATCTTCAAAACGAAAATTTATTTCACTGTCATTGAAAAATTTGTATTAAACTAGTATGTAACGTGATGCACAAAAATTATTTGAGAAAAAAAAAAATGGAGTTACGCCTACAGAAGTCGCTATCGTTGTAGAGGGCGCCCTCGTACATCTTGACGAGGACTGCGCCATGGGGATGGATGGAGTAAGGCCGGTCTGCATTGTTGTACAGCGTTATAGCAACGACCTCATTAACTTCCGTTCGAATCACAGGTCCCAACAACCCTAGGTGCTCTTCGTCAGGTCCGCGCTTTTTCAAGTGTGTAAACGTTGAGTCGGTGTACTCCTGGTATCTGGCCTTGTAATACTCGAGGCCAATATGTCCGCTGTCCTTCTTGGAGTAGATCTCAGATGGGCTAAACAGATACCAATGCTTTATTATACACAGAGCGTTTACAGACGACATGATAACTGGTTGATCTGTCTTTTATTGTTGACAACAAAATTCGCAAGGATGGCTAAGAATTATCACTGCTAAAAACAGACACCGATTTAACACTATAATAAATCTGTGGAGGTAGGGAATTTTGGAATATTTAAGATTCTCTTTTAAATTTTACTTTCCCTCTTTGTTATGGATGTAGACCAGTGGTTCTTAACCGGGGTTCTATCGAACCCTAGGGGTCTTAGGGGTTCGGCGGAGCATCCGCCACGGCGGTCAAGACACACCCGCAATTCGTGATGACACTAAAGAAGGGTTCGGTGAATGTGCATATGAAACTTGTGGGTTCGGTACCTCAAACAAGGTTAAGAACCACTGATGTAGACTGATTTATTGCGAGGACATCGGCATAAGACAAATGATATGTTATTTTTAATAAAAGGCGTTATGGAAAGTATATGTTTGGGAGGTTAGAAAAAGGTGATATAAATGTGTATGCCGTAATAGTCTTTTAACCTATTCATCTCGTTTCGATAATTTTTAATATTACATTTATTACTACGGTTCACACTTTCTGACGTTAGTGTACTTGTAAGTACAGTAAATTTTGCTGTTATTGTTAGTATTATTTCCTACTTATACAAAAAATAAAAAGGGCATTTTGATGTTCAAAAGTAATTAATTCAATGTCAAGACCTCCCTTCGTTGAGAGATCTGAGCGGGAAGGATGATAGGTATGGAAAGATTCTTTAACAGGTGAAGGCAGTAATTAATAAGTGGGTGTTCCCCTGAGCGATTAAGAATGAGTGTGTGTGAACGAGAGAGATATATACATCGCTTCATAGCCAGGGACAGACGGTCCTATTCAATATTCTTTTAACGAAATCTTTGTAAGTCGCCTCAGGCCTTCAGATGATCTCTAAAAGAAATTAAAAAACATCCGCTCTAGTCTCGGATGTCTCTGGTCTAATCTCGGATACCCTGCAGCGGAGTCCTATCTGATGACTGATGTCGTCATGGCGCTCATCCCTGGTGATAGATAACGAATCAAAGAACCTTTGTCTCAGCCTCACACGATCTCGGTCGACATGCATTTTCGCGAGAATTATGATCCCCCTGGTGTTTTTTACTATTTTACAGCGATTTATAAGGACCATTCTCGGGAATGACGCGATGTGAAAAACCCAGTGAGCTCGCCCACGTTGCAGGGTTAAGACCCTATTCAAGTGAACATTTTTTATTGTAATCTCCACAGCTTATTCTGATGGGAGGACTGAATTAGGGAGGATATAGTGCTAGCCATGTCTTTACCTTCCAGGCTCTGTAAGGGAGGTACCGTCGAAGCGGTTGATGCCGGATGGCGCATAGTTCCAGAGATGGATGTCTATGCCAAAGTAGTAGAACCGATATTTGTGGGTTCTGGACAGGGAGAAGACGTTGCCATGCCCGTACGAACACTGGGCGACATCCAGCAGGGCAGCCATTCCAGCTGCAGGACAGAGCGCCAGTTAACTATACTTCTGAAACGTCACTAGCTATACTTCTAAAACGTCACTAGCTATACTTCTAAAACGTCAGCTATACTTCAAAAACGTCATTAGCTATAAATATGCTTCAAAAATGTCACTACCTATACTTCAAAAACGTCACTAGCTATACGTCAAATTCAAAATTTGGGATCAGCTTCATTCTAGCCAGATATGTTTCTCCTATTCTGCGTACTCGGATGAATAGATGAGGATAAAAATTATCTCTTTGAATAATTTTATTAATTATTTAATAATAATATATAAAAACTTTCATTTGTTCTTTTATTCCTCGAGAAATTAAAAACCAACTCTTTAAGCACATTTCAAAATCTGGTTACCGTCAGGCATAATTCAGTACAAGTTCTTTTTTCTCTAGTACTCACCTTGCAGGTGGTTATTGATATTACAGTTGACACGCCATCTGCCGACCGCATTAATTTTCGTGCTGGCTGTTACGAAGTCAACCGGATTCAGGGTGACTGAGTCGATTCTGTAACACACAAGTAACAACTAACAACTACGAAGCCCTTTGAAAACAGTTATTATTATTGTTAATTTTATGAAGCGCATGAATCAAGTCACATCGCTGTGAACTAGTTTATGGTACCAGTGCGCTATAAGTCTTCTAAACTTAAGTAAATTGTTAACGCTAAGCACTAACAAGAAAATATGATAAGTTTTCTTTTACTTTTAACAAATATACTCAAAAGTAAAAGAACAAATATCTGCGAACAAACAGAAAAAAAATGAAATGGCCAAAGACTTTCAAACAATGAACAGAAAACCATTCAGTCTGGTAACTTGTACGTTTGTTTAAAAAAAGGAAGTCTCGCCCTGTAGGTAGTTGAACACTGAACATGGTTTGCTTGTGAGTGGCTCACTTGGTAAAAATGAGAGCAGGGGGTAGGGAAGTCTCCGAGCTTTTAATGAAGTGTATTTCTCTTCACACATTCCTTACCAATCTCTGTGTCTTTGTGTCTAATTATATCTTTAAAAAGCATTGTAATATTGTCCGTTACAAACCTGTGTTTATCCGATGAGAATGAGTGGCCGCTGATCCTGAGAGTGTGAATGTCCACTTCAGTCCCAAACCCCACGAGGTGCCACAAGATGTTGTCCCCTACACAAGCTGTCAGCCCTTCCAGATTCCCGTACACTCTTCCATTAATCCCGTGCATTTTGTTGCTTTCCTGTAAACAGTAAAAGCTATTTTCAGCTCCGCTTTGGACATTATTACGCTTTGAAATATCTGTTGTAGATAGTTACAGTGAAATTGTGTGACGATGCTAGATAACGAGCCGATTTTGTCAGTCAATCCCAGACTCAGAGAAGGGAAGTATAAAGTTCCCCTTGATGAGCAAACAGATGTGAACTACTGATCGAGTAGTCCAGTCCTAGACTATGGTCCCAGTTCACGCAGTTTATGTCCTCAGATGCCATACCTTGTCGGAAAATGTCATAAACACGTCTGCGTCCTCGAAGTCCAGTGTGACATTTAAGAGGGTTGACAATCTATTTTAGAGGCCAATGTTAACGACATTGGTAATTCATATAATAATAAAATAATAAAGTATTTAAAAGTATTTTATACAATACCCTAAAATCAGGATCCTCTTTGTCGATAATTGAAGGATCAGCAATGAAGGTCTCGATATTCTCGTCAATCAGCCAGCTGTCGTTTTCATCAGTCACAAACAATAACAACGCATACTGCTTATCGTATTTATGTTTCAGTGTAGACAAGGTACCTGCGTTAACAAAACACCAAAAGACAGTTTATGAATTTTTCTTTAAATTCAATGACAATGACAATGGTCAACTTTATTTGTCCCACTGTTACAGTTTCAACAGGTTTACTGTGTATCACACTGGGGGCAACAAAATCCTCTTTGATTCTCCTACAGTTGGTAAGATGTAGGTAAGACGTTGGTAAGACGTACCCGGTTTGCAGGTGATCAGAATTCCGATAAGGCCCGTGTTTGTGTCACGGGCTGGGTTGACGTGAGAGTGGTAGGCCCAGGTGAGACAGTCCTCGTCATCGTCGGCAGGGGACGCTGACTCCGTGACGAGCCACTCGTACATGTACACCTCTCCTGGCGGCACCATATCGTCGGCCTTGTTAGAACCAGAGGTGCCATCTTGGTAGAGAGCACCTAAGACATAACAAACACTTTTCCACTGTTAATTCATAAATACAAAGAGGTCTTCGTCAAGACTAAGAAAAGAAGTATACGAGCATGACTTTCGTATTAAAACTTAATGCAACATGGTTGAATTATAAAACGCGATTCAAAATATTTATTTCAAAATAACTACCTTCGCTGTTTTTCTTGTACTGCAAGCCGTGTGGATGCATAGAGAACACCCGATCTCCCATGTTCTTGAACCAAACACGAATGGTGTCGCCCTTTTCGCCGGCGAGGATCGGCCCCACGAACCCCATCCACTCCTCGCGCGGCTTCTGGACCGTGAAGGTTCCGTCCGTGTACTCGCGGTACATGACTTTCTTGTACCTTCTGCCTATTCTCTGTGGACCTTGCTCCAGGTAGGTGTCTGAGGTGCTGTTTTGCGAGAAGGCGCTGTCGGAGAACAGAAAACGAGCGCTGCAGGTCAAACTAACGGGCGTTGATTGTGAAAGTGAACATGGATGAAGAAGATCTCAACATGAAGCTGAAATAGTAATCACGCATATCAAACACAAATGTGAATTTAGTTGTAGAAAACTAAGGGATTCAGACAGAAGCAGGTTGTAAAGAGTGAGGTTTATAACTTGAATCCTACAACCGTCCTTCATTAACTTGAAACATGCAGCACAGTAGTTATGTCGATACTAAACATCAAGATAGAAGAAAGAAGGTGAAAACGATGGGGACTATGACTACGTCGGAGAAGAAGATGAAAAATAACATTATGATGAAGATGATGTGCAGAGCCACAATGCGTGCGTCCCTTTTTCACCTGTCTGGACCCTATAGGAGCAGCCCTAAGCTGTTGACGAGTGGTCAAACATGTCTGTTTAAAATAAACGCTGAACGCCGGCTTTCCTAACCCATGCAGTCGTTTAAAAAAATAAAACAACACAAGCAGTTTATTTTGTCGCGGTGACGAAGCCTTGTGACATCAACTGTCAGCAGTTCTGAAATCTCAGTCAGCATATTCAGCGTTGTCCCGCTATGACATCTTTGTGATCCCGAACTTAGAACACCTTCATCCTGCATCTCCCGCCATCTCTTTCATCTAAATAAAGTCATCTATCATTACATGGACAATAAGCAAACACTTGTTCAAACAGTTGTCTAAACGTGTGTCCACACATTTGTCGTACATTTGGCCTCCGAACGTGATTCAGGAGTGTTCGAGTTGGCCGCTGAAGAAGCCAAGCATCCACAGGGATCTGCATGCTGTTCTACTCGGTGAAGTTGTCCCCTCTAGTCCCTGTCCTGCCACCACCACAGCACCTTGGGCAAACACCGTATGGACAGATAGCTCAGCCCCTCGCAAAACGTCTGTCGCTCAAAAACTTTTTGCTTGTTTTAGCGCTCGTGACATTCGAACCCGTCTTTTTTTCCGCGGCTTCTCTCACCAAAAACGTGATAATTACTTCTGTGGACTGTACACTGTCAATTTGCAAAATAAATAAAGTTCAAATCAGGCAGCATTTTAAAGGGATTTTTCTTTTTGATTGATGTATAATTTAAAAAAATGTGCTTAAAAGTTGACCAGCCCTAAAGGGGCTTCCTATGACAAAACACATTTAAATAATAATAAATGACTTCAGTCTACAAAACAGCAGCGATCGAAACGATTATGAAAAATGACAGAAACGGGTGAACAATAAGTGAAATATGAAGAGGAAAATGACAGGTCTCTTTAAAAAAAAAATTATTTAACATTAGTTAAAATCTCTTAAGTCTGTTCTTTAGTAAACTTTGATCTTCTGGACACGAAGAAAGTCTAATCAACACGTTTTCCTATTCCTTCTCGTGCTCTGCCGAGACGGATTCTTAGAAATAAATTGTTTCAGTGAAAGAGCCACCAGCTTACAACAACACGATAAATGATCACATACATAATATACACAGTTCTTATATCATAAGTAACTGATACTTTTGAGAACAGTTGTAGTTAATGTTTTTGTTCGTATTATTATTCACTATTATACTCATTTTCCGAGCAATCGTTTCATCAGAACTCAATAAATAGATTGAAAGCGTTGCGCTGCTTTTGTCAAACTCAAGCGTACATAAAACCGCTTATTTTCTGCCACACTGAATTTAAACAAGCAGGTATTTACATTTAAACTCATGAAAACATTGGAACTTACTTATTTTTCTTGGATTTATATGGCATATTGTCCTTTCCCGAAGGAGCATAATCCCAAATTTCTTTCACAGCAGCCACGTAGTAGTCTCGTCTGACTGCACTCACTCGTGCCACCTGTACCAGCGCCAGGACACCCAGAAGGAGGATTGCTGATGTTCCCCCGAAGACTCCCTGGTGCCATTCTCTCTTCATTCTCTTGTCACTCTCGATGTCCTGCCTGTCAGACGGCGGTTCTGACCCAAAGACAAGCAATTCGTCAGAGCGAGCTCAGAACTGCTCAGAAGACTTTGCGATGTTCAAAGATTTCGTCAAATGCTTGGGCCGCAAGGAGAGATGATTATTTGTTTATTTAGTGATCTGTAGCACGCGCTGTCTAACAAACAACGACAGGTCGAGTGTCCATCACTTCTGATGGCGAGACACTCGAGCGGACTGTGAGGATCCTGGACTCGCCAACCCTTTATATTGCAGCTGGCCGAGCCTACCAGCCTATGGGATCTCTTTGACCGGCGTCCGCAAACACTCTGAGGCGTGACAAAGGGTGGTTTTTTTTTTTCTTTTTTAGCAGAAGGGGAGCGGCTTTCCTTTCAGGTTTTGTGCGGTGTACAGTTTTATCTATATCCTGTATGTTATTCGCTTCACTACTGCTCTGGACGTCGTTCATTGCTAGTCAATTTTTCTGTGACTACCACAAGACACTCTCTTCAACTATTTGTAAGGCAGCACCGAGATGTCACTGACCCTTGTGTTAACACACTTGACACAAGTAAAGATTCTTCAAATGAGAACAGGAGAGAAAGAGAGGGAGCAATAGCAAAAAGATTGCAACAGATTCTTAAAAAGAGGAAGAGTACACATTGTTGACATCCGAGAACTTTTTCTTTAGGTAAGTTTTAGCTCAGTGTATCAGCACTTGCGACCTCTTGTGCTTTGACTCTGGTGTTTTGATGAGAGTGAGAACCCTGATATTGAAATCAAAGTAATTCAGAGTATTGATATAAAGCGCATGTCTCTCACAATATGGAGCTCAACGTGTAACATGGCGCAGACAGACGTATACACTTAGGCTTACAGGTTACAATACACATAGTTGCATACACCCGCTGAAGTTATCCCATATCTATAATCTTAAAAAAAAAAAACAACAAAACCAGTTACATATCAGAAACCGCGTTCTCATTTACTTTCAAAGTTCTGTTCTTAAAGGCGTCTGAAACAATATTTTCCAATTATTTTCAAACTGTGATGTTTGTCATTTGATGCCCGTTGTTGCAATATGTACCTGTGACAGACAGAATGGAATATACAAAGCGTCGTTTGGGCTTTTCTCGACGCTGACAGGTGTTAATGAGGCCATGATACTCTCCTGCCCCTGATGTTTAAGTAACAAAAATAGGGAGGCTGAGTCAAGCCAGGAAACCTTACAAAAGCCTTCATCTAGCCTAAGGCCTTGTTTATTTTCCGTTTTCTCTTTACTGTTACCATCGACGATGAAAGATTCGATACGTTTCCCGACGTGCACTGCTTTAGAAATGGAGCACCCGATAACCATCCCTACACGTAGCTCATCGTCACCTGAAGATCATTTAGACCATTTGCTGAAGACAATAGTGAGCTCGACAATGTGTCTAGTCAAAAAGAGTTTTCAGACAGATGCAGCGCCGCCAGCAGTAAGTGCAGCATAAACAGCCATTTAACTTACAGTTCCGGGTTCACATGCAGTCAGGCCTAATGTCTTCAATCCACCCTGGTGCACAGCAGTTTTACCTCCGCAGGTTTTTTACGCTTTGTGCGTCAAATTCATTTCTGTTTCATCTTGGAGGTGGGCCTACGTCTTACCTATGTTGGAGTGGCCAACTCTCGTCCCATCCCTCCTGGTCAAACATGGCTTGTACGATAAAAGTCTCAAAAAGACACAGGATACTAGTTGAAAGGTCAGCATGGATGAGTGAACAATTTTGACTTGTCTAACGATTTTATAAAATAAAAACAGTCTGTAGCGCCTACCCAACTTTTTATATCGCATGTTGTAACCGGACCTGACAGCTCCCTAGTCGCACTCCCTAAAACCTTCCCTTCTTCCTTGTATATCTCTATTTTCAATCTTTTTTCTTCTCCCACTCAACCATCATTTATTCCGCTTGACATGAAGACATATGACATTAAACATTCTCGCCACAAGGCGTGTCCATGAAGTGCTACTGTTTCATTTCCGGCATGACCTTAAGAAGGACAAACAATCTGACGCACACGTCCTACGTGACGCGCAGCAGCGCCAGCACACCTTCGCAGGTAAGAAAGAAAGGAGACTTGTCGTACGCACATACAAATGCAAAGAATATTTTACATTTAATTTATATGCGATAAACAGTTGTCGTTAGATCAAACAGTAGACATCATTCATATTCACTACTACACTACTTCTCTGTCACAATGTCTCAGCAGCACAGGTAAATGCGTGATGACCCTGTCTTAGCTGATGGTGTAGACTGTAGAGCCTCTCTTGATGTAGTCGTGCACGTGGCAGGGCAGAAACCCAACACCTAGTGACGTCATGCAAGATGCCCGGATACAGCTGTGTCACATGGTTGTGCGTGACACTCTGACACATTAACCTCGTTGCCATGGAGACATTGTAGATGACCAGTTCGGATCTCAAAGCCATGAGCTGCCAGTCAAGCAGACCGAAAGCTGTTTCCGTGTATATATATGTAGCCGTTGGATAGTGAACAGAAAAAAAAAAGAAGGAAGAGAGAGTGGCGTGGGTGTCACCGCTGACGATGTTCACGCTGATGTTTGCTCCACGACGCCGTGTGCGTTTATGTCTAGAAATGCGTTGACTAATTAGTTTTCGCTGTTACGAATGGCTACATTGATGGGTAGTCAAAGTACAAAATGCCTGCCGAGGGGCAAATATTCTACCTTGAGATGATTTACTCAGTCGCCTTCGGTGCGCGCAGTGACAGTGCAGACATGGGGAAATGTCTTAATTTATAAAGATGCCTCAGATTATGCTATTCTTTAAAGTACTATCAAGAAAAATGCCCCCTATTTCTATTATTTTCCCCATCAAAATAATAAGAGGGTCTTTCAAGCTCAATATCCTCATACCGAGAATTGACCTGTATAAGACGAGCCTAAAATATTCTGACAGTGTTCTTTGGAACCTTCCCTCCGATCTCCAAACAACAGCATCCATGCAGTCTGTATAAATTCAAAGTGGGACTCCTGCAACACCTTTTCCAAAACCTTTGATTACCTACAGAGGCGTCCTACCCAACTTAATTATACCGACAAAGTCAACAGGGACCACTTGTTGCTAGTGTCCTAGCCCATAATAAACAAAACCTATCAATTCAGATATCAACATCATGTTTGTACATATAATTGCTGTTTTTATTATCTTGTTCTAAATTTATGTAATCTTTTATTTCTACTCACTGATCCAAGGGCAACATATAAAAAAGCATATCTTTTACTTATACCGTTACCCTTGTAAATAAAGATTTGTTTATCGTTCCCTCTCTCTCTCTCTCTCCCGCTTTCATGCCGTTTTACATTTAATCATAAAATCAGGCTCGATCAAAGGATTCCTCTGATGAACAAAGCACTCAGGCACCTGACGGGTGGAAGAGGGGCTTGGGCTATGGGGAAATAAAGAAAAAGTAGAGATTCATTAAAGACATCCAGCTTTTCTCGCAGCAAATAAAATGGCACGGCGTGCTTGAAGGATACATGCTGTATAAAATGTATTGTTATAACTGGTAGAAAAAACTGCTTTGATTTTAATCAGAAAAACCTCCTCTGGCTTTGCTACATTCACAAACAAAACATTTTCTTATATTCATCTTGTCTTGGCTTGACTATACTTCATTCTCAGGAAAGCTGTTGGGTCCCATCATTAGCATAATCAACCATTCATATTTTTTTTCATTTACATTTTTAAAAAGTCACGCTATAAGAAAAAAAAAAACCCAAAGAAAATGGCAGAATCTGCATCTTGAAAGGACA
>SRHC01002267.1:393109-613313 GCA_004794325.1 Pomacea maculata
GGGATGAAGTGTCGGGGATGAAGTGTCTGGGGATTAAGTGACTGGATACCTGTTTGTACATATAATTGCTGTTTTTATTATCTTGTTCTAAATTTATGTAATCTTTTATTTCTACTCACTGATCCAAGGGCAACATATAAAAAAGCATATCTTTTACTTATTCCGTTACCCTTGTAAATAAAGATTTGTTTATCGTTCCCTCTCTCTCCCCCGCTTTCATGCCGTTTTACATTTAATCATAAAATCAGGCTCGATCAAAGGATTCCTCTGATGAACAGAGCACTCAGGCACCTGAATGGTGGAAGAGGGGCTTGGGCTATGGGGAAATAAAGAAAAAGTAGAGATTCATTAAAGACATCCAGCTTTTCTCGCAGCAAATAGAATGGCACGGCGTGCTTGAAGGATACATGCTGTATAAAATGTATTGTTATAACTGGTAGAAAAAACTGCTTTGATTTTAATCAGAAAAACCTCCTCTGGCTTTGCTACATTCACAAAAAAAAACATTTTCTTATATTCATCTTGTCTTGGCTTGACTATACTTCAGGAAAGCTGTTGGGTCCCATCATTAGCATAATCAACCATTCATATTTTTTTTCATTTACATTTTTAAAAGGTCACGCTATAAGAAAAAAAAAACCAAATAAAATGGCAGAATCCGCATCTTGAAAGGACACCGCAGAAATCATGTGTGAAAGGTGACAACTACAGAGACTGATTTCAGTGATAAATCAAGCTTCTATCAGCCTCTTGTTTTCAAGGTGTGTTGTGCTACTTTTGAAATCCTCTTTCCTGCAACTGGAGCATAAGGTGCCAACAAATCTTAGCCATCTTGACCCTAGGCCAGCTAACTGTCCGCAGATTTCATCTCCTCCCCGTATTGTCGTAATGTACCCAGAGGCCTGCCTCTCTGTATTCTCTAGTGGTGCCACTCGTACAAAATCTTTGATTACACTGTCTTTTTTCGTATATTGTATAAAGAGAAATGACAGCTTTAAGGGTTCAGGGTCTCATTTTTTATTGTTCGCTATCACTACTTCAAACAAGAAAGACAAAAAACTGACTACAAAGGATGACGATTGTCATAAGGATCAAAGAATGAAAGAAGCTCTTATGAAATAGGTGTGTTTGTGTGTGTGTGTGTGAGAGAGAGAGAGGGGGTCTTTAGTCAGCGCCAGGTCTATACTTATCATGTCTTTGCCCTGCAGCGGAACCATCTCTGATGACTGACGTCTTTATGGATAATTTTACTTCCGTCACGTGACTTCAATCGACCTTTCAGAGCACGAACTAGTTCAGAGCTACACGCAATAATAACTGATAATTTATGAAGTTCAATATCCAAAGGCGGACTCATTCCAAATATCAGTCATCAAAGACAGCGCCAGTTCTTCCTCTGGCCACCGCGGTGTCAGCCGCCCTTCAAGGTGCCTTGAAGGATAGTCTTCGTCAGGATGTATTTTACCTCTTGAATCTGATCGACCGGATAAATATGTCAGATCTGAAGATGCGCAAGCAAAACCGGAAATCTCCTTTTTCCTTCAAGTTGATAGTGTTTAAAGAGAAAAAACTTCGAAAGACACTTGTTAACATTCTGCATTTCCACCCTGTTAACAGTATGCCACGCACAGTCTTGTAAGATAAGGATTTCTTCCCTGAGCACTCTTTATTTTAATTGAATGTTTTATTGACAGGAATACTGCAACTCATACTGGTCAACACCCTTTTATTTTTGAAAACAAATGTCCCGTAAGCGCAAAACAAAAGTTTTTCTCGATATATTTGTATGTCACTTCCATCAGCTCTCTTCAAAGCTATATTTATGAAATATAATTGTCACTTTTGCTTTATTACTGATGGTTATCTAAGATAGCTACGTGTCTGGCTTGCTTGTACGAAACGCACCTGAAAGAAATCAGCATGATATTGCCTTCGAGGGAAGTCGGAAAAGCGTGCAAAAACCTACCCCTAGATGACGCCCCTTCCTGTCGACATCACGCATCGTCAGACCTGAACCCTGTGGTCGGGGTTTGTGCCTCGAGACTTGCTGTTTGTGGACATGGCTTGAAGCATCTCTACGATTGATCTTGGGATAGACAGATGTTCTTATAGATGGAATACATTACTTTTATTCTCTGTAGATACCTCTGAAGTAGGAAAGATATCAACGTGATGAAACTGGAATATACAGATCACATACGCTTCCTTTCCAGTTCATAAATACTGAATATAGCTTATTCTTTAGTCGTCACATTGGTGCAGGTAGTTCAGGTGGGAGTACACAGCCAGGATTTTGTCCTAGCGGAACAGCAATCTAGAGGATCTACAGCACGCCCCAGAATTTGTCCAAGGGTTGGGGTGGTGACTGAGGTCTCCGTGAAAGGGAGTAAAGAAGAAGAAAAGGTTTTACCCTAAGGAGAGAAGACTATGTTTATCCATGCAAGCATTTTTCTCAGGGAGGCACCTGCAGAGCGAGAAATAAATCTTGCAGTCATATTCACAGGTACTCCGAATGCTACCTACTGCAGGGAACACCCGTGCACTTTGAATGCCATCACATCTACCTGAAAGGAGACCTGTAGTGAACGTCATTAATAACTCTACAGAAGAACGAAACTCGATTTGTTTAGTTCCCGGTAATGGCAGCTCGATTAAAATCGCACATTTGACTGTGACGTGACAGTTGTTGATCATTCTACTTTCTCTGCAGGTCAAGGTTAGTGCGTGTAAAAACATTAAAATTTATTTGCGATTGTAACTTCTCTGTACGGTGCGCTGACATATCTGGACGATCTTGCATCATGCCTGCTTACCAGGGAAAAAAATCTATCGTTGTTTTGCACATTTACCTGCAGGTGGCAGAATGTCAGCGCAACCAAGTAGGTAGTATGACCCTGATCACGCTAAAAAAAAATGCAATTGCCGAAGAACTATCTCCCCTTCCTGCTCTCCTGCCGAGATATACACCAGACATTACCTGTGCGAGGCAGTGTTGATTTACAGCATCCCCTCCGACGGTAGATCATGAAAGTTTTTCAGCAAATTACCACCAGCCTAAAATCCAGTTTTCTAAAATTGAAACCAAAGAGGAAGTAACAGTCAACATGCGAATAAATAAACTCACAATACATAAGCTGGTTAATGATTAGGGCGCTCAACTTTACAGCAGTCGTCGGTTCACTGCTTGCCCAAGGAGATGACTGGAAAACTATCTATGCCCATCCATCGGCAGTGAGTACTGATTTATCAGAAAATGTAAAACGGCAGTCGAAAGAAAGGAATAGGTTTTGCCTTCACACATGCTAAGAACTACTCACAGTTCCCTGCACTTGTAGTCAGCTAGGTATAATTTACAGTGTGCGGGTTCTGGAGAGAAATTTATCCAAAAAAGTGAACCGAGATTCTGATGTCTGTTGCTGTGGACTGACTGGGATGTGAGTCCCATAGGTTACATTAGGATAAAAAAAAGTGCTGTCCTACTTGCCAGATTAGTTGACCTCAGTACAAGATCTCAAAACAGCGCCATCGAAGATGCTTTAGTGTGTCAAATAGCTTAGGATCGCATCTGACTTTTTACAGGCATAAAATGATGTTAATTTCGAGAAGTGACGTGTCTGCCCCTGCAGCAATCACTTGTTTTAATTGTTTCTCCTGGGTACAGTTGTTATCGGCCCATAATATTAGTCAGCCTATCGTGAGAATCATTCAAGAGAGACGACGTTGACACGTGAATGACATACTGCATGCTCGCAGCAGGGATCGCGTCTTACTGTCAATGCTGCATTCGACCATGACATCCCTCTTCGTTATTTTCAGTCATTGTTTTAAACTGGTTCAGGTCATACTTGTTCACACTCAGCGTAGGGTAGTTGAAGGCACCATATCTCTGCATGTTACTTTGAAGAACAGGATGTTCTTGGGCCTCTTTTCTTAAATGTCCATCCGCTTAGGCCTGCAGTATCACGTGTATGCTAATAACAGACATCTGCTAGTGTCTGGCCTAGTTTCTTGCTTTTAACAGGTCTGTACAACCACGCAGAAGGCACATTCTTCGAAAGCTTTGATGTACATCAATTAACTGAAAATAAATTACCACAAAACTGAGGACCCTTCGATAGCCTCTGCACATAAAATAAAATGTCGCCATTCTCTACTATTTTCATTTTTCTCTGGGATGAAAATCTCTCTTTTTTTTTTTTATTCCAGATCAATCGGATTCTTGGAGTTATCATCAACGCAGCTGGCATCAACGTAGTACGTCCATCTTCCTTGAGCTTAACAGGATCAGGCGCATCCAACCCTTCCTGTCAGTTTCTGCCACCAAAACTCTCGTGTGATTTTGTGTCGTCCCAGCTGGATTACTGCAACTCCCTATTCCTCGATCTCCCTAACCATCGAAAGTTCAAAGGATTCAGAATAATGCCTCTCATATTGTCTTCCCTAGGTGGAAAAAACAGACCTTTCTACAGGTCTCCTCCGCAAACTTCAGTGGCTGCCAGTCCCAGTTCACACTAATTTGAAGACCGCCCCATTGTGCTACTGTTGTCTTCACAACCGACCTGTCTAAACTACTACCACCTTACCACCCGAGTCGGTCTCTTCAACCTGCTTACAGTCCCCTCCTCTCTGTGCCAGGCGTTAGACCCAAAAAATTCCAAAGACACACTTTCATTACTCAGGCCACATTGTTTGGATTGTCTTCCCCTTTCTCTCTGAACTGTTCTATGTTCAAAACTTTCAAGTGGGCCTCAAAATCCACCTCTTTAAGAAATATCTTACATGATGGAGTGTACTATTCCACTCTTGAATTTATCGTCTTCATCCATACACTCCGCTTGTGACAGTGTCATTCGTTTGCTGACGCTTGTTTCTTTTCTGCTGTCGGTTCATTTGTAGTCTTCAGTGTACCGCACATTAAGCTTGCCTCACAAAGTACATGTAGATGCACTCTACAAATTCAATTAATATTAACAAATTTCTAACAAACAGTAGCAATTCTTTTTTACTAGATCCAACTTGTTTAGAAACATCAAAGATATCTTCAACATAGCCCCTATCTCTTTTTGATATTTCTACATCTGAAATAAATCTTTTTTCCAAATTTATCTCACTAGCACTGTTCATCAATGATACAAATGCACATCAGCTTTGATCAGTTTTTATTACGAAAAGCTTTCTTTCTTTTTTTCATATGCTTTAACAAATTTGGCCTCCCTTTTGTATGAATACCAAGTTTTCACAGACCAGAAGACATAACTTGCAGCTTAATGATGTCATCACATCCTCAATCACCCATATCTCCTTCTTCTCCCTCACTCATCTCTTCCTCTGATGTTTCATCAATATCGCCAGCTTGCTCCAGGCACTTTGGGCATGTGCAGATAAACAGGTAGTTCTCTCTGAAAACATTCAAAGTACATCTCTGGACAATTGTTTAAAGGCAGCTTTTAAGCACATCACAAATCAAAAAAAAAAACAACAAATACATCAATAAATTAATTACAATCCTGAAGAACAGCTTCAAGGATACGTGCAGAAGCAAAATAAGGCTTATTAAATTTTATTTTTAACAAAATTAACAGATCTGTGCTCTTTAACAATCTTTTTTCTGAATTCACAGTTTTGGCTCTTTCCCTAGCCTGAAAATTTGCCAAATTTAGTCACTTTTACAGTGAAGTAAACCTTTTTTAAAATCTATAAATATATACATGAATATTCATTTTACTCATTCACATATTCAATGTCTGCAGCCATTTATAAACCTCTCATGTCCATATACAAATCAATTCAGCCACTGCTCTACAGCTCACTCAATCACTGCCTTCCTCTAATGCATGAGTGCATTTGCATTTGTGCACATATATGCAGATGCACGCATCTGCATACTTTATACCAAACAAGAAAATAAAAACAAAGTGATGTACCTTAATATTTTCTGACGGCTGTGTCTACTGCGATCCACATCACACTCATCCAAATAGCTGATGCAGATTTCCTTTTGTGAAATAATATTGAAGTTTAAGTTAGAGAAACAAAATAACTCAGAAATATTCTAAATTCTCTAAATATAATTACATGTGTAAGTGTATGTGTTAAAATCTGCAGAAGACTTCAAACAAATAATGTGTGCATTGTTTCTAAGAGACAGAATTATGTAGGTAATTTGCAGAACCAAGAGCCCAGAGAGTCAAAAAAGTGTGGAAACCAATGCAATATGCACATAATGGGAATGCACCACTCACCTCCCCTTGCTCTATGTCCCTTGCACAGCTCAAAGTAAGAGTATGGTTACCATGGAGAAAGCTTATCTCTGCATTAGGAACACAGCTGTGATTACCTGCAAAGCAGCAATGATCTGATTATTTACCTGACAGAACACTGATATAGTTCAGCATAGGTTTTTGTTTTTTTGCCCCTTTTTTTGTTTTGTTTATTCATGCAAGGATTACACTTAATAGTTAATCCACTGTTACTTAATGCTGAAATACAGTGTTTTATAGATATAAATAACTAAAATATTTTCACTGTGTGATGAAAGCAGGAAAAAAATCAACAAAGCAAAGCATCAAAAATGTATTAAATAGAATGAATCATTTGTAATGCATACAGGCACTCTGAAGCTCATATAATCCAGAACCCTCACAGTTGAGAAAAGCTCCAGAAACTGTAACATGTATAAATATATTGTCATACAGTTTTATAAAGAACAACAAAATATCAGTGCTCACCAATAAATAGCATAATACTTCATGTATAACTTGTTTTTTCATGTTTTTGAGGGCATTTAATTTTTATTACATTTGATGCAAATTTTGCAAGGTAACTTTGTCATAAATTGAATAAACCAAAGGGCAAAATTGCTATTTTTTACATCATCTACTCCTTTAAGCATTAATGTCTAAGCAATACAAGCTGTCTTCTTCATCCAAACTCCTGATCATTTGTCCCCGGTTGAACATCTTCCATTCACTCCAAAAAACAGTCCATGGTTTAGTTTTTAGGGACCAAGCCTTATTCATCACATTAGGAATTCAATACACCTACATTGTTTCTCAAGGATAGACATTTTGATTTTGGTGTGCTTGTCGAGGCATTTTTGCTTGTACAAATCAGTCCTGTGTCCAGGCAAACAAAAACTGTGCAAGGTGATAAAGATCTGGACACAAAACACTCACCCTGATCAAGGTCTATATATAACTGGTCAATAAAGGCATCCAGCTGTTCTTTTTCTTCAGATGACAGTACTAAGGATTCACAGTTTTTTACCCACTTTGAAATGGAACTGCAGACAGCACAACCATATGGCGTAAGACCAAGGCACTGTTCATATGACCAAAGGTTGGCAAGCTCATAGAACTATGATCTAACTTGTAAATAGCATTACTGGAAATTTTCTATACAAATATTTAGTCAATGAAAAGAAAAAAAGGAAAAAAGTACTCAACATAACCTATATACAATTGACCACTAAGCTGCATTTCTCACAATAACATCAATGATATAGATGCATACCTTAATCTGAATCATTGTATAGCTGCCGCTCCACTAATCAGAGCATTAATGACCATTAATGAGCATTAAAGACCACTAGTGATAAAATACCTGGATCCAATGCCTTGGCCATTGGTTCCAATTAGTGAAAAAACAGATTGAAAGCCTTCTGGGGTCAGCCACTGTGTTGGAGGAAGAAAATATCTTTAGTGTGGATTTGAAAATTTTTTTGTATATAGATTTTAAACATCATTGACATCCTAAGAACAAAGCCGGTGGGATTTTTCACCTGTTTCTTTAGATCTAAAGCATCATGCCTAAGACACAACCTCTCATTATATCTCTTGACTTGTATCATCATCATCATCAAACACAATGTACCTATTACAAAACACATCAGGACCATGTTGTTGTCTCAAGGAACAGAAACTGAAGATTTGTGCATGTCTATATCTTCTCTCTATTTTATTGCAGATCTTTCTGCAAGCAAGTCCTGAGTCAGAAAATTTAAACATAAAGACATGGACACTGGTGTCTTGAAGTGCTGCACCAAATCTGACAATATATTTTTATTAAACTATTTAGTTAACAATTACATTTTGCTATCCTTTTGCTCTTAGTCTTTTAATGCAGATACTAGTAAATGCATCAGCATTCACAATCAGCCTTAAGATTTTCATGTCACTCTTGCTCAGAAACCATAAAAATAACACACAAGTCAAAATGTTGGCTGTTCCCAGGGGTGAAACCTCAAAATTCTTCCTTAATGCAAAAAAATAAAATAAAATAAAGAAATTAAAGATGGAAGCTGTCAGGAAGAAATGACACAAGAAGTCTAGAATTCTTAAGAAATTTACATGCTAACCTGCTGAATGTCCTCATGGTATAGACACTCTGCTGCCAGGCTCCGTAGCACCTCCAGCTGACCCTGCAGACAAATATAACCTTCATGGGCTAAAAGCATGCTATTCTTGCAAATGACCAAAACTATAGCAAACAAGAATAGAATTTTAGAAATAAACTATGCTTTTTGCTACCTTATATTCTTCAACAATATTAGTATGATTTGGGAGCACATGGTCTCACCTGGAATTCTTTACCCAGGAGTTTGTGCATTATCTCTTCTTCTTCATTGACGGTGGTATGAACAAACTTGGAGAATCTATCTACCATCCTCTTTGGATCAGGACTCTAAAAAGCACCAAAAAAACCCCAATGAAGACCATTTTTCTATCTAAATTAAAAGAAAAACACATTCACATCCTGCACATTATCTTAAAATCAAATTACATTTAAGAAATAATTTCATGTTAAATAAATAGTAGGAAAAATGTTTACACCATTTTTACAAGAATATAAACTAAATAATATAGCAATCCAACTGCAGTGACTAGATGACTAGATCACGTGAACCGCATGCCTCCAGGCTCCATCCCCAGAACATGTCACGTCATATGCCAGACAGCATAGAGAGGACTGAATGACTGATTGATCTAGATAGAACAAAATCTAGATATGAATTTTGAAGGTCTCTGTGATCTAACTATGCCACGACAAGAAATGTGCATGCCTTACCTGCCTTACCATGGCAGCCATTTTAACCAGCAGCATGATGCTTGATGTCTCTGGTGGATAGTGTATATTTCTGTGACATCCAAAGAAAATAATTTATATTTTACAAGTACACTCAAATTACATGATAAAATCTACAAAAAATATAAACTAGTTTTATAAACTAGCAAGTAATTCATAACTAATAACACATTTCCTCATTTTGCATATACCTGCTTCTTTCAAATTCAGTTTGTAAAGCTTCTCACTTTTAACAACACTGACCTCCAGGTTTCCTGAAGCTGCAACAAAGGGTGCTTGCCATCTGTACGGGAAGGTCCCATGCACAGCACTCTGTGATACCTGTTCCATGCTTCTGTACGGCATGCTTCACTGCAGTATAAAACCTGAAATGTGAATTAGAATGTACTACATTCTAACATACGCACAAGTGCAAGGAATTACAAACATTAACTGTAATACAAACTGTACTTATAGTGCAAGATACTAACATGCTAACTGCAAGAGTAGAAAAAAAAAATCATAAAGATATACTTTCTCAAAGTAATGTTTCTAAATATGAAGCATATTAATTTGTGAATATATTATTCTTTTTAAAGCAGAGATAACTCTTTTAAACTTCTTTAAGATAAGTTTGTCTTGGTTTAACTCTTTCAATAAATCCTTACCATCACTTTTACGTCTGATATAATACAGTCTATTTGCTTATAATGAACACACATAATACATATATATAAATAATAAGGTCTCAAAGAAAACACAAATGAGTATAAAATAAACTGCTCACCAATTATATACGTTACACAATACGTATAAGCATAAGTATAAGCATACACAATAAGCATACACAATAAGTTGTGACTGTCTACCTGACACTGAGGACACAAAGAGAACACTGATGGATCTACTGCACAGCATTCAGGGTGTGGAAAGGTTAATGCTGGATTCTCTGTTAGTCGTTGGCTCATCTCTTCAGCTGTCTCTAATGAGCGCAGGCAAAACTCACAGGCCTTATATTTGTACAATTCATTCCAACAGAACTGTGCAGAAACAAGTGGTGTCTCTGTCAGGATCACATCTCCTTCTCTGAAGCTTGTTGTTGCAAAAAGTCCTTTTCCCTATTAAAAAAGTGATAAAAGATTGCCAGTTGATTCAACCATTGGAAAATCTTAGCACTGCAGGAGTCAAGTCACCCATTGCTTTGAGTCGATGGCGTCACAAATGTAAAAGAACTCAAATCAAATTGATGCAGCTTCCATTATCTATATAGGAAAAAAACACATTGGCATGCATCTTTGGTAGTTGCTGCTATTTTTCTTTCAAAGATTGAAAACCTACTTTACTATTTGTTTAACATGTTTATTTTTCTCTGTTGTATAGTGTGCAGGTGTAAAAGATTATTATAATGCTGATCAATATTTGACAGAAGCATATGTCACTGGTGGTTGAATTAACTCTAAGAAAACTGAATTGTGTACACTGCTGAATTGATTTATACTAGGTGGAACTTGTAAATGACCAAATCAACGGTCCATTTAATAAGACTAATTCAATGATAATGACATTATTATTTCTAAAGAAAATCAATGAGACTGGAGTAAAATATAAGCCATCATAAAGGCTATAGTGTATTTATGCTCTCATTGTGTATCTGGCATTGTTTTCATGAATGAGGCTTCACTAAAGTTGCTGACGAAAATCTCTAGTAAATCTACAATCCTGGAAAATTTATGATTATCTTCAACACTGATTTTATTACAAACATTTACTACAGCATTAGTGATAAATTCTGCGACGAAGGCGTCATCTTCATGGCAGAGAGGGCTTGTATCAAATGATCGGGACATATCAGTCTGTAATCATGATCGTATAATTATGAAAATACGAAATAACTAAAGATACATCTCATGATGTAGTAAGTGTACTGATCGCAATGATCATTATCGTAGTCGATGAGAGCATGAGTGTATTCGTGATGTCTGTAACGGCGTAAGAACGTTAGGCTGCCCTTTATTTTATTTTTGTAATTAAACTACTTTAATATTTACTTCCGGAAAGAGCTAGTATCGTACTTTTTATCATCACCAAATATGCTCGACTTTAGACATACCTTCCTGGCATCCGCTTGTCTAATTTCTACTCCAGCAGGCACAGCAGCACTCACCGCCATCTTCAGTAGCGGTTTGAAGTTTTGGTTTGCCATTTGATTATTGTTTGTTCGCCCGGAATAGTTCATATCCGAATTCAAACACTAGAGAGTTCTTCACAGTAATAACACATGTAGTAATACACGCTACACACACAAAAACTGTGTACATCACCTTCAGAATCATGAATTCTGACATCAACATTTGCCTTTACTCTATCCTGTATGGATTTTTCACTCTTTGTTTCGTGGCGCCGCCAACCGAATTTGTCTCAGCAGGACTGACTGTTCAAAATATTTTTTCCAGCTATTTGGGAAGTGAAGAGATGAAGTTTATAGATTACCATATTCGACGAACGGCAGTAACAGCATTTGTCCACTCCCTAATTCCATTAGGTGTGTGCATTTATCCTTATCTATAAATTCTTGGTAACCATACACTGTTAAATAATTCGCACATTTAATAACACTAACGATTTGACATTTACAAATTTTTGTCAGTTTAACGAGAGGGAGAAATTTTGAATTGACCTTACCTTGTGGAACATGTTTGATTTGTTACAGGTTACTACATTGGTCTGGCATTGATTGCACCCGATCTGTCACTTTTCATGATCTGGGATCTTCCTAGAGCATGTTATCTGCTGTTTACCTTATGTGTCCTTCTGCCAACTACTGTAGGCATGATGGCACTATACTGGAAACATAATAACTGGAATGATCACCCAATTGCACGTCAGCTGGAGCAGCTCAGCCATGGAGGGTCTTGGAGGGATGTAGCTTCAGCCATCAATGTAGAATTCCGTCGCATTGACAAGTTCACCTCCGGTATATATCATTCAGTAAATAACTGAAGTAATGTTTTCATACCCCCAAAATTATATTATTAGATTAATTATATATGCCAAATTATAATTTGCTGCAATTTTTCATCTAGGAATATTTTATGGAATCATGAATGATTTTGTCACACATTCATGCAATGGTATTCAGTCTTTTACAACACTTTATTTTGGTATAATGACAGGAATAAAAAAGTGTGATTTATAATTAAATTGCACAAATCACAGTCACAAAGAAGCATGCTATCAGTGCTTAATGTGACTGGTATAGAGAGCATACAGTCATCGGACGAAGAGTGTAGTCTGGCTGGGATGTAGGGGCATAGAAGTTTAGAAAAATATGGCAGGAGACTGTACAGAAATTAAAACAGCACAGACAGCTAGCTTGTACAGAATGTATGTCTATATAAAAAGTAGAAAATTATGAAAAACTATGACCAAAGGTGTTGATAGAGGAGTGATTTGTCTCCACTCAGTTTAAAATGATTATACTGACTCTTCCTTTTCTTAAAAAAAAGAAGCAGGAAAAGAAAGGACTAAATCTAGATAAATTAATAACCTATTTATATTCTTTTCATAGTTGTTGTCTTTCCGCATTAATTTAAAACCAGTCGCTTTTGGTTCCAATTGGTTTCAGGGTTACCAGGCCGAAGACTTTATGTAACTGATTCATGGATACTGAAGACAACAACATATCATGTCTATATAGCACACCAAAATGATATTCAGCTTTTATTGGACAACACAGAAGAGCATCCTCTGTCTTATGAAAATTCTACGGCAGCCCAGTTCCTCAACATTACAGTCAAACGAGCAGAACCTCATCTACAGAATTTTCAAATCAGGTCCATAATTGAATGTTTTAATGTGTCTAAAGTTCATCATTTTCAAAGGGGAAAATTCAGCTGCGTATTATTTTTTTAATGCAGTTCTTTGCTAAGGTGGGGATGTACAGTAATGTATATAAGGTGTAAGCATAATTTTCTTGAAGATTCAACCAGTGTGACAGAGATGTTATTGCTAGTCAATGGCATTCATGGATCCAGGCATTATAAGCTCTAGTGATCAGGTAATTTAAGCTTGATTGCTGTAGAAATGTTTAAAGCAATGTTGTTAGGTTGGTTTGTTTTGTTTTTTTTTGGAGGGGGATAGCAGGTTGCTATGAAGTTTGCAACACCTGTTAATAAGATTTGCAAAAAATATAAATATATATCTTGAAAGATTTGAAGATAAAATGTTCTAGCCTTTACCTTCAGAGCTTAAAAATTAGTGATAAACTGCTGTGAATGATTGAACCATAATAATTTTTTTAAAACTAGGTAGACCTGTGACTTTAGTCAGGAGAAGTGAGGTCCCAAAAGCTCATCTCCTCTCCCTTGCTGCTTCAGCTTTCTCTTACAACAGTCATATACTCATTCCACAATGGGTCAACTGGGGGCAGAGCACATTGCTTCAAATAGCTAGTGCGCACCATCAGTTTGGATATCCTTGCTCAAGCCATCAACTTCCATAAACAAATCCTTACTTCAAACCTATGATTCATGCTTATAAGCTTTGCCTTAAATTCTTTGCCAAAGAATAACTTCTCGCTTTTTATTCTGTCAAATCCCAAGTCTTGTTAATGTGTCACTTTTAGCACAGTTTTGTGTTGTTTCAGGCTAAACTCTCTTGAATACAGTGACCTTCGAAGTAAGCTTCAAGCTCAGATTGAGAACACTCGAAACATCATGATCCGACAGTCTCTAAGTGATCAGTTCCTTGATGCATTCACTGCAACTGTTCAGTTCAATCCAACGTTTATGCTCCCACCTCATGTGGTAGGAAGCAGTTATTATGCATAGCTACTTTTATCTTGATACTTCTTTTTTTAGTCTTGTACTGTTAAAGACTGAACCTCCATTGTCCAGCAAGAAAGGCTTGACCTGGAGGAGGGAGATGAAGGTACTCGTTGAGCCAGATGAAAGCAATTAGCAAAGCATGACAACTAAGTCTGTGGTTCTCAAAGTATTTCGGACCGCGGATACTTTACTAAAGTAAAAAATACAAACTTAAATTGCCCCATTTGTTTCATTACAATTCAAAACTAAATGTACTTTTGTGACAGCAGTATAGTAATAAGTTTACATAAAACTATATACTTTGCAAAGTACACATAAAAATTAAAATTAAGGAAGTGCACTGCATTACTAAGGGTAACGGATGATGCAGTTAAATGAAACAATACTCGCGCTGTGACATAAAGACTTGGTAAGCGTTTTATGCGAACGAGGAGTTGGGCATCGATAAAATTAAATCTCGTGTAAAATCAATACTGGACTAATTAGCATATCTGGCAATTTAAACATCACTTTGCTGACATATGATGACTGTCAGTCTTGGACCACCTGACTTGTGCGTTCTACCCACAACTGGTAGGTAGACCACACTTTGAGAACCACTGCACTAGGTAGCTAACACCACTTGTGTTCCTCACCTCCCTCCCCTAGGTCGAACCACTCAACTTAAGGCAAGTCTGGCCTTTAAAGATTGAAATTAACAAAGAACCAGCCCCCAACCACACACACGCACACCATTTCTTTTCAAATTATCATGAGGAAAGAATAAGTTGGAAACTGTTTTCACCTGATTCTTTGCTGTTTATAACTCTGCCTGTTTTAAAACACAACCCTCATAAATAAGCTGCATCTATGTGCCAATGTCTATTTTGTCTTAAACTAGCATTTGCTGTCTTTGCAGGCATTTTATTCAGCCCACCTCATAAGCTGAAAGTCACATTATTGTTGCAATATCAAATGTATAATTATTTTCCAGCTCTGAAAGCTAACTCTACATATTCGCATAACTTTGCAGGAGCTGGAGACTTGTATAGGATGCATGCAGGCTCTCTCTAATGTTAAACTGCAGAAGCACTGTGATGATATGGGTGGTGGCAACGAAAACCTTGCTGCAGCAGTCAGCCTTCAATGTGTCCAGTGTTTCTGCCGGCCTATGTGGTGCTTGCAGTGCATGGGTAAATGGTTTGCATCCCGGCAAGACCAGCAACGACCAGATACATGGCTTGGAGGCAAAGCACCGTGTCCTACCTGTCGAGCTGTCTTTTGCTTACTTGATGTCTGCAGAATTGAATTGTAGGGCTGGAATACCTCTTTTAAGCCCTCACCAGCAGATTCCAGAAATGCTCCACAGGCAGGAATGTTTTAAAGAAAAGCAAGTGCAATTCACTATTAAGATATATTATGGAAAAGAAACAATACTGTGCCAATAGAAAGTGTTTCAACAGTATAGGAAAGATGTTTAACTTAGAATGAAGAGGAGATAGAAATATTATTTATCAGTAACAGATACATCTCCCATGCAACCTATCAGGTAACATCCCAGTCAGGTACTTCTAACAGTCTTTACTTGAGGCAAACTCTGCACAGGTAAGGGCTGTTTGACAAGTACATATAAAAAACACAGTACATGTGTTCAAGCGGTTATGATGTACTGAAATGCTAATTCCAGGACACATTTTGCAGTGATCAGTGACTTGATCTAATGCTCTACCAGTATTCTTAAAACTTTAATATATTTTATAAATAAAAAATTGGTTACACATGTTCAGTGTTGGCTACAAAGTAGCCAAGTATTTCAGCTATTGCTGGGCTACTAATTCCTGAGGTTAAAGTCTTAAATAATGCTAATCATTATCTTGATGGTGCATAAGTAAACCTGAGTGAATGAGTGAGAAAGAAATGTCACTCTGTTGTATCTGGAAAATAAAGTGGCTGATTTTAAAAAACTTAAAAGTACTGGATGCATATTATTATATTTTATTAAATGTTTCTGCGCCAACACACTGTACATCAATTTTTCTCTCATTTTTAAAAAATGGATTCCTGTCTTTGCAGTGCTTAACATTTTTGCTCTCACACTTGTTCATATGTACACACGCACACATGGAGCTTTTTTTATGGGGAAAGATCAGTCCACAGTTCAGAAGTCCCACAGCTGCCTATCACAATGGCTAAAGACCACTAGAGCCGTCTTTAAGATTTGTTTTTCTGTCTCTTGAGTGCTTTGAAGTCACCTTCTTGCAAGGCTAGGTCAGCATATAGGCGATTCAGCTTCCTCTTCCTTTCACTGTCCCTGTACCAAACAAACATAACAAAACTGCTAATCTCAAACAACACCACCACAATAACCTCTCATCTGCTTAGAGTAACAAAAACTTTGGGTCAACCAACAACAGAGCATTTTCTATGGTTATGTTTGTATCACTCTAACTGCACCAATCATTTTAAACAATGCACTAAATGTCTTTTCAATGCTGGACATTATAAAGTATATGGTGAACATGTTAACACTCTTGAGGCTAGAGTTTTGCTTTTTTTCCTTTTGAAACCAATTTATTGATAGAAAAAAAAGGAAGAACTCACAGTTCTAGTGTTTCCTTTAGCTGTTGTTTGGCTAGAAATCGTGAATCCTTCCTGATTTCACGAAGTGCTCCTTTATATTCTCGTTTCAACTTGTGCTGCAGTCTCTGTTTCTCCTGGAATTCACGGTTGCCTTTTCTTTTTTTTTTCCCATCAAACCTATAGATTGATTACAAAATTAATATTTCTTCATTCAGCTCCCTTACCACCCACATAAAAATATCTGTCAATATCTAGTTCTATAACATAAAACTGAAAAGAAATTGGAGTAAGGATCTTACAAAATCTACACTGTATTTCGAAAAGAATCTTTATTCAGTGCTGAGTGGCAAAAGATCACCAAATCTAAAACCATGTAAAAGGGAATGTTGAGGAAAATTCCAGTATTTCTGTTTCGTCTGTCAGCTGCAGTTAGAAACGCAGTTAAAGAAAAGATACTTTATAAGCAAATGTCAAATCACAACAGTCTATAAAAACAAAACTATGATGATTTCTTTCAACCAGCAAATAAAACGGGCAAAGTTCAACCCTGTTTCAGTTATTTTGATCTTCTATCATGACAAACATTAAAGTCTTCTTGTAAATTCTCTTTTTTCAACACTTACCACTAACCTATTACAGACAAGAACTTTTCATTAACCAAACACGTTACTGCTACTGGTCAGTGGGGTTAGTAGCCTCCAGGGGCTCTAATACAGTAAAAATGCAAAATTTGTAAAGCACATACACTCTTAAGGAGTATGCTCTTAGCACTTAAGAACAAGAATGAAACATGGACAGCATATGAGGAAAAGGAAAACAAACAAAAAAACATATGAACTATAACAAAAATAAACAACAGTAATCACGAAGAATAAAATCAAATACAGAAAACACAAAGAGGAACCAAATAACAAGAACAAGAACTGAGAGTAATATGATATTGCAAAAGGAAGGGTGTGAAAAAGGACTAGCATTATGGGAAAGATAAGGCGTAAGGTTTACAAAGGTACATTTTCAGTGCACGTTTAAAGGATTCAATAGTGGGTAGGTGGCGGATATGCACCTAGATGAAATAAAATAATCATAATAAGGGTCTGTATAGAGCCTTTCCAAAAATTTGCTCAGAGAGCTTTACATAAATCATATATAGACTAAATCGTCAACAACCCATATTTGAACATAACAGACATTATGCACTTCTACATTCACTCATACACAAGTAATTTACAGACAAGTTTTATGCATGCTCATGGCCAGGAGAGGTTCACAGTGAAGTCGTCATTCAAAAGATTGAAAAGATGCATCTTAAGTGGACTTAAAGGTGATAAAAAAAATCAGTGTCAGCTGATGGGTAATCTGTTCCAAGTTGATGGGACTTTGAGAAAGACCTCTGTCTATATGTCTTTGTCTTAGTGGGATTCGCAGAAGCTTAGTGTCAGAAAATGAGCAAAGATATTATGCAGGTGTACAGATAGGAGCCAATTCGGAGAGGTATCAAGGACCAGTACTGGAAACGACAGAGTAAATCAAAGTCGAAAGTTTGTAGGCTATATGGTCTACGACTGGCAGCCAGTGACGAGACCAAATGATATAAGTCGTTTATGCTCATATTTAGATGGTTTGCAGATGAGGCGAGCAGCATTATTCTGTATATTTTGAAGTCAAACTCTGATCAAGAATGACACCCAAACTGTGGACAGAGGTAGAGAAAGGAATAGTTGAGTTGCTTGAAGACAGACTGAGGGAGATAAGGATGACAGAAATTTCTTTGGACAAGTAGCATTTCAGTTCTGTCGTCATTCAGTTGCAGTCTGTTTTGGACATTATGTCAGCTATGCATTCCTGTGTCTGTGTCAATGGTCCAGAGAATTCAGCAAGTAAAGCTGACTGATAAAGCTGTGTATCATCAGTATAACTCTGACATGACATGGCATGACATAACATCAGAGGGGAGGTATTTGCCCCAATACAGATCCCCAAGTAACACCATATCTCAGGACAGAAGCATCCGAATAAACACCATTCACGCACACAATCTATGTTTGGTCCATGTGATAGGATGAGATGAAAAAGAATACTAGATTACCTACTGTGAATGTCCTTCCCTTAGTCTGCATGGCCAGTTGACAGAAATACCTCTGCGCATTTTTCACAGAGTTTTACATAGTGGTTGAGGGCAAAAGCACCTGGGTACAATAAAGCCCCTTGCAGCTGGGACTGCTAGCTCCCTTGACCAGGGACTGTAATTGGTTTGGTTAAAGATCAGTTGTAACCCCATAACTCCACAGGTCATCTAATAATTAGCCAAGAAATGTTGGTTAAGAAATACATACACCTCCTCTACTCTAGGCTCAAATTGTCTCAGAGGCTGTGGCTTCTTCTTTTCCATAGTGAGTGGCAAGACTTTCATGTGGGAATCCTTTTCCAAAGTTGAAGAAAGCTTTTTAATGCTTTCCTTAAAAGGAGGAAACAATAACAACAAAATAAGTAAACACAACACCACCAAGTCCTTCAGATGTTCTACAATGCATGCTCACTTTAGGCTCTCACTTGTTCTATTTTCCTCATTAAATTATTTTGTTATCAACTGTTCACTCATAGGAAACCCTTGTGTTAAGCCTACTCATACTACTTAATGATTTCAGTTTTTTTTCACATAAATCATAAGACTTGGGGTGATATGTTCCAATTCCTGTTTGTTGGAAATTTACAATGATCTGTGTTGTTGTTTTTAGTAGTTATCTCCAGTGATCACCATTGTCCCTATTTCTGGCCCATTTTCTCTCTCTTGTAATCATCTTAATTCTGCCACTCATGTTTATTGATTTTCCAGCCTTCTAAAATGCTTCAAATACACAATGATGTCAAAGCTATTTTCTAGATGATAATACACATTTAACAGATAATAATAAAACTACCTGTAATGCAGTGGGATATTTCTTGATGGGTAATTTGTTAAGCATGATTCTGATTGGTGCAAACACCTGGACAGCAGCTGGCAATTTGTGATACAGGTGGGAGAATTCCTGTAGTAGCCGTACAGTGGTGCTGATGGCAGACACTCTTACAAAAAAAGTAGGTATTTTAAAGATAAATGACAGTGTAAAGCTGCATAATATGCAAAGCATAGGCAAGACCAAGGGAAAATTTGACAGGTGTAATTCTGCATTAAAACATCACAAATACTACTATCATAACCAGGCTAAAAAAGTTAACACTCTTCAACATGAACAAAATCACCAAGCAAAATCCACAACCTAGAAAAAACCTGTTAAAAAAAGCTCAAATTTGCTAAACTTTAGATTAAAAGGGTAAATGCCAATTATTTTTGATACTTTTGATTTGATCTGTTAAAACCATCATAGCATTCTACCAAATCATTTCATTTCCCAATCTTACATACAAGAAATTTAACAGGTAAATTCTTGAAAGACATAAAATCAAGCATATCTATGACTATCTTGATGGCTGCTACAAAATACTTCATACCTGAAATCATCTGTGTCCAAAGTTTGTTTCTGTACACCTGCACCAAGTGTTCTTGAAATACTTAGGGCAGGAATATCACCTCTAAAATAAATTAAAATTTCATCACACACTGTATCTATCTGAGAAGATGGAAAAGCTAATTTTTTCTCATCAGAACAAGTGCAAAGTCTTTTTCCTAGCATTTGATCCACATTATAGATGCTCATTCATTTTTCCTTAAAAAGACGTTGGAGGAGGTAAAATCATTGTCATTGTGAAACAAAAACAAATGGACCATATATTAATGCATTCTTGATAGGATTTGAATGCTTGACTTAGTTAAAAAAATAAATAAATAGGAACAAAACTGCATACTCACTGAAAGTCCTGGTCTATCTTCAGAAGATCAACATTAGGGCCAACAGGCTTAAAAGGAGGAAATACTTTCTCTACTGAAACAAAAGAAAACAGCTGGCTTAAAACTATATTGTATACAGTTTATGACACTCTCAAGCTGGTGGGTTGATTAAAAAATTATATTACTTGACCAGAAATTTCAATCATGTCATTCTCTTTCTAACTGCAAATCTTATATAATGACAATGACAATGACAATTCTTTATTTACGAGGGGTAAAATAAGCAACTGGGCTTTTTTCCATTTAGCCCTCGCCCTTTACAGGGAAGGAAACATATAAACAAAAGTAGATTACTGTTGAAGTAATGCTAAAAATATTCATGTTACCTTTGTTTGGATCTTTCTCTGCTGCCATGAAAAGAAGTCCATGCAAGAAATTGATGGCTTCTGGAATAAACCGCGAGGACTCTGCCACATACTGTAAGTCAAGTCTTATCAGTGATTCAATGCAATGCACATTACCACAGAATAAGAGGCATCAGAAAGGTTGTACACTGTGCTTAACTGGTAAGAGGGTTTACAGAAGTTACTTCACAATGCATTAAAATATTCAAAACCTATGACTCAAAGTGTCAAACCAGATTCTGCTTAATGCTCAAAAGATACATTCTCCTTAAATGCTATATTTAAATAAATCAAAGACTTTTAAACTAGCATTAGCCACAACACACCTTTTAAAAAAAAGTCTTTAAAAGGATACTACTGCAAAACTATTTAAGGACAATCTACAATTTTAATCATTCTGTCATATTTTGGAACACTGTAATATGCTTTTCCATGGAGAAAAGAATTTAGTCATGCTAAACTTTCATCATCATTCTCTTACTCCTAACAGCTAGCTGCAATGCGCATGACAGTCATTTAATAGATGTTCATTAAAAAAAGAATGAGGTCAACATCCAACAAATAATTTATACTTTTTTTGGAAAGTCATATAACTGCACCACTGGCACAAAATTCATACAAAGAAAAGCATTCTCATTATTTACAAACTAAAACTAAATGAAAATGAAGGAATAAAAAGAACAAGCAATAGCCTTATTAAACAGTCTGTTTTATTATCAGCTTTTCTGGCAAAAACAAATCTGCCTTACCTCTAGACTTAGCACGCAAAGAAAAAGTCCTGCAGCCACGTCTCCTTCATTCTGAACAGGACTCTAAGAACATAACCCCAAACAGCTGGTTAGTCCAACTGAACCAACAGTCACACTTGTTGTTACACTTTTAACTATCAGAATCTCAAAGGCCATCCATAAGATAACTATTATTCAGTCAATGGTAATTTCATGAAGTGAGCCAAAAAAGCTTTACCAACACGTTTTTAAAAAGTTTTTCATAAATGTCACTGTATTATTATTAAAGTGTATAATGTTAATACTAAAATGTAATTTGCTACATATTGGTAATATCTTTCTCATTTCATTGAAGAACAAGAAAATAATTCACTAAGATTACAGATTTCTTTTTAAAATATACCATTTATCTATTCTTACTATCAAAACCTTGATGAGCAGGATAATTAGCAAAGAATATCATACTTGACCAAGCATGCTAGTAATGAAATAGAAGGCAGGTGTCACCACAGGATGCCGAAAGTCTGATGTAGGAAACAACACATGAATCAGTTTCAGCAGCAGCATCTGGAGTCAGAAAATATAAACCTTCAGTTGCCTTTTATTCTTCTACATTTAAAGCAATCAAATACAAACAGATAAGGGGAAAATCATTGTAGTTCATTGTAGGATAATCTGATTTTAAGCAAAACTCATAAGCCTAAAATTAAAAAAAGGTGCCCAAGCCTGCAACATACTGTATCCAGTCCCATGTATTTGCCTCGGCCACTTCGGCGCTGACAGATTTGCTGAAACTCTTCATGCCTATTCAGCAGCAGCTGAAGAACTGCACTTGCACCAGAATCTGGATTATGCTTCATCAGTTTGTATAATGTTGCTGTCATGCTATCAAATAGCTGAACAGGATCTTCCTGAGCCATGCTGTCCATTAGATATTGCAGGAGTTGTGAAAAGAGTTGCTAAAACATTCAAACATTCAAAATAAATGTGTGATGTACATTTGTCCTACCAATCTAACCATCCAATTTTATTTTTTAAATCAACATATAAAATTATTCTCTCCCTTTCCTCAATTCTCCATATGACAAAATTTTCTGTCTTATTCTCACCTCTAACTTCTGCTTGTTGCCTTCTGCCAGACTAGGATGATGACAGGCATACAACCGTTCTATCACTAGCAGCTGCTGATCAATTGACAAATCAGCCAATAATGATAGGAGACCTTCATAATTCTCCGGAGCTGCAATACACAAACACTAACTTATGCAGTCATTATCAAGTTGTTGTAGCTCTAAAGAGCATCACTTTGACTTTAAGATGACAGCAGTCTTTGAGTGTTTTAAATTTTTAAAACAATAAAGCCTAAATTATAAACAAAGTTCTAAGTGATGATATCCTTTTTATCAAGCTCACAATTATGCCTTCAATTACTTTCCTGGTCAAACAAGTATGACTACAAAGGTAAAAGTCTCATAGCAGAGCCACCTAAGATGCGGTAAACATTGTGGTTTATTATGTCTAGGGTACTGCATCATAAATGCAGCGCATTAAGGACATACCTTCAAAAGTGTAAGGTAACTCCTTCTTAGCAGCCTCTGCAACTTTTTTCTGTTCCTGAAGAAACATTTAATGTTTCATATAAGTACCTTTAATACAAATAAAAGTAAACAAAGGAATTGTAGGGCTCAACATGTAAATGTTTCCTTAGGTCTAAAAAGAAATATGAATGCACAAAGACACACAAAACAACTTCTAAAATACATATCTCAACTTTCTGCATTTATACAAAATAAGTTATATTACCTCAGACACAGGCCTTTTCTTGAGAATGGATTTTATCACTCCGTGTTCCTTTTCTGCTTTCTTTATTAAAAAGGCCTCTAGCACTTTCTGTGCTGCTTCCTCCTCTTCATCTTCCTCATCAGAAGAAAGGTCATCATTATCATCACCACCATCATCTTCATTATCATCACTGTCATCATCTTCATCTTTATTCTCTTCTTTGTTGTCATCATCATCATTGTCACTTCCATCATTCTCTTCATTTTCTTGATACTGCACTTTTCTGGGAGGTGACAGCTTATTGCCAAAAGTGCTGTTAAAAAACATACAATATATATATAAAATTTTACCTATAAAATTTTTTTGATGCTCACAAAAACTGTAATGCCAAGCATAACTAGTAAGGACTTTAAATACAATTGTAAGCCCCTGTTGTCAAAGAACTACTTTGTGGGGTTTAATTGCAGTCTGGTTAAGATTATTGGCTGCTGTTTCTTTGCTGAATAATTTTTTTGCTGAAAACTTGTTTTCCACGAAGGCTTGATCATAAAAGAGTAGGAACACCTTTCTGATGAACCACAGTTTTGCCAGCAATGGCATTGTTAAACAAAAACCCAGTCTTTGTGTAACAGAGTCAAATGACTTCAGCCTGCAGTGCTGTCAAGAAATCCCAAACTCTGCATATGCCTTGTTAAAAATTGCATTATCAAATCTTTTCACTTCTTGGAGGCAGCTCAGAACCTTGTTTGTTCTCTGCATGCAGATTTCAAATAAGGTGTGAATGTATAATGTATACAGATGGCATTTGTAAGTCAAATCAATGGAATGTAGTGTCTAACAGTTCAGATCAAGGATCATACAGACAACAAAAGGAAACTCTGAACGCAGTTTATAAATACTGCTTTGGCACACAGCCTAGTAAAATGCAACACAAAAGGGCATAAGAGCAAATTAACCCCCTTAATAACTTTCAAAGAAGCGTAAACTCCTGCTTCAGTACCTGTCTTCAAGGCTGTCTGCTGAAACATGAGTAGAATGCACACTGCTGATGTCTGACTCTCCCATCATGCGTCGCTTTCTGTCTGCCTGCATTATAAAAAGTTTGACAGAACATATAGAACACTGAAAAAATTAGGAATATGAAAAGAGTCACTTATCACTAAACTATTTAAGTGTATACAATATTTATCACTGATCTCACAAAACTGTATCTTAACCATGTAGTATCTAGTTATAAAAGATTAACATATTAGTCAGTTTAAAGACAATGCTTCCTAAATGTCTTAATCATGCCCAGCCACAGGATATGTTCTGCTTCAGAAAAAGAAAACTGTTAAGCTTTATGACATTTTATTACCTCTAATCTTTGAAGACGTTCTGCTTCCTCTTTGGCCAATTCTTCTTCAGTTTTCAATCTATCAGATGGCTGAAATATATAACGTTTTGGTGAAATGTAATTTTTTTGTAAAAATAGAAGCATATCAAAGCCACTGAAAAGTACACATTTCACTTAAAAAAGTCAACCAGTTGATAAAATCCTGCTTTTTAATACAAAATAATACTTTATCAATGAGAATAAACAAATGTTGGAAACATATGATATGAAAAGGCATTAAAGCATCATGTATGCTATATCTATCTGATTCCTACTGGCAATATGCAATGCAAGTGAACATTTAGAATTGTAGTGATATTCCAACATTTACACCAATTAACCTACAGTAAAGACAAACATCACCGACAGCAGTTTTTTAAAACATTTAAGCAATAGGATTTGAAAGAAATATAGTTTTTGGTTTCTTGTACAAACTTCAAATGAAAGATGGTAACTGTATGGAACGGACAGAACTCCTGTTGTGAAAGTAGGCAACAAGGCAGAGATTAAAAAAGAAATTATTCACACAATATATATATACACACAAACAATGAAATATTTTACTAGAATATACATTAGAGTTCAAATATTACTTACTATTATGTTACCATTTTCAGTTGAAGTACAAATCCAGCAATCCTCTCAAACATGGCCTTTGACCAAAATGACTCATTGCCTACTTTTCAATATAACAAAATACCTGATGGACTTTTCATTTTTTTTTTTTTTTATAAGCTCCTTAAGGGAAATAATTCACAGTAAACAATCCCTAAAAAAAGGCCAACAGTTTCTTCCCTTCTATATTCAGTTATTTACAAACAGCATGTGCTTTGTGACACCAACCAGTTCACATTACCACGTGCATTACACAATGAAAATGCCGTGGAAGTGAACTCTATAGAAAGATTTCAAGTCACCTCCAAATATTACATTCTATTAACGCTCTTGGACTTTTTAAAATTCGTAAAATAAGCACATGGATGACGGCATATATAGCGTGTTTACCTTTCCTTTTGTCTCGAATCGTAGCATGTTTACAGCTATGTCATAGTCATCAACAATTTTTTTATCTTCTTTCTGAAAAAGAAACAAAAAGAAAATCCAGAGTAACTAAGAGAAGTGATATCACATGGTCAAAGACTTACAAGTTAAATTATGAAACTATTCCCATAAAACTTAGTTCAACAGATTAATTTACTTCTGCATCTTACCAACAACAAAAAAAAACTCCATTTATTGACATACAAGCTCCACACATTAATAGTCTTGTGTTCATATGCTTACCCTGGATGGGAGCACAGTAGCTTTCCATTCCTTGTCCAACTCTTCTGTTTGCCGAGCAACATTGTCCTTCTCGGTCTGCCTTTCCATCTGGGATTTAAAAAAATAATTTTACCATGTGCATTTGAACCAAACACTACGTGCTAAAGAAGACTGTTTTTCTTCCTCATCGTCATTCTCTAACTGCCACCAGCTGGACAAAAAACAAGCTGGCCCACCAGTATCTGTTATCGACCTG
Organism: Pomacea maculata; assembly: GCA_004794325.1. Taxonomy (NCBI): domain Eukaryota; kingdom Metazoa; phylum Mollusca; class Gastropoda; order Architaenioglossa; family Ampullariidae; genus Pomacea; species Pomacea maculata. The sequence goes on from SRHC01002267.1 coordinate 419,192, forward strand.
AAGGGATGCAGCAATGGTGAGGGCATGCCATCAGAGTCAGTCCTGTGAAATAGTTAGCAGTTCCCTTACTGGGTGTGCTGTGCAGTAACGAATGCTTATAGTAGCAAACCAAATACTATAAAAATGAATCAAACTGTCAACAGCACACATTTTGTGATAACTGCTACATTGAAAGCAAAATTGTCAAAAGACTTCAAAAATGCACGATATATGTCAAGCTCTTTACCAGACATGGTCAAGAATAAAAAGAAATGGAAGAATATAGATTGCTAACAAAATTTTGAATGACTTTTTTTGAGCAATATACCTTTTCTTTCCTTGTTTGTAAAATTAATTCTCCCATTCTTTCCTTCCAGCTCTTCTTTTCGGATGTCTCAGATTTGTGAGTCAGAAATCCTCCAAAGTGTTCATCTGCTACCATTTTTCCTGTTCAATCAGCACAAGTTAACAAGATTAATTATCATAAATGTTCTTTTTTTTATATACAGTCACTTGCACTGTTAAAATATCACACACACACACACACACCCCAGCAGTAAATTTTTTTCCTCTACTTAGCAATTATAAGGGAAGTCTGTATAGTTATTTACCACTAATGCGACCATCCTCCTCTAGATCACTGTCATCAATGGGATCTTCAAACTTCTCAATGTCTGCCAAAGACTGTCCATAATGAGTTAGTTCTTCCTCCTCTCCTATCTCCAACAATCCCTTTCGCTGGTTCTGGCTCTGGAACACAAAATTATTTCGAGGATTAATTGGAATTTTTTCCTGTGAGATTTTATGACTAACTTTAATCTGGAAAATTATGGTATCCACGAAATCATATAAGTGGAGTAACATCATGGGCTGAAGCTATTTCATCACATGAACTTTGTCGGTAGTGTATTAACATTTGATGAAGAGATAATCCACCAATATGTGTCTTAGATCACAGAAGACATCCATGTTATATTATACATATAACAGCCACTTGTTATCATAAAAGTAACATTTAACAATTATACCCAAAAAACTCACTTTCCTTTCCAGGGCAAATCTCTGAATAGCCTTTTCTTCTGCGCTTAGACTGGGATTCTTTTCACCTAAACGTTGGTCTCTGAAGACATTAGCTTTTCCAGACTGCTTCAGCTCAACCAGCAATGTTTGCATTCGCTGGAAATACACCATATGATGCACATGTATGACTAAAATGACTAAAACCTTTTTAACCTCTGGGAGCGGAGCCTCCCATCATCTACACAAATTGGTCATATTATAAACAATCCTCTGAGGTGCGAAAAATCGGACAATGAATTACTGAATAGGTGCTGTGTAATGAACGTATTATAAGATGTATTATAACGAGCCTATAACACACACACAAAGAAGAAGAGCTGGAATCATAGTCAAAAGGCAATTCTGAACTATTGACATTATCGAAGATAATAACAATTACCCCCACAAAAAAAAATACAAAATAATCTTTATTGCTTTGATTCTCACTCTCCATCAATAGAGGCCAGTCAGGAATAATGGAAAATACTTACACGTTTGTTTGCCTTCGAGCGTGATTGCCCAGGCTTTCCAACTTGTCCAGTGTTATGATTATTTCTACCCACGACAAAATGTTTTTGACGATTAATCTTAAACTCAAAAGGATTCAACTTCTTTTCTTTAGATGCTGAAGTCCTGTTTCTAACTTTATCCGCGTTGTTCTTTTTCTTGCCCATCGTGATTTCACTGTGAAAATATAACTCACACTGGACGATTGATCTGCTCTAAACCACGAGTTCTTTCCTCAACCAGCAACAAGGAATAAACTAAACCACGAGTTCGATGGGCGCTGCCATATTGTAATTTAGTAAACGAGATTTCATTTTAATAAAACAAAATAACTAAATTATTGTTAGTTAATCAAATTTAATGCTGTGACTTTTATTTTATATAATTTTCCTTTAAAAAAAAACTTTGTGGTAACGGGTGAAGTCACGTGACAGCATGCATTAAGAGCCTACAAGAGGGACGATGTTCACTCTACACAATCTTAAGCGCAATATGGCAACAACGCCAAAAGTTGTGCTCTTGGCATGTGGCTCTTTTAATCCCGTGACGAATATGCATCTTCGGATGTTTGGTGAGTTTATATACATTTGCTTTATTTGTTTATTAAGCCGACAGAGCGATTTGTATTGTACAGTTGTTATGAAGATGAGGATGTCCACCATTCGATGCATGTTTAGAAACAAATCGGCGATTAGGACAGTATTATTACTAGTAAACGATTTTCAAAAAGTCTCCCGTTGTCTGATATGTAAAGCTTTCACTAAGGATTATAAGATTTTATATTGGCGAAGAAAGTAAATTTTTTTAGAAGAGATTTGTCTGTTTATTCCTACCATTTCTAATACGAAATGGAAGCATTTATCATTAGAGTCCAATTTCCGGTCGAAAGCTACTTTCATTTTCGCTAAGCGCGGTAATGATTGGCATTATAACGTTCATATCAAGAAATCTCTTTGTATTAGTTTTACCTCTTAAAATCTGTTGAATTTAGTGATCGTATTCTCGTTGCCTTGAAGTCGCCATATGTAGAATGGTATTTGTCGCCGAGTGGATGGAGAATTGGCTTGGAAACCTGGAGATGCCAGTTCGATACTCATCTGACGCAACAAACTTTCCCCTAGTTGTCATTAATGGGTACCAAGCACCATAAAGAGCTAGGGAAAGATAAAGCAGCATGAGGGAGAGATTAGTACCACTCGCAAAAAAAAATAATAATAATAATAAAGCTGGCCCTGAAAAAAGCTTGGTCTCGAAGCCCCCACCCCCACCCCCAATCACATGGAAAAGGTTTAGGGGACGACTTTTACCTTTTTGTGTGCCCCAATGGTTTAGTAGTCTGTATGGCTTCTTTTCCAAACTAAAAAGGAAAAGCCAGTACAGCAGAAGGGGTTGGGGGTGGTTGGAATCTGTGCACATCCCACAGTGGTAAAATTAGATCTAAGTAAGTTACATTTCCTGCAGATTACCGCATGTTCTGCTATAGAGCATGCATTTGCTCTGGAAGGTTCCCTTTGCAGCAAGTGCACTGCCTTCAGTCATGGGTTAATAGCCTTACTGCTTTTGTAGGTAATCTGAGAATGATGAAAGCTAAGGGAATAAACCCCTACTCCAATAGCACACGGCATCACTGGGTGAAGTAATTCCATGATGCAAGCACTGACCAGTGCTTAGGACTCGAATGCTCAAGTGCAATCAATCAGTAGAAAGGTACGAGATCAGTCTAGGCCTGGATTAATGACAACGGTGCACCCCACCTCTTTGGTGCTGTGCAGGTGCTTGTCGGGGGATGGAGTGTGTGCCCAAAACAGGGAAAAGAGATTCAGAGAACAATCACATCAAAAGTGTCATATTGCCATCACAATTACTAAGGCAGAATGGTCTCATAGTAGTTGTTCAACTTTGATAAAACTATTTATGCCTGGGGAAAAAATGTTGATGACTGTTGTGAAATGAGTGCTTTTAGTTAGTGGTGAAGATTATTTTAGAAGGAATGTATACACCACATTTCATTCTTTTTAGTTTACAGCAGTGAATAACAATTGAAACAAAATATCTTTCAGAGCTAGCAAGGGATGCCTTGAATAGGACTGGGCGCTTCAACGTTATTGATGGGATTATTTCCCCAGTCAGTGATGCTTATCAAAAAAAGGTAGTTTTAAGTTGATATTTTCTATATTAAATACTGTATTATTAAATATATATACAGGCATTAGAAAATATGCTTTATTTTGAATGGAATAAGGAGTGATCTGAGATCGGGAACTTTTGTATTTCAAGGAAGCTAATCACGTTTACCACAGAAATTTTAAAATGCTTAATGTGTTTTGATGTGCTTTATTGTGGTAGTGAAGCAAAGGAGGCACTAGAATAGTCTTTATACCAATATATACACACATGTATATGTCTCTTTATACTGATTTTATTTAAAAGGTTCCTTTTTCATTAGAAAATAGTGTGCTCAGTGATCTGAAAAGAATTTTCTTAATTTAGGACCTGGTTTCAGCAAAACATAGATGTGCCATGCTTAGATTGGCTCTTGAGTCATCCAACTGCAAATGGATCAGGTAATGTTTATTTTATTTGTGTTCCTTAATGTTTTTCACAAATATACCAACATTTAAGTGTAGTTCCTAAAAGCAGACTCAATAACTTTATGTTGGACTAACTTGATCAACCTAGCTTTGTCTTATTTGCGTGGCTGAAACCACCCAAAGATCATTGTTGAATTATTATAGTGTAAGTAAAAAGTGACATCACCATGCTAATAATGCTAATATCAGTAATACTGATAGCATTCTTAGGTGAGCCACTGTAAAGCTTACCTTGAGCATTGCAGCTTAACACTGACTTTAAAAATCAATGAGTAGTGGTTGTGTAACTTGCTTATAGTTTGTAGTACTACCTTAAAAACAGTGCACATTAAGACAAGTCATTTACCTACTGCTATAATGAAAGCTCGCTAAGTTGTCAGAAACTCCAACTAAAGCCTAATAGTTTATTGCATTCAGATTTTTTATTTCATGTAAGTAGGCATAGAAGTTGAATTATACTTATTTCATATTTAATAATGTAATAATTGCAGAGGATATAGTTCAGGGAAGAAGATAGTTTATAATTTTATTTTGATTAATTTTTTCCACTTTTATTTAAAGATAGTTATTCTTTAAGAGGTTCAGAACTCTTAGAAACACTCTCTAGGATTTAGAAAATATTCTTTAAGAAGTGTTCAGAATTTGTGGAACCTCACTGTAAACCTCTGCAACGAAAAGCTTTTTAAAATTTTTGTTCAAATGTAAATGATTTTGCAAACATTCAGGTACATTTTATAACAAGCTTATGTATGCTCTGCATTGTTTTTTTTTTTTGGGGGGGGGAAGTGGTAAAAAGTGGTTTAACAGTCTACTGATCTTTTAAATGTCAACAACAGTCTGGATACATGGGAGTCAGATCAATCTAAATGGTCAACGACAGAGAGCGTGATGGCTCATTTTCGGGAAGTGCTTGATAATAAATTTAATGCCAACTTCAAACCCACACAAAAGCGAAGACGAAAAATTGAAAACAATGAAGGTATGTATCTGTTTCATATCTCAATTCTGCAGCTGTTGTACAGTATAGGTATTATAATGGTACTGACAATATACATCTGAACGTGTTGTAAAATTGAAGATAAAGCATTACAAAAATGGTCTTTATAAAACGAAGAATGTTTGGGTCCCAGAACTCATTCATTGGTTATTATTTTCAGAAATTATTTTAAGATCATTAATATTAAGTTTCCTGGGTTTTGGAACAAAGACAAAACTTCATTTTCATGCTATCACAAAAGTACATTGCTGTTTTGGCTATGTTTTGTTAGCATATGCGTAATACATTTTCTGGAGTCTTCAATGATATCAGTAGTTATAATTAAGTTTGATGCAAATGTACTTTTTAAACTATTTGCAGTGCTACATTTTTTTGTGTTAATGGCAACATCAATCATAATTTCCTGTTTGACAATGTTAGGTTTACAGGCAGCTTTGTTTAGCCATTTTATCATTCGTTTTGGGTCTTTAATACAGGTAGGTCTGGATTGTGCAGGCCATATGACCGTCAAAGATATAATAGCCTTGGCACTTTGTATCTGTAGTATCTCGTTACTCAAGAGACTGATGAAGAGCCTCTGGAAAAATTCAGTCTCTGGTCATCACGAGTAAAGAATTAAAGAGTCAGTACATGCCTGGCAAAATAACAACAAAGGCAGCAAGAATGCAGTAGAAGTGTTTTCACGTCCTTTGCCAGAAGTTGATAATATTTTATTAAAAAAAGACCTCTGCTTGTCTCAACCCTAGCTTAAATTTAAAATTAGGTAAATGGCAGTGCAAGCACTTGTTCATGCACATGCACACACCACATATTAAATAAAAACTATAAGCATATGCCATATTCCACACTATTAACATGAAGTAATGAAAGCCATGTAAACCATACCTGACAGTTTAGCTCACTCAAATGTAGTTTCACAAATTGGCTCTTTTATTGATTTGCAGGCACAGTTACAGAAGCCCTCTGGAAAATTACAGTAGTAAACTAAATTGATTTTGGGGTGGGGGATGTTTCTTAGGAACTGTTGGCATAACCCTCTGGGCCCACTAGGCAAACACGCATTTTCTCTCTCCATTTAAAGTGTACAATGTTTAAGAAAACAATACACACAACACAGCAGTAGTGTCCTCAGACATAAGCTTCAGGTCATAGATCAAAATAAACTCCAAAAGCTTCAAAGAAGCCGATAAAAGTTCTCTCTTAGACGCACTTTGCCTCTGACTTTTGATGATCAGTATTTTGTGGAGAATGCTAAAGGGCAAAGATGCTGAAACATATTAGAACACAGTTATGTTGCACTTTACCCTAGCACTATCCTATCCAGACTCGAAGTACATGACATACATACACAGGTGCACAAGCACACACCATTTTAAGATAGGTATCAAATGCATCTTCGTGAACATGCATGCACACTGCACAGCACAGACATGCGCACTCTCCCTCACACATGCACACAGACAGAAAGGGTAGAGGAAACCCAATTTGAGAAAGCCACTGATAGTCAGCCTTGTAAACAGGTATCACATCCAGAGAGAGGTATGCCATATCTGAAATACGAATCCATGACATGACATCCAATTCTCACTGTCATGGTAACAAGCAAGTTAACCACCATGCCACCCATTTTAAACAAGAATTGTAACTTGTTAACTTATAACATTTAAAAGTGATAATATATATTCAAATGTGCACAAAATGGAAAGTTGCAAGTTCTTATACCTACCCTATAGTAGAGTCATCTAGCAGGATGCAGAATATACTGCTTTAATTGAAGGATAAGGTTAATACAGGAAATGAAGAAGGCTGGGAATTTTAGCATAAATCTTGTGTGTTCTATCTTGAAGTATCAAGGTGTGGAATATTAGTCACTTTCTTTTGTTCTTTCCATCATGAACTCTTCTTGCAGATACCAGAAATTCTTCTCACTAAATAACATACCACTTGTAACTTATTATAATTTTTTAGTTAAGCTTCAAATAACCAGGTAGCAGAACAGACCTGTCTTTTTGAGTATTCATTGAGATATGATAAAATATTAGTGAGAAATAACATAAGCAACTGCTTCATTGACCTGATTTTACTCTTAAGTAAAGAACTGCAAGTCTGCCAGAGGAAAGTTCAGTAATTTTCCTGTTGGATGTGGCAGTGGCACCACCTCTAGCTTTTTCTACATTATATTGATTAGTGACCCAGCCAGCTTGGTGCCAAGGGAAGGGGGATAGACCATATCGAATTCCTATGTCCAGCAGTAACTTACATCACTGGATCATACTGCCGCATGGATTTGCAGAGATGATAAAACTTTAGCAGAAACATAGACTCTTATTCATCCATAGCTTATATGCACTAAAGGCAGCACTATTTCCATGTTCATCTCTTCTAATATGTTCACTTTTTTCCTTTTAAAGCTGTGACTTTAAAAAAGTACTAAAATTTGTGTTTATATCTGGCTCTTTGCAGTCTGTTCTCTAGGCATAAACCAAGCAGAATGTCTGAACAGGTTGTGCTTTGACATCAATTAAAAGAAAACATTGATTTATCCGTTATAGAGAGCAATGATAGGGTTTGAGGTTGATAAGGATAGTTAATCATTTTATAGCTAGAGGTTAGGGTGGGCGAAGTCTTTACAGTGTAACATTCTATTGGGGCCTTCAGTTATCTTGATAAAACACACTAGATTTGCAGCTCCAGTACAAAGCAGGAGAATATTTTTTTGCCTGCCGGATTGGCATACTCTGTTTTAAAGAATATTATATTCTCTTCTGCAAAATATTATGCATCATTTGCTTTATGCAAGAGAATCCTTAAAGAATGAGCAGTCTGGCTTGTGACATTTTTTGCACAAAATGGCTGACTTGTCAGCATTTCTCCCTCCCTCACCCCACCCCCTCTTTCTCTCTATCTGTGACAGGCTTTTTCCCCTGAGCTCAGACCTCATTCCCTATCTACAAATGTCCAAGCAGCACGCTTCAATGCAAAGTAAATTGCTTGGAGGTCCTGGTCACAAGTATGCGATATGTGAAGCAGATAGCTTGGAGGACCTGGTCACTGCCATGCAATATGCATACAGATATTAGATTCCAGTTCTGTCCCTAGTACCTTCTATGCAGTTTGCAATCCACAAAAGAAGGAATGTCTTGCTATAGAAACTCTGTCAACCATAGCATTTGCACAAGGGCACACTCTTATTTGCATTTATTCAAGTTTTCATGCGGAATTTCCATGGATGAAGAGCATAAGGAAACTTGATGAAATGGTTGTGAAAAATGTCTTATAAGCATGCATTTTACACAGTGAAAGAAAAGTTGCTTTGATAAAAGGCATGGCTATAGGTGCATAGGTGCACCTTTAATTGCAGCAACCAAGTAATCAGAATGTATTGATCTCACCTGCAGCCGTATCCATATGGGACTAGGAAACAAAGGAAAAAGCAGTAGTGTTTATGCTTTTAATTAAAAGAACTAAAAGGCATTGCCACAGATAAGTTGGCAGCTCAAGTGACAACTGTTTCCCATTAATGAGGGAGTCTAGTGTCTGGTGTCTGGTCTACACGTTAGACTGTCTCAGTGTTTTCTGTCTTTTGGTTCTTGTGTAAGGAGTAGACTGCAAAAGGATAATATGAAAAATCAAAAGTATTCAGGCTACATCCTATGAAGCATGAAATTCACAGTTCAGTTATTTGTGTTGGTGAATCAGCATCGTCTATTGATGATGAATATGTGTTGGTGAACTCATTTTTTGGTCACTTTATGTAGTATCCTTTTTACTTAACTGTTAGTTTGAACATTTGTAATTTTTTAGATGAATGTCCAAACACAAGTGGAAGAGGAAGTGAAGGTAGGAACTACTGCAAACTAGTTTTCTTTCTGTTCAAATGTATTTTTAGTTTTGTTTTGACATAGCTGTGCAAATATTGAGCTGGCATTCTTTTTCTTTCACAAATTTTACAGTACCTCGCCATTCATACTCATTCATGAGCTTGCTGAGCATCAGCTATGTTGAGAGAAATCTCTGATTTATGTGTCATCTGTGTGAGCAGTTTTTATGATCGAAAGAGCAATGGGTCAACAAAGGGAGGTCTTTAAAAGTAAGGAGATGAAAAAGAAGGGATCAAACAAGGTCAGATTGGCTTCTAGTTACTTGACAGCACAGGAGATATTCATAGCAACAGCTGTTTTTTCAGCTGTAACAGTTGGATCTCATGATCATAAAGTGTGTCTGATATAGAAAAAAAAATTGTAACTTAATCCTATGTTTGTTTCTAATGCAGTAATGCAGGCTGCTTTTATCCGTGAAACAAAGTTCCTCTCATTTTAATATTGCTTGATATACAAAATTTAAGATCATGAGAATATCAATTGCTTCCATTCGCAAGTCCACATTGTTTGTGATCAATGCTTGATTTGTTCTTTAAGTAGACAAATAGATTTTGTCCAGCATAGATGGGTGGTTTTTAGCACTAGTATAAGACAAAGTTGGCCATTTATCTATGTGAATGAGAGAGCTGTGTGCTCAGATGGGAATTTCCAGATTTTCTATGAACATTTTTTATTGTTTTTCCGTTTCAGCATTAATTTCTTGAGACTAAGTGTTTTCCATTAGTTTCATGAAACTAACAGCTGTGATTTGTTATCATTTTGTGTAAAAATAAAAAGACCAAAACAAATTACTGATCTGAGAAATTCAGTCATTTACTTACAGGTAATGACACCAGCAAAGATAAGGTTTTAAGATCTTATGTTGTCTTGAAATGTACAACTTGGGTTGCAGGCTTTTTATGGTGTGTCGTTTGTTTATCTATAAAAGCATATTTTTCAGCGTTAGGATTTTTCCTAGCGGTTGCCTTTATTTTTAAATTTTCCTTGTTTGTCTGATTGATTTTGTGGGTGTTATTCAGACTGAATGTCTGTTGATGACACACTAATGCCTTGTATCAGCAAGCAATGTTCATGCATCATTAAATGTGGATCACTAGTGTTTTTGAAGCTTAGGGCTTTGCTTGCATTTTCTGAACTAAAATGGTCTCTTCGTAAAAGTACAGCAACATTTTCTCATTCCTCTTCCCTGCGTAACTTCACCATTCTTTTCTTCCTTTTAATCCTTTCTCTGCACCCTTCTTCCGCCTTCCTCAGCCCCTGTCAACATCCATCTTAGTTCAGTGTATCTGAGAATGCTGTTTGTGGGAGGGCGGGTAGCAGTTTTAGGCATCCTTGGAAGAATACAGTAATATTGACTTCTATTTCAGGTTTTATAGGTATATGTACTGCACAGATTGTATGAGGGACATGGTTTGAGGTAGTAATTATGTGTGCATTGTCTATGTTGCCAGCTGACGTGGACAATATTCCCAAGATTATAATAGACGAGCAGCCCCCACTACTGAAACTGCTTTGTGGGGCAGATCTCTTGGAGTCATTTGGAACACCTGGCCTCTGGGCAGATGAGGATGTGAGTAATGCATTTACTGTGCAAAATAATCATATTTGCTTTTTTTGTAAATCATTTACTTGATAGTGTTGGTTATCTAAAAAAAAGTGAAAGATGACTGTTTATCAGAGTTAACATTCACACAAACCTTTATGGGACAGCTAAAGGGTTTTTTTTCCTGTAGGTATTTTATGTAACCTCTGCATTATGAGCTTGTATTTTAACAATAAACAGCGCAGTAAATCCAGTGCAGCTTACATCAGGACCCAGAGTCATCATGCAGTGTTTGCTTTAAGGGATTGGAGTTGTGGAGATGTGATGTGAATTTTGGTTCAGACAATTAATCTATGGATTTTTAATGATGGATTGGACGTATTTTATATTGAGATCGTTAAACCTAAAGATTGGCTTTTGTATACTTTCTAAGATGGGTGATTGTTTCGTTGTCTGTTTAATTATCTGAACATGATTTTTTTTTTCTTAGTGCTTGTATTGTCAGATTGGTGTATTTCTTAAGTTGGTTTTTTTTTTTCTGTCACCTCATATTTCAGATAGAGAAAATTGTTGGCAAACATGGACTTGTTTGCATTACTAGAGCTGGATCTGACCCATCAAAGTTTATCTATGAATCTGATGTCCTGTCAAAATACCAGGTGAATTTTTTGTGCATGGATCTGATAATGCACACAAAAATCCTTTCTTATACTTCTATCTATGATCAACATTTAATAAAAAATACTTGGATTCATTATACATACTAATTCTTTTCTAGTCTTTTGTGTCTAAAGTAGTGTTTCTCAAACTTGATTATATAAAATATAATCCATTTTTTTTGCAGGAGAATATTCACATAGTGACAGAATGGATATACAATGATATAAGCTCCACAAAAATTAGGTGAGTTTATTTAGGTTTTGTACATTGAGCTTATACGGACAAATAGCAGATCGCATATTTATGCTCAGATGATTAAATGAGAAGTCACTTTTTGCTGTGTGCATCTGTACTTGGTAAGAATCATTTGCAAGAGGTGATCTTTACTGTCTCAAAAACTATGAGTCTTATTAAAAGCAATATTTGCACATTATTTCATCACACTTTTAAACATATTTCTATAGAATCTAATTGTATGTTTTTATGTGGATAAAAAAAGAAGACATTCTATATATATATATGCACAAGCATTTGATATTCAGTTGTCTTTTTGTTGTTTTTTTTTTTAACAGGCGAGCTCTTAGAAGAGGAGAGAGTGTCAAGTATTTACTTCCAGAGTCTGTAATTGAATATGTGCGCGAACATGAGCTTTATGGTGTACCTGATAAGTAAGGGGCAATTATTATTCATTCAGTTCTGTCTTGCACTCAAAGATTTTGCATACCTAGATCTTTGCAAGCCATCTATAGCTGTGGCTAAACAAAGCTGCATGAAGAAGGCTGGACATGAATCTGTGCTTCCTCCATCGTATCCCAATTAGTTTTATTGTGCCGTGTCTTTCAAGTGCTTGTCAGTGTGCAGATGATCAGCTGTACAAGTAAATGGATGCAAGTATTGATACCTGTTGATAATCAAAACAAAATCAGTGACAAGTTTTGAATTATTCTGAATATAAATGAGGGTGCTTTAGTCAGATTTGTTATTCATTCCAAACATTAATAGTCATTTGTGATTGTCACGCACTGATGTACACTCACATAATTTGAATTGAAGCATGTTCCATGCATTTCATATATTTTCCAACTTTCAAATGAGATGCCTTTTATATTGTATTTGTATCTGTCATTGGAGAGTATTTAGTTGCTTACTTTTGTGTTTGGTAGTTCTTGTAAGGTCCAGAGAAAGTGTGTGATTGAGTACTGGGTACTTGTTCTGTGTGTTGCTCTTCATTGACTGTTTCTTGTGGTGCACTGCCCTCACTTTATTATTCTATTATCTTTTATAATCTGTGCCTTTCATTGTCCCACAATGTAACAGAGTGCTTGCTTACAGCTGTATAGTACGCATTTGTGTATGCATTCAGAATTCTTTGCATGTGTAAAGAAATCCTTACGATTTTCAAAAAAGATAGGTCAACATCTGCTGGAATATATAAATACTTCTATTTTTATATTATAAACTATGCAAAAATCACATACAACAGAACTTAAACAGTCAGGGAAATGCATTCAATTGTGCTAAATGCTTATTGTGTCTAGTTTGGTCTTATTTTAACTGTGGTGAGTTGTAATTTTTATTTCCTTTTATATTGTATTTTGTAGGAGGAATTTTGTTTGTTGCTGTGTGTTGAATATTGCTGCATATTCTGGTAAAATGACAGCTTGATCTCCTTTGTAAAACTTTCCTTTCACTCTGCTTTTCCTCAGGGTTTTTTGTTGTAGCTGCATAGATTAAATCATGCAAGATATTTTTTCTTCATCATTCACTGTTAAAACCACATGGAGTCCATATTTGAAACATTTTATAGTAGTGTTAAAATCATGTGTTACATTGGTTTCTAAACTTTGCCTTTTCATTCTAGCAGTGAAAGTAATAAAACCTTTTATGATTAAGGTAACTCTAATATGATGTTGTGTGTGGGATAAAGTTACCTTGAAGACCATGGCTCAATCTTGGTTCCTAAAAAAGCTTTGTATCTCATATCCTATGTTGCTGTCTACATAGGTGGGTGGGTGTTTGTGTGCAAGTGTGTTTATGCTCTGTTATCATTGCTGTGGTTTGTTGTTTGTTTTGTTTTTTTGATTTTTTTTTTTTGGTCATTTTAATCAGATAGTGAACTTGATGTTAACAAAAATTATTCTGTTTTGGTTAAGTTAGCATGCCCATTACCATTGATTTCAGGTTTCTTGTTAAATTTTTTTATCTGTTTTTTTTTTTTTCACCCCTTTCTTTAATACAGGGTAAAATATGGTGCTAAATCTTATCATTTGATTGCATAATAAAGAAAGGTTTCATTACACGAGGCTTAGAAATCCTTCAGTTTTTATTAATGGTGCACACTGCTAAGCAGTGGAAAATTTTTTTCCATCATTGAGAACAAGGCTGCTCTTTACTGGTTTGACAGCTCTCATGCTCCACAATTGTTTCTTGATATATTTGGTTTAACTGCAGTTGATATGCTGTTTGTGCCTGCTTATTCATTATTGATCTTTATATTATCTGGCATTCTGTAAACAGTAATGTTGCATGTTATGTTGCATGAGTCCTTGTCGTCGTCTTTTTTTTTCTTCGTACAGTGCCATGATCCTGAGGATCAGGATAATGTGTTATATAAATTCAGTGTCATATTATTTTTATTATTTGTTTTTGGTGCATTTTAGCCTGCGTGAAAATATGGTTTGTTGTAAGCGATAGATAACTATTTGTTCTTTCATTTAAAGAACCAGAACAGTTAGCATTGCCTTTACTGGAATAGTTTATTTGTTTAAAAGTTAGGGGAGGAGGAGTGAGAGTATGAATGGGAAACTAAGAAGGAAATGTAACCACTGTCCATTGTTAAATAATTTTTTTGAAGTGCTTATGGGCTGTATAAATCATGAGCAGGAGGATTTAAATTTAGAGAGAGTTTTATGACAGTAACTCAAGTGTGATATTTGCGTTTATAAAATTATAGCAGAAACTGCTTCAGAACTCCTTGATGATCCCCACCCCCCCACCTTCCCCATAGTATTGGAAAAGACACAAGAGAAGTCACACAATTGCAAAAACTCTTTTTTAAACTTTCATAGTGCTGCTATTTGATATAATGCATGTAGACTGTGCCTCTTGTTTGTGCACAAGCTCAATTTATTTTTCACCTGCCTTAATGTGAGGAGACATGTATGAAGGATGTTCCATTTCTGCCAGGACTTAATTATTTCACATGCTTTCAGCGAGTGCTGACCATACAGACTAAATAGAGTGCTTCTTCAAGGTGTTTCCATATTTTTCTCATAATTTTTCCCCTCCAAGTTTTCCCAGGATGGAGAGGAAAAGCAAATCAATGCATGCTTCACCAGCATCACATTAGAGTTTCTTTCGCAGTCAGGTGTTAAGGTTTTTGAAGCCTCCATCCTACTCACCAGACCTATCCCTATGGGATTTTTGGTTGTTCCTGAAGCTGAAAGAACCCCTGTGTGGAATGAACTTTGATACTCAAGAGGAACTCATTGCTAGAGTGAGGGAACAGCTGAAATTGATGCCAAAATCAGTGCTTTTGGAGTGTTTTATAAATGGACCCAGAAAATGTGTTGCATTAGGTTGCAACTATTTTTAAAAGAGTTGAAGAATAGGAGAAAAATAATTTTTAAAATTCTCCATGTTCACTTTAGTGCAAAGTCTGGGTGGAAGTGGAGCATCCCTTGTTTTATATATATATAAACAGTAATCCCTTACTTTGTGGTCTACCTATTGCAGCTTCACTGTATTGCGTGTTTTTTTAAAAAAATGTTATCTAATTCTATATTGCAGAGTTTTTGTTATATCTCAGATTTTGTGGTATATTGGTATTTATGTAATATTTATAATTTTATGTAATATTAAAATTTTTAATTTTTTTGTCTGAAAAATTTAAAACAATGTAAAAAATATATAATTTATTAATTCAAACCTATTAAAAGAATCAAAATAAAGTATGTACTGGTATTTTATCAGCTGATAAATACTGTACTGTACACAATGGAAACACAGTATACCACAACCGTTGTCGCAAGTTTGCCAGCATCAGATTGTACATGGCATAGGCTTATAAGAGTGTGAGAAGGGTTTATAAAGCCTTAAAATATAAATAAATAATAATCATGGATTTACAACTATCTCAGAGGTCTCTGGAATGTAATCGCTGCAATAGGTGAGGGATTACTGCATATGACTTTTCACATTTTTGGCAAAGTGTAGTACTTTTTATTTTTCACCAAAGTTGAGATGTGCATGGTAGGAATGTGATGCTAAAGCAGAGTTTGGAATGAAAGACAAATGTTTGACTGCTGTATTCCTGAGTTGATGCGATCAAATTCTATTAGGTGCATATCTCAACCTTCGTTTCAAACATTTTCTTGAAACGAGCTACTGCTTTATGCAATAAGCCTCAGGATGTGATTCACATGTCTTCGTTTTTTTGTTTGGTTGGGGTTTTTTTTTTTTTTCTTTGTTTATTAGATGGAAATAAATTTTAAGTTAAGATTTGTTTTTGTTTTGTCAGCACACATTTATTGATCGTGAATCTGCCATTTGGCAGCTATTATATGATTAGTGATTTTAGACATTCAAACAGAAAGGAAACATCAAATTTCAGAAAGTGAAAATGGATTTTATTAAACACAAGAGTAGTGTATTTATTTCCAGAGATACTCTCCTTTGATGAGGATATGTGGATCTGCTATGCAAAGTTTATGTAGCTGAGGGTTGCCCAACCTTCGGCCTATGGGCCTCATCCAGCCCACTCATTTTAACCAGACACAAAATTGTTTCTAATGTACTTCAGCTAAATATGTAAGATGCAGCAAATGTAGAGTAAAGAAATATTGTCTTTATTAATATTTTGTTCTGTTTTGTCTCTTACATTCTTCCTATTCCTACCTTTCTTGCATAGCTGTCCTGTGTTCAGATCTTGTCTCGGGCATGCTTTTCTTTCTCTGCATGCTGCTTCTGTTTAAAGGGCTGGCTTCTCTGCTGTGATATGGCCTTAGTTATTGAATCATCTCCCCCGCCCCTCCAATCTTTCTTGCTCCTTTTTCCTAGACACTGACAGCATGCCATATAGATTTTCATTTGCTAGCTTGGCTAAGATGATAATTCTTTTTATATAGACTTCAAAAAAAAGTTTTGGCAGCGTTGGATGGCCTTCTCTTTATATCTTTGGGGCCTTGCATGTGCCAACAGTCTCATCCATCTGTCAGGTCTGAAGACAAATTTAGTGCATGCAGAGGAATCAGTTTCATCATAAACACATAGAATAATCCACAGAGAAAATTTGGTGTTAAAGTATTGATCCTAGTCATTGGGGAAAGAATATTATTGAAAATCGCCATGACTTGTGACAATTTTTTTTCGCATTCTACATTATCAAGAGCTATATAATTTGTGGGAAATTATTGTAAAATGGCAACAGTTTTCCACCAAACAAAACTACTTTATATTCAAATGCAAAAAAGTACTGCATCAAGATAAATAGTAAAAAGTTTATTTTGACATGCTGTGGTAAATCTTGTTAGATCCAAAAGATGCAAAAGGTTGATGGTTAGAACTCAAACGTGTAGTAGTAATAGTAGTAGTAAAAATATAATACATCCTTAGCTGCTCAGTCCTTTCATTAGGAAACAAATTTATAAATGTATGCCAAACTGAAGTAGGAGCATCTAAATGTTAATATTGATAATGTACTGAGAAAAAGATGTATTGTCAATTTTACACATACAAATAGAGCATTTTACTGTAGTAGTCTTTTTAACATGAAATAATCTATTGCCTTTCATTTTATCCTCTTCCTGCTGCACTTTGGACATGGCTCACAGTAAGTATATCAATCACTTAATGCCCTCGCCGAATGATGAAGCCATGCTCTCACCTGAGCCAGAGGAGGACAACAGCTCATCATCAGGTGAAATCAGCATGGTGCTTCGATCAGCAGATTCTCTAAGTTCCCGAGATACCAATGACACGTCATCGCTTCTTTCTGTTGAGAGAAGCCCAGCAAGGCTTGAACCTTCACCAAAACATGTTCCTTGTATGACTGACCTTGGGACCTTGGTGCGACGTGTGAAAAACGTACGGGTGGCTTACATTCCTGAAACTTGCGTTTGACTCGGCATGAACTGATGTCTGAGATGGCTTCAGTTCCTGCCAGTTTTGTTGGCTTCAACAAGTCAAGAGTGAATCAGGAAATGTGTTAAACTACAACACCACACATTTTAGTGTGTGGCAGGAAGCAGACTGAAATTCAATATAAATGCAATGATGTGAAACACAACTTGACAAGTTGACAGTTTGTGAAAGTTTCCCAGGCAGCGCAATCGTTTTAGTGATCCTTTGTGTTACTGCTAATATGTGAATTCTATCAGTGATCAATAAGTTTTTTTCCCAAGTAGGTTTTATTTCAGTGTGGTGCCAGATGTGTGCAGTATGAGCATAGTCTTATTGATAAGAAACAATGCTGGGGAAATGATCATGTGAACTGTAGTTGGTGTCAAAGGTAACAAAGGAAGATTTCTTGATCCACTCTTGAAATGTTTTCCTTTTTTTATTTTTTAGTATTGATTCATGCTACAGCAGGCACTGTTTTTGCCTCTTCACATATAAATAGAATCTTGCTTAGCTCCTTATTCTCTTTTTATAAAATCTGGGAAATACTTTTTTAATGGCCAGGTATACGAAGATAGGAGATAAAGAATGATTGAAAACAAAAAGATTTTGTCTGAATTTTGTATTCTTCATATCCAATACCAGGCATTTATTTGCATCCATCATTCTTGCTTCCAAATCAAAGAGAATAAATCATCTAGAAACCATTATAGAACTATGATTATTTGATCCTATTGTTAACTTTTGCACAATGGTTCAAAGACCAGTGGGACCAAAATTACTGCCTGCTGTCTACCTCAATTATTTCAGTGCCATCAAAACCAATGCTATTTCTATTGTTTTTGTCCTGCTTGCTGACATTTGCTTATATTTGTGAAGGGCTTGGCATTGGTTGTTTGGCTGTGGGACTTTCTCATTTAAGTCTGCACATTAAGCATTTGTGGCACAGAATTGTGTAAGGTAGCATGCACTCATCTATCCATCTGCTACTTTTCTGTGCCCACAAACATATGATTTGTTTTACTGTTTCTGTTTACTTCTTCTCTGTCATCCGCATGTCTTCAAATGTGTGTAGTCTAATGTATAACATGAAACCTGTGTAAAAATGATGAAGGTAATACATACTGTGACTTTGTAAGATAAATATTATGTTGTAATTGATTTTACTCATAAATCTTAAAAATTAATATTAGTAAACAGCCACTAATTATCACCACATAGGTGTAAAAACCAGTGGTTATGCTTTATGTAATGATCAAATTCTTCTGGTTGTGTTGCAAATATACATCATCAAATAATGGCTATCGACTATGTTAATGACAACTAATGCAACTTAAGTCCAAGAACTAATTATACTGTTAAATTATCAAATAGATTCTGTGAACAGACTGACAGATTTTCAAAGCTTTGGATTTACTAGAGACTAATGGAGTATACCAATAGGTCGTGCCATTCATATGACATCTTTATAACTGCTGTTTTGTAGCAGTGGTAATAAGTCTTTTTTGTACCTCTCGCAGTAAGGGGGGATGAAAGCTAACTGCAGTGTGTGAAATAATGTTAAAGGTATTTTAACCTGTCTTAAATCCCACTCCCTTATACCAATCTCGCTAACATCTCTTTCACGTTAAATTATGCTTAATACTTGCTGTTGTTGTTGGTGTTCAATTCTTTGTAACATCTGGCATTCTCAGGATCTTTCCTGTTCAGTTATTATGTGAACTTCAAACCATTGATACTATATGCAGGTTTTGGAGAAAGCTTCTTTCTAGGAGATGTCATAAAGCTGCAGTTGTTATTGCTGTTGGCAGTTGTGTATTCCAGCTATGGAGAAATATCACTTTTAAAAAGTTATTTCTTTCATAAAATACACAAATTTTCCCTAATAGTCATGTAAAAACCATATATTTCAATACTTTCAGTCAATTTTATTACACGCAAGCTTACATGTAGTTTTGTGGGTGTGCATGTGTTGAGGGGGATGGGAGTAGGATGGTGAGAGAGAAAACTTATTGTTGTGTAAAGTTGCCTATGATATGTAGAATAGTACAGATAGTCTAGGGTTTGTTAAATACTGAACTGAGACCAGGATTATTCCATATCATAGCGATGGGGAAGTTGAGTATACAAGCTCAGTTGGCATGCTAGAATTGTTCTTAAAAGTTCAGTATGCTAGACATTTATTATTTGTTGCAGTAGTTCATATTTGGAACAAAGGCTTATATATGTTTACCCAGGGGCATTAAGCAGTAGAGCTGACAAGCCTGTGGCTGTTTGTGAATAGGATGGTGCTGGGTTGATACCTAATGTTTTGGCGTGATTATTTCAAATTGAAGACTTTTTCTTCTAAATATATTCAACTTGTTGGAGTGATTTTATATCCTGTTCTGGCTATGGTGCTGTATAATATCACAATATTATGACAAATTCAATAATATAACAGGTTGTCATCTTTTTTATGAGTTAATGTAGAAATGCAAATGCATATCTGTTGTTTCACAATGTCCACTCCTTTGTTGGTTTTGTAAGAAGAAAATGCCTAGTGTTGTCTGGAGAAACGGAAAAACTGTAAGTTCTAGTAACACTGCTTTGATCTCAATGGTCTGTGGTGGCTTCTGCATACACCCATAGCTTTGGCTAAATTATATTTATGATGATTACTCCAATCCCACCATAATCTTTATTGCTGACACAACACGCAGTCTATAGTGACTTAAGGATTTATCCCATCATTGTTGTTGGTGGGAAATAATAATATACTAAAATTGTAAGCACTAACCTAACATTGTCTTCATTTTATCGTCAGGCCTCACACTTTTTTTCTTTTGAAACTGTAGCTCATGGAAAATGAATGCTTTATTATGTGTAAATAAATGTGGACACAAGTTTTGAGTAGACATAGATGCTTCCAGGCTGCAAATGTAAAGAGAAATATGCATGGCTCATAGGTATTATCTTTTATATTATTTTTATAAGGGTAAGTCAAAGGTTTCATTTCTCTTTGAGATGCTTCATTCAAAATTGTTGCACTGTGCCAGAGTGCAGATTTCTCTGCCACTTTTGAAACCACTGAATGTAATCATTAACTAAATTATACAAGCTGTGTGACCTGTTTGACAATGGATGCAGGTCATCTAAACAAATACATTGACAACTTTTAGTCATCAAAACTTCTTTGAAAGAAAATTTTAATCTTTTCAAATGCAAGTGTAGTTGGGTGCGTACTTGTGGGCAGGGGTGCAAGGTTTTTTTGTTTTTTTGTTTTTTTGTTTGTTTTTTTTTTTTTTTTTTTTTTTTTTTTTTTTTTTTTTTTTTTTTTTTTTTTTTTGATTTTGTTTGTTGTGGGGTGGGGGAATTTTTGATAATTTACAAATGACAAACTTTACTCTTTTTTTTTTTTTTTTTTGCACACCTGTCACATGCAAAGAATGAATGTAATAATAGTGCTGATCTGTTTGCAGTACAATCTCAGAGTTTTCCAGGCAAGCAAGATCACTACAACCCCTGAATAGCACCTACCAGTGCAAGGACTCCTCTCTTCATGGCTAACATGCTGGTGATTAGCATACAGATTAGCTACAGCTCTCATCGTCAAATACTCATGTAATTTTTTAACAGACAAGTTATCACACACCTTGTTCATATACTACAAATACATACACTGTGGCAGGCTTTAAACATTTTTGTACATAAATGTGAAAGCAAATTGTATTTTAAAAGTATATATGTATATAGTGTACCTGTTTTTGTATATAAGCACACACACATGCCTAAAATATTTTTCAGAATTTAAAAAAAAAAAACTTTTGAGAAATCTTATAAGATGGTCAGTCAAATGCAGCTTTGAAAGCTGCTAATCTTTCTCAGTATGTTGCAAGTCATTGTATAGACACGAGTAAATGTTGTAGCAGTATAGTGGGTTTACTTTGATGTTATGATCATATGTGGGGCTATGTATGTGTAGTCCCCACCCTCTTCCTCTGTGTTCCTACCGACCATGCACCTCACCTGTTGGTTTTATTGTGACAGCATTGGTTTCACTGCAGGCCACATTTCATGTAGTCAAATGCCTCTAATTTTCTTTTTGTCTTCTGAAGCCAACATTATATTATGTTGTGGTAATCAAAACCTCTATAAAACAAATTAAAAGTGAATTGTTTTCATCTGTTATTTAAAAAAGCAAAAAGGTTTATTGACTGGAAAGAATTCACTCTAGGAAGTGAGAGTTTTAGGGGGCATAGCTGGGTTGTAATGCTTTCAGCTGTTGCATATTTGTTTGACAAAGCATAAGCATATAACAATTCTAGGTATTATCATACTTTTTCCAAATAATTCCATGATTTACAAATTTTTTTATAGCTGTGCATTGTTAAATGTTTAAAAGGGTGGTAAAAATGATGTAGTGAACTGGAAGAGAGGACCTAAGTTCAGGGGTGGTAAAAAATATTAGGAACGCCTGACGCTCATAGGCAGAGGAATTGAATACTGGCATAACAAAAGGATGATATAGTGTGTGGCCAGCCTATGAAGTAGTGATAGGTATATGTTCTCATACAAATGAACTCGGACTTTATCCAACTGGTCACCAATTTTATTTTCAGCATCCTTTAGGTCCTGACTATTTGGTGTTTGAAGAAAAATGTAAAATAACTTTATTATAGTTTTTAATCCATAATTGGCAGGCAAATTCAAATATTTTAAAGCATTCTGATATTTCTAGACCAAATAAACTGCTGCTTTAAAAAAAATTAGTAAAATAGTCTACGCCAAACTTGAGAAAAATCCTGCTAATGAAAGAGTCTAGGCACCATACCCAGTCTTAAAGTAAACAGGAGGAAGCACACCATATAGGAGATAATTTATTCTTATGCACACTTGGAATGGTTTTATTCTAATGCACTATGGGTACTGTAATACCTATTTACAAAGGTAAAGGTTTTACTGTAAAATTAAGAAAATTGTTGATGCAAGATGAGTGGACCAATATGATATTCTGTGACCTTTGAGATGGTTGGGGGTGATCCACAACAGTAATTGTGCTGTGCAGGCGATATGTGCTAGCTGGTTGCTGGCACCAATTACTAAGTGATATACATTATTCCAGTGTATTGTGCAATAAAATAGCATAATAGGATACTTATGCCACATGGCTTTCAAGGTGAAGATGAACTTTTGATGTCCAAAATCTGGCAGGTTTTGGAATTATCTTTTATGTGATACTGCAAACAAAACTGTGTTTATTATTATACATTGTTGGAGTTGTCATTTTACTGTGCCGCTAGATTCATTTTTATACTTAATGTTTATTTATAATAAATAAATAAGCATAGTAACAGTATCAGTTGTTTCTTTTATGTACCACATGCAAATGTAGGTGTGTGCTTTTGCAAGTTATAGATTTACACCCAAGTTGAATAATCATCTGCTGGAAAAGGGATATTCACTAGGGTCTGTTGCTTCCACATAATAAAGAACAGAAATAAAAAAAAGTAATGCATTTTAATATTTTAGGCAGTTTTATAACAGTCATAGATTGTTGCAAAAATACATACAGGAGACTGTGCTTGAAAAATACACCACTCTACAAGCCTCCATAAACACTATGGCCACTCTTATTTTTTGTGACTTTTCATCTGACTTTGTGTTGTATGCATAGGAGTCTAGACACTTAAAAACCTTTCCTTCCATACCTACAAGGCTTATTAAGTACTTGTGCAAGTCAAAAGTTGATCTTAATTATTGTCAGTGCAATAAGAACACAACTTTCTGATCTGAGCATAGGCAGTTACATGGCAAGAGCCTTATTATTGACTTTCAAGTGATCAATTGGCAGGTTTAAAGCTTTATTTCTTTCTCTCTCACATGTTTGCATGCTTGCACATACCCCCGCCACACACACACACACTTTTCTTATTGTATCATCCAATATTTGTTTTAGGCATCCTGCCCCATCCTGGGGGCCTCAGACAGATAGTTGAATTGAGAATTGTGAGCTCATCAAGATGAACATCAGGAACAGAGGATGCAAACTCCAGCAAAGTGGGATGTTTCAAAGGAAATATACACTGGCTGAAAGGTCGTCTTTCTTGGCTAAAGCTGTCAACACAAAAAACCTTAATCACTTTCACACTCAGAAATATTCTGATTTTTTCTAAATTTTCTGTCATCAAATTTATTAAAGATCTAGTGTGATGCAATTTTGGGTAAAACATAGTGTAAGATATTACTTCCCAAAATCTGGATAAATAAGCTCCTACACGCCTACAAACATCACCTGAAAATGGTCAAACTCGTGACATTTGTTCGCAGATATCCCTAATTTACATAAGGTTCAGGCTCTCCCACTAGCTCTAACCTTTACGATGTACATGTCAAGAAATGTGAATTCTGATGTCTGTGTTGCTGCCTTCTTTTTGTGCAAAGTCATTCCACAAATCCTAAAGATGATAAAAGCCATAACATGAAAACTAAGGCAATCTTTTAGAAGACTGCTATCATTCCCCCCCCTCCCTCTCTTCAAAAAAAAAAAGCTTCAGTGACTACTTACGTCTGAGCAAGTTTTGTCTGTAGATTTCGACAGCTTGTCAATGTGTTGTTTGTAAGTAGCTGCAGAGCTATAAGTGAAGGAACCTAAGAAAAAAAGCAAAATCCAGCTATTAATTATAGCTCGACTTCATTCTCCATGCTATACCTGCCACAATAAAACAGCTAAGAATGTATAATTTAGATGCAAACAGTTTTTTAAAAAGTCTACTTTCCATGACCAAATGAAGTTGAAAGCTACAAAGGTTGTCTACAATCATGTGGTTATTGCATGATTTCAGAGCAAATAACTGCAGAGGGTTGTGACTAAGAAAAACTTTATGTCCACACAGCAGGAAATTGATTTATGGAATGGTAATGGCAAATAATGTGTGAAAAAAAGAAAGCGTGTGTCAAGATCAAGATCTATGTCAAAATAAAATCACATCTCTACTTCAGCAACAAGAACAGGGCAGATTAATAATAATAATAGGAACTCAAAATGCGCAGCATCACGACCAAGATCCCACTCTCTTAAAAAGAAATGCTAATGGTAGTCCCATGACCTTCCAATTGTAGAGCTCTCACTTATCTAGGGCAAGCTTTTGTGATGATGGTGCCAATATCCTCTTACTTTTCCCTCAGCAGATACCCAATCCAAAGCTGGGTTAACTGGGGGTAAGTACACACAAGTAGCAAATAGGCCAAATCGAACGCTGCTGCTGTAACCACTAGACCAGCAGTTCTCAACCTGTGGGGCGCGCCCCCTAGAGGGGCGCAACGTGCTTACAAGGGGGGCGCGAAGGTGGTCATTTTTTAAAAAGTTTCTTATACCGGTATTAGTGAAATTAGCTTACATTGCTGGCTAAGGGGGGCGCGCGGACCTACCTTTGTTCGTCAGGGGGGCGTCACAAGTAAAAGGTTGAGAACCGCTGCACTAGACTATCAACTTTCCTAGATTAAATTAAAGTTTCACCAAAGAAAAAACAAGCTTGTCCAAATGCTGGACTTATGTTTAATACTAATGACTTCACAAATTATATAGTAATATATAAACTCACACTTTTCACATAATCCACAATTACAGATTCTTTCTCAAATATGCCATCTCTGGCAACAACACACAGCCGCTCCAGAGTGGAGACTTGACCCAAAGATGTCCACAATGACTCATTCAGCTGCAGGCCTGGCTGCTCCAGCCTTTAGCATGTTGGAGAAAACAAAATTAGCTGAGAAATAAAATTTTTATTGTAAATCCTTCAAGACATCAGATGACATAGCAGCTGCTCTGTAACCAAACCCTGACATTGAGTTAGCACATGCCTGGCATTCAGGCATTCTTAACAACTGGTCAGGTAAGCAAAACCCCTTGGATATAATATTAACAGCAAAGCCAATACAGCAGTGTTTTAAACAAACACTCTCCAGAAGTGGGGATGTAGGCAATAACATCATATCATCTGGCAAGTCTCAAAGATAGAGAATTTACAGCAAAAATTTTAATTCTTTGATATTAACAGATACAGTGTAGGGCCATTAAGCCGTGGAGATTGGTGTCCAAACTGCTTAATCACGGCTTAGGTAGTCTGTGGTTTAAGTATTTTTTGATAATGCATTAATCACAATAAATAATAAAAAAATTAATGTTTTTTATCACAATCCTTTCTCACATGTTGACCCGTGAATTCCATTTTGATATTTGATTCACGATAGTGTATAGCATGTCGATCACGGATATTTGAAATGCAAAAATGACAGCTGTCAGCACCTGTCTTGAGTGTTCGAAAGGCCATGTCAAGACCCTTATGATCCATAGTGTAAAAAAATTGGAATCCACGCATTCTGTGCGGCTTAGGTGAATTTGCAGATTACTGGAACACAGCTTAATGGCTCTACACTGTACATGACCAAAGGAAAACAGGTATCTACTGCTTCTCAGGTACAAGAGAAGTACAATACCATTGAATCCTAAACAAAGGCAGAAAGAGGGGACTACTGGTGTCAAAGGTAACTGTATAAGAAGCCTTACTATGCATGCCAGGCATGAACAAGCTCATTATCAGAGAATCTACTTCCAATGGTAAGCAACTGTAGCCATTATCTCCTATCATGGTAATCTCATCTGGTAATGTCAGAGGAAAAAGACTGACACATGCAATGAAAGTAAGATGACAAATAACCCTGTCAAGGCGCATAAACAAGGCAAGAACATTTTTTAGTCTAAGTGAAAACCATCCCAAATCACAAAACAGCTCACCTTAAGTCCTTCAAGCAGTGTGCCAGGGGCAAAGCACTCCTTAGCCCTTGTCGATAACAACACAATACACCCATTCCTAGATGTGACAGGAACAGCTGCTTCAACTGAACACAGTTTCTCACTATGCCTGCTAAAAAATCTCCCTTGAAGATTCCTGCATTGAAAAAACTGCTATCAAAAACAAATGTTCTCCACACAAAAATTCAAGCAATCAAATTTCACAATTTCTTTGTAGAATGACTGAAAATAATTTTCTACCAGCAGCTGGCCATATGTATATATATATAAAGAACCCCATAAGACAGAAGCCAGCAAAGATCTTAGTTGACTACATTTATACAAAACTAATAAAACTTACAATTAGAACTTAATAAGGAAATAATTTTAAAATATACCAACATTGATGACTTTCCTTTTCAGTGTTATTTATACAATTTTTTTAAAAGTCCACTTAATTCTTTAATGTTGACTGGCATGGGTCTAAACTCTAAAACACAATTATTAATGCCATTAAACAGGTCAATTGTAGACAACAGTCAATGCTGACAGACTGTCCTTAAAAAAAAAAAATAGAAAATAAAACTGACCTGGAACAGCTGTGAGCTGGAGATAAACCAGCTTTTTCCACTGACGTATACACAACAGCTCCTGCTCCCCAACAGCTGTGGCATAAGCACTGGAATATATTAATAATAAGTACGTTGACTGATGTGCTCATACACATAGTATACATACACACAGACCTAAACATACACATAAACACTATCCCTCTAGCAAAAAAATGTATCTGCTTTTGAAAAGAATGCACATTCACTCACAAAGAACAATCTCTCATATAATTAACACCTCTCTCTTTTAGCACATGCACATACACACGAACACACACACACACTATCACAATGCACCCTTCAATTCAAATGAGTCTCTACAAATACCTTCATTCAAACTTTAATTCCAATACCTACCAGACCTTGGAATTAAATGTCTCAGGCTGTAAGCCATACTTCTTATTGCAAGCTGAACGAAAGCCTGCCCCAATAAGCTCAAAACTTTCCATGTTGGGAGAGACACGAACCAATTTGCCTAGTTCACTTGTAAGCTCCTCTTCAACTGACATGTGCTAGAATAAGGATGTAAGAAAACAATGATTTACCACAAAAGAAGGAACACGAATTGAAGCCATCTTAACATTTGTGGTTAAACAATATGCTTAAAAATGACAGATTCTCTTAAAATAAGTGTTGAATAAATTACCAGATCAGGAGGCTGGATCCCAATTCGTTGACGCTTGACACCAGTTTCATCAGAGTAGCGTACCATTACTCGTTTGTTTCCCGTGGTTTGCATGGTAGTTGTAATCTCATCAACTTTCATTGGGCACAAGCAGCAAGGTGACAATGCTACACTCTTCCAATCTATAAAAGAACAATACAACACAGCTTAAAGTTTGCTCATAAAAAGAAATTAAATAGCACTACCAGCAGTACCAAGAGAATGCTGGGTTTGGAGAGCTAAGGGTTCTTAACAAAGACAGCTATTACTAATCATTTACAAATAAAAGATTGGTGAAAAGATTGGGTTTTACTGAATAACCCATTCCCCAATGATGTTTAGATTAGGTGTCACCAATACAATTGATCCTTGAAGAACTGAGAAAAAAATTAATTAAAATTCTGCTCATTGACCATAAAACATAAATACAAACCAAACAGCTTGGACTGAAAGAAACTAAAATATTGTCTGTTTTTAATGCAATTTAATAAGGAACTTACATATATACTAAACTATACTAAGACACCATAAACATGTAAAAAAAAAAATGAAATCTTACTAGAATTAATCGCAAGTAAGTGACAGAGACTGCTGAAACTACTGTGAGCAAAATCATCAGCATGAAGGTGGACACCACTCAAATTGATATGCCTGAGTTCTGAGCAGTTTAAAAGCAATGTTTGTAGTCCACTACTATCCACTATCTTCTCCTCTGAAGAACCCTGAAACAAGACTAAATAACATTAAACAGTGACATGTAGACCTATATATATATATACAAACATCGACATACATACACAGATGGCCAGGTATATAATATAAAACACATGTATGCTGAAGAGACCTTATTTTTGCTTGAATGTGATCAATAGTTTTGCTTTGTTTTTTGGCACTGTTATGTGCATAAAAAGAATTGAGCAGCTAAACCTAAATGCGGTCAACAGAATGCTTAAGGATTTTAATAATGAGAAAAGATACATAAATGCAGACTATAACCAGTACATGGGGATTTGGCAAGTACAATAAATTGAACTTAGCGAAACAAAAATTAAAAAAAAAAAATCTAAAGTACACCTAACTGTTGCTACATATTAATGATACCTCTGTGGACTTTAAAAGTATGCTGTGGCAGTTGCGAAGGTTAATGCTGACCAGGCGAGGACAATTGTCAGCCAGGATATGCAAGCTCTGACTGCTCACCATGGTGTTGTCTGCCACGTTGAGGTACTGCAGATTGACAGCTCGATCCAAAGAAAATATCTAGTCATCCAGGGATGTCAAAAGCAAAAGATCTATTTAGCATTTCAGAAATAAATAAGCGCATACAGTTAACAGGCAGGACATGACACTGGAAAAGCATCATCTTAATATAGTATTTACAAAAAGATTTATTTTCAAAGCTTAAAAGTAAGGTAAGAAAAAGCATCAAACAAAACAAAAAAACACAAAACAAATCTGAAACCTCTTTTATGTAGCACATAAAACATTTTCCTTCCAAAAAGCTAATCTCAGTAAATGAAACAAATACTATAATCATTAAACTAGCATGTCATCGAAAAAGCAATGCAAACTGAAGGTGCAAAATACTTCATTGGGAATAGGCTGAACTGTTCGAGAGATATCCAGCAGCTCCATTTGTTCAATGTTCTTCAAGGTCTCAACATAGTGAGGCTTGTTTTTTAAGTGCTCAGGTGTACCCATTGGCTGCAAGAGTGTCGTAAGGTAAAGTGTGGATTGCTTGCAGACTTCCAGTAGAGTCGAGAAGAAAAACATGCGAGCAAAAGAGTCAACTGCATCACTAATGCTCAAGCATCGAATCCTTTTCATAGCTTCGGGATTTGTGATCTGTAATTTTAAAGGTATGGCCACTTCAACGTTGTGGTCAGCCAACTAAGCAAACTATGAACAAATAATATATAAAGATGAACAATAATCTAATTTAAGAACTACATAAATTGGCAAGAAATAAATGAAATAGCAAAAATGATAAATATAAAACTTTTCTAGCTTTTGAAAACATTGAAGATTTATCATTCATCTCCCTTTCTCAGTCTTCTTTTTTGTGTGTCATTGCATATGTATGTGCATGTGTGTGTATACATAAGTACATGCACATGCACCCAAGCATGCTTGCACATGCTCACAACCATCAACGGGGAATAAATCACCAACCAGTGAATACAAAACATATGGAGGAATCCCTTTGTTGCTGTTTGGAAAGCCTAACACATGGAGTTCTTCCAAAGAATAGAAGTAGTCCAAAAATCGGGATCCCCCTTCAAACTGCATTTTGATATGATGTCCTGTATATTGCAAAGTGCCACGAAAATGCAATGTCAAGCATCGAAGATTCTGCATAACTTTTTGTGCACCACCACTGTTGTGCAACTCTGCCTGGAAAGTCTGCATATCTACTATGGTGACAGCTAATGACCTCAACTTTGTCAGACGAGCAAGAATTAAGCACAGATGCTTTGGAGTGATGCGACACTGCAGCACATTGAGAGTTTGCAAGTTTACACATCTGCCAATGGCATCATAGGCACTGTAAGTTAGCCAGTAGCAATGATTGAGATCCAATGTCTCTACTTGGTGAAATACTGGTTTGAGATATCTGCAAAGGATTTGGTCTGTCACACGATAGCAGCTTGCAAAGGATATATGCCTGCAATATGTTAAAATGAAAATGTCACCGTCAATAAGATATAAAACACTTATAAATCTTAATTCTTGTAAACATCTGATATTCCAGCATATTTTCAAGCACACCCATTTTATTATATCAATGCTCAGGTGTGAAATTTAGCATGCTAAAGACTATACAATATTGCTGTATGCCCATTTTTTAAGAGGTACAATGAAATAAAATGTTAATTAAAAGTTATAAATTCAAATAAAACCATTACATGGGTTAAATGTTTATAAAGGAAAATCTTTTAATAATGAATTTTTTATTCAGAAATTATACTAGTTTTTGCAGACAGTATAAAATAAACTTTTGAAAATTCTGGTAATAAACAGCTTTCTCCACTAGGGCATAATTGAGCAGACATTTGAATCTTTACTTCTACACTAGTTTACCTGTGTTATAACTAAAAAGACTGAAGTCTCCTGCTTTGCCTGTAAAATCTGTTACCAAGAACTAAGGATAAACACAGGTGAGTGTACTGTCAGTCTTCCAACAACATTATTAGGTAAGAATTCACTGATGTTCAACATCCTTTCCTTACTTTCAATTATTTGTTTGTGTACTAGTCACTGTTTAAATTTCACAAGCCACGATTCTCTCTCTCTCTTGCTGTGAAGCTCTACTTAAGTACTTCATGAAGGGTCTAAATAAATGAAACGGACATTTGTTTTCCTGCAAATTTTGTCTCACCTGACGAGCTGGCGGTCCTCACTTATTGACTGAAACCTTGAACTGATCAATCTAATGTTAGCAAGGTCTATATGATCAATGTATTGAAATATAAGAAGCAGAACGTCGTCTGATAAGCTAGTTAAACAGCAGTGTCCCATGCGAACAGCTGCCTCCATCGTCGACGATAAACTACATCTACAGTAGGCGCCGTCAGCTAGAGTAGCTTCCTCTTGTTTCTACTGCTCTCCTGACTCTTACGACGTCCCTTTGATGTGTTTCGCCTTTAGCGCTAGTTAGCAGAATGCACATTCGCAGATGTTTTGCTGACTCTTGATTATAAATGGTATAGTAGTAGTAGAAATTATAGTATATATATAGTAGTAGAAATACAGTAAATTAAGAGATAGGTCCGGTGCCTTGTTACTTTGATTTTACCATGGACGTAGTTTTTACTGAGATTTGATGATGATGTTATTTGATTGTTGTTTAAAGTATTCTTATTTTATATTATTAAAAATATTGTTTGTTGATTAAACAAAACTTAAAACATGGCTTGGAAGGGGAGGGGAAGCTTCAGCCGCACTTCTCCTTACGTAATGAACCAATGGCGGACAGCGTCTAAATATAAGCTCGGTGATTATCGGACATTCTGATTGGAGAGTACATTCCCCTTTCTTTCAGGCTGTGTTTTTGCTAACAATATTTTTACCGACGTCTGTTGTCCATCAGAAAATTGTAGTTTTGTTGAAGTTTCTTCGTCATTTCCTAAAGAAAACTGTGCGTTTAGCTGGAGTAGTTTCTATTTATCATTACTAATAGTCTAGATGTGGTGCATGCAATTGTGACTGGGTCGGCATAATACAGTTAATAGTTGATGGTTGCTAGGAGTTGCTATAATTTTAGTGTTTTGTAAAAACGTATGTAGATCGGTTATAAACATTAAAAGGGTTTTCTTAAAATGTCATTTCCAGCAGCACTGTTATTAAGTGTTATTAATATAATACCTAAAACACTAACACCAACTGTACTTTCTGCGTAGAATTTTTCGCGATATAAGAGGAGGTGGGTGGGGGGGAAATGCTCATAGCTGGTAGTGAAACTTGCTCGTCTAAAATCTGTAAAAAAAAAATGCAGCGCATGCATTGCGTTATCAGCAAAGAGTTGACATAAAAGTTTGGATTAACAGTGAGTGAACTTAAATGCAATGCAACTGTACAAAGTAAATCACAGATTATCATTTGCATGGGTATATTGAAAAACCAATCAAAACTAAAACAAGTTATCTTTTTATTATTTTTTGTTTTAAATGTTTAAAATAGTACTTCTTTTGGTTGTTCAATCTATTAAACTGTGCCATTTTATTACTTGCAGATATGCAGTTATAATATCCATGCTGACTGAAGTTTTAACAAGAATGTAAAGAAACAAGTGTATATCAGTTTGGTGCTAGCCATCATCATATCAGTTATGGCTGAACCTGGAAAGTTGACAAGTAAGCCCAGCCATCCACACTACCAAGACAGGTGTCCTCCCCCACTTGACCTCTCAGAGCAGCTAACATCATTTAATAAAGCAAATCTTCGCAAAACAGATACAGTTGTGACTTTGCCAGATGGCCGACAAGTGGTGGAAGGAAAAGATGAAAAGGGTCAAACCATTACAAAGTCAGTAAGCTTTGGTAACTTAGGATATGTTGGAGATCTTCAAGAAGATCTTCAAGTTGGAGAGGTTCTTCCAGGCTTAATAATGGGTAAGGATTGTGTCCTTCAGTCAGTTTAAAATTTAGAAGTTAGTGCTCATGGTCATTTTTCAAAATAAAATCATCACTACATAACAAAATCATCATTTCATCTGCTGTGGAGATTGCATTAACCTTTTAATTATGATTTAGATGAGTTACTGTGCTTAGTTAGATCTGTCTTATGTCTACAGGATCTCAGGATGTTGCACACAATCTGGAACTTTTGGAGAAGTATAAAGTGACACATATCTTGAATGTAGCATCTCATGTGAACAACATCTACCCAGACAAGTTCACATATTTGTCCTTAGATTTGCGTGACCTTCCAGATTTTCCTATATTCTGTGCTTTCCCTAAAGCATTTGATTTCATTGATAGTGCTATTGAATCTGGTGGGTGTGTGCTGGTGCATTGCAATGCTGGCATATCACGTTCTGCAACTATTGTTCTTGCTTATTTGATAAAGAAAAAGGGTATGCCTCTTAATGATGCCTTTTCTTACCTTCGCTCTAAGCGTCCATCTTCATTTCCAAACCCTGGTTTTATGATCCAGCTGAAAACATTTGAAGAAAGTTTGGCAAAAGAGTCAGGTTGAGATGCATTTAAATTCATAAGTTTTTTTAGAAGGAAACATTTACTATTTTTTTTAAACAGTAACTGATTTTAAAATAATTCATGTTTGGGGATATATATATATATCATCAGTCTCATAGAATCAAAGTTTAGGATGTAAACAGTCTGTAAATTGTATAAAATCACATTTCTCAAAAACTTTGCATAAAGATCCTTCCTCACTGCTTAGTGAACACTGCTGAAGGATTCAAAACAAGTGATATGTCACACATGAATTGATATCTTGAGAGATGCTGTGCTAGTTTCTACACAGTAAATAGCTGAAGGAATTGAGAGACATGGAAGAATATATATATATAAAAATATGTTTTTGGACTATTTTTTTTTATATGCTGAACAAAAAAATCTACAGAATAGAGATCCATCTCTCCTTATAGAGAGGTCTTCAAGAATAGAGTGAAAACATTTATTACTCACATTCAGATGGTGAGGCTCTGTGACTTCAAAGAGCTTTTGTTGTCCATTGTATTTTTACCTTCTTTTTTCTGACTCATCAAACAACATTTTGGTTAATAAAATTTTTCAGGTTTTCCATTTCATCTCCACAGCCTCATTAGTAAGTATTTATAAGAGATATATTCAAAGTGTAAGCATTAAACTAAATTCTTAACCCATACAGTTCCTGAACAGTAGGATTTAGGAGTCTGATCAAATACATGTACATTAAAAGTCAATGTGTTTCGTGCATAGTTTTTTTATAAGAATATAACTTTGAGTCAGTACTTGCCATGCTATATTCCCCATAAAGAGAGAATAGAAAGTCTTGGAAAAAACCATAAGCATCTTTGTGAAAAGAAGTCTCTGTGACATTTCTGGACACCATGTTTATTATATTTTCATCTCCTTATATTGAAGAGTGTAAAGAAACTATTTCTTTCTCATTTTTATAATATTAATGGACTCATTGTTAACTGCTAATGCTGACCAGGTTGTTGTAATCCTTACAGAATGCAGAGACTGGCTAAGTATAATTAAGTGAAGAGTTTTATAAATCAGTTATTACAGTATTATTTCTTCTCTCTAAGAATTTTATTTGATAGACTGGGCATTAACACTTAAATTTGAGATTCACCATAATTGTAAGTTTTTCTGTTTGTTTTTGTTCAATATCTAAAATTTATCATTTTAGGTGATGAAGTGACAATGCTGATATATGATAACAGAATTGCTGGAGGTACACTTGTGCATCTGTAGACAATTGAGATTAAAGAGTAAGTGATAGTTACAGTAAATGCAGGTCATCCAATTTTGGGTTGGAAACCTGTGAAATAACATTTTCATTTTTTTTTTATTTTGTCCTCTTAGTCTTACTCTTTCTGTCCATCTTTCTGTTTCTTTGGGTTTCTTTTAAGAATATAAGCAACATGTTTGTTGTCTTTACATCAAAAATTCATCTGGACAGTATATACTGAACTTTACATATAACCACCTGGACCTGTTTAGTTCAATGTCAATAGGATATTTTAGTGTACTTTTAATACACTACTTTTCAACCTGACCCCATGCCTTGGCATCTACTATTTAACACTTTAACTCCAGGCATGACCCAAAATGGACAACACATACAGTTGCCACCCTTTATATCTGACATGGCTTCCATTACACAGTAAAATAGAATCTCATATGAAACTTATAAGGTAGGTTGTTGTGCATCTTTCTTCAACTTAAATTTCATTTGTGGTTATGCTGTGTATAAAATCTCTCCTCTCTGACACTTATTATATTATTGTGGGAAATGTTCTTTGTTTGTTTGTTGTTTTTTTTCATTCTCGAGTCTTTTACTGGTTTTCCTCAAATGACCTCTTCTCAGTTTTGAGGCATATTCCTAGCCTTTCACTGACAGAAGATGCTGTGTTTCTTACTGTACTCAGCATTCATTTCTAAAACTCCTCCATTTTTCTATCCTGTCACCATCTCCATAACCTATCCCACAAGTAACATTCTTGATATACATTCCTCTTCACCTCTCTAGTTGCATTGCCATTATCATTTGGTTATCCTAAATAATATAGACTCTCAGGTCTTTCTGCAAGCATTCTATTGACTGCTTTCCAGTTTTGCATACAGATGGGATAGATGTTATTATTAGTACAAAGTTTTACCAAGACAGATTACATTTTTATTTTGATGAAAGACATAAGACTGGATGATGATGGAACAGTTTTGCGGTTATAGAAACACAGTCCATGTTTTATGGCAGGAACTGATTTTATGAATGTCAAAGGGTGTATGGTGAATGTTAAAACATATGATAGTCGGGCATACCTTCATGATTCATTTATAAAATGCCCCAGATAAGCTCACACTTGAGTACAAAACCTTCAGTATGGATTTTGTCTTCTGATTGTTTAGAAAATGTTTGATTATGGAAGTGAGTTTGTTTGAGTATTTCTGTACTAGTGTCATAATTTTGTATTTGTGTGCATATAGCTTTGATATCTTGTGGACCAGTCTTCACTGTACTGACTTTCCAAGAGTACAAAATCCTGTTATGCCCTCTGTTAATTTGCATATAATGCATTTTTTATGTAAAAAAATTTGTCCTCGTATTGCAAGAGGATTGACTGGAATCCTTAGGAGAAGAGGAGATTTGGGAGACCGATACAGACTTGGAAAAGAACAGTAGAGAACGAGGCAAAGGACGCCAGAACCGCATGGGCCCAACTGAGGCAGGCTGCCCAAAACTTGGTCCACTGGCGAGGTGTTGTTGCAGCCCTATCCTAGTAAGAAGAAATAAACTAAACTGCAAGAGGATGGGCAGATACAAATTTGAGTCTATATTTAATCACTAATGGCAGTTATTTCTTGATATCATTTTTGTTTCTGTAATCATTATAGGTCAAGTCTTATTTGAGACTGACTGAGCAATTGACAATCTATTTTTGACAGCTGTGCAGATTGATGAGATACATAGTGTTATCTTTAATATATCAGTAAATCTATGTCAGCATTAAGAATATATCAGCCCCATATCAACTGTACGGTGTTTTATTTCTAGTTTCTCTTGTTTTTATGTTTATTGTTTATTTACTTGATAACTGTGTTATATGTCTTGCTAGACTTATGCCATACCAATTCATTTCTCATCACTACATTTCTCATTATGTATGTATTTGTTCTTCCTGTAGCAGAAAAGGAGTGGGAGAAGAGAGCAAAAGAATCAGGATTTGCATGGATGTCAAGAAAATGTTTTTTATCTAAAGTGTAATCATTTACATTTGATGTTTATTGACAATTTGTTTGGACAAAAAGTGTCAGTTGATTTTGTATATAATCACTATTGACAGAACTAAATGATTGCATTTTATAGTATAAGCAAATTAATGAGCACGATCTCTGTGACTTTGACAGTTTTTATTTTAATCATCTTTCTCACATGTTTATCATTGAAGTGCTATTTATTTCAACTGGCAGTGCAGCTAGGAGTTTGTTCCAAAGGCAGACAGTAAACAGGCTTTGATTCAGCCTGTTTATATAGCTTTAGATAACAGATCCCCCCCAAAAAAAATTTGTTGACCTTTCTGGGATTAAGTGACCTCATAAGACAAAGAGTGAAATGGGGTCAACAAATGAAAACCATAATAATCCCTTTAGTTTTAGTTAGAAATATAATTGACGCCATTGTTAATGTTGTCATATTTTTTTCTAAAATGTCATTTCTGGCGATCATCATAACCCTGAAAAAAAGCAACACTGCCCAAATACTTTTTGTGACATTTTTACTGTTTGTTTCATTAAGTATTTTTATTTCAAGGGCTTTCATGTATTTATGTTACACTATGTGCATGTGTTTGGGAAAGGGGTGACAGAAAATATTGTATTTTGTTATCATTTGTCTTCTGAGTTGCATGTCTTTGGAGTTAGAGTTTATTTTAGATTTTAACAGGGATTTTCAGTTTCTTTTTGTTTGTTTGTTGATACAGCAGACATCATATTCTAAACAACATATTCTAAAACAAATAATGGAGAAAAAGGAAATATTTTATTCTCTTATGAAAACTTAAGTTTCTGAATAGTTTGTGAAAAAAATAAATGCTTAAAAATTTTGTATTATCCAAGCATATTGTTTGCAGAAAGCATCATCTTTTTTTCTTTTGTCTCATGCTACTTTCGCTGACATCATCAATTGTTTATAGAAGAACAGTGTACCTGAAATCATTTTTCTAAAACAAGTGATCCATGATACAGTTTAAGTCTACACTTTTTTAATCTGTGATTGTTTAAACTTTATTAAGTATAAGGGTCTCATGTCAATTTTATCATAATTTTAAGATATGACAGTAGTGAGAAGGATGCTAGAAATAAACTGGTGCATTCAATTTTTCATATCATCACAAGAACTCTACAGAACTGCATTTTATGTATCCCAAATTAATAGTGTTTGTTTTTATTTTGATTAAATTTTGTTTTCAGTTTGTCATTAATGATGCCTCTTGCATCTTTAATCTTGTGATGATATTTATATTTTAAAATAAAACTAAGCATAGTTTGTGTATTCTTTACTGCAATGTGCAATGTGTAAAATGAGATTAAGCTTTAATCTATTGATGGTAGCAGTCAAAGTTAAAATGGTCAGACCAGTGGTGTAAAATAACTGACCTATTACCTCATTTTTATTTTTATTATTAATTCCTGTTTTGCACAAATTGTAGACATTGCTGTGCACTTACACAGTAGTTTATTAAGTAAATACAGAAAAAGATCATAGTCTAAAGGGTGTGGGGTTTTTTTTGTGTTTTTTTTTTGGGGGGGGGGTCTTTGCTCTTCTGAAGAATTACAAGTGGTTCTCTGGAGAAGAAAACCTGTGGACCTGTCGATGAGATGGTTCTAGTTATGCTCAAATCTCTTCATTTTTTTCTTTATTAGTGCACAAAAGTGATTCTTAATTTCACACATTAAAAGGTTTTAGATGTGCTTTTACTGCAGAGAATCAGAGACTAAATGTTAATGCAACCCCAAATACTACACAGTTAGATATTACTTTCTCTTATGTTTCATTAACACTTTGCATTTTTGAAATTAAACCAAAGCATAGACTTAGAAAATATTTCTTTTAGTTTTAAATGCATGAAGGGTGTGGTCTCCTATTCAATAATTCAATCTGAGATTGAAGGGGAGGGGTAGTAAGATGGAGGGATTTAAAAGTTTGCAACTGAAATAAAAATTTAACCTGAATTTTTCTTTTTTTTTAAATATAAGAGCACTGCATTTGGTGTTTATTTCCTAGGTTTTTTTTAAATATAGAAGACTTGCTATTATGTACACTTTTCTCTACATTCATAGTTATGAAAAAAGGATGATTTGGTATTTTATTTTCTTTGATGGCTGTATCTTTGAACATCAAAATCCATTATGAAAACTACAAACCACAAAATGTGTTTCAATAAATGTACTGTCAGATATTATGTGGAGGACTATATTCTGGTAATGCCCAGCACATTTCTGTGTCTGTATTTGTGTTTGTTTTGTTTTTTTGCACAAGATCTGTATAAAGATTTTATTTATAGTTTATTTCAGGAGATGAACGTAGCAGGTAATCTAATCAACTGAGAATAGTAGCAAGTATTCCATGGGATCTAAGATAATTATATGCATTCCGTGTAAGCCACACACACATTCAGTATCTAATAAGAACCATAGGTAAAGTGTTCTAATATTAGGAATAAAGGTCAATATATTAATACAAAAGTTTGTGTAAGACAACAGGGATTAATAACATGTCTTGTAATAATTCCTTTTGCTTTTATCAAAAGTGAAACAAGGTGATGTCCCTGGTCAGTGAATCTACGTATATATGTAAAAGCTTGCTTATTAATAAAAAATGTTCTCCCTTTTGTGGAGGGAAAAAAAAAGAGGAGAATTGGTGTTTATGCCAGACCAACATTAAGGCTATACTACATCACAGTTGCATGACTGGTAAACAAGTGCCATATGCAGATAACAGTGTGCCTGAGACAATATCTGAACTCATGACACCCAATTCTCAGTGTACTGAGGGACTTTAAACCTTTGTGCCACCAGACTGCCCTGTTAGGGAGAAAAAATGCTAAGGGCATGCTTAAGACTCAAGTGATAACGTAATTAGAGGAGTTGTCTTAAGAGTCTCAGGACAGTTTAAGGATCTCGTAAAATAAGGGTGCAGATAGGCACATTACCTTTTACAATGTAGAATCAAGCACAACACAGACGACAATAAATTTGTATGCAGATATACCTTACATGCATTAAAAAATGTAATGCATGCTTTCAATAAGTATAACTCGCTATTAACTCTGAATTTAAGTTTAATAAATGTTTTTCAGAGGTTTTTGGGTTTTTTTTTATCAATACACTTATAAAACCTGTGCAAGGAGATGAGTCCAACAAAAACCTGTATCCAAAGAAAACAATATATAGAGTTGTAAGAACAATCATAAATAGGAACTTTTTTTTTTTTATCATTTTATAAACAAACTCTTCTTTATGTGAAATCTTGTAGTCGGTATCACTTTATTAGATATGTTTGTCAGAAGTGACAATCACATGTCAAGGGAATGTGGCACTATCTGATGGAATGGTTCATACCCATACCCTCACTGAGATGACCCAGCAGCAGGACTTTTGTCTCCATGGGAATTCATGTCTGGCACAGGTAGCTCTACACCCATTGCCTCATCTTGAATAACCTCAGTTGATCTTATGTCTTCTCTACTTGCTGAGACACTTTCTATTTTGCCAATATGCAACTCATTGCTGGATGCCTGGTCAAATACCTCATCAGACTCACCATCCA
The DNA here is from genome assembly GCA_004794325.1 of Pomacea maculata. Lineage (NCBI taxonomy): Eukaryota > Metazoa > Mollusca > Gastropoda > Architaenioglossa > Ampullariidae > Pomacea > Pomacea maculata. Next base: position 459,084 of record SRHC01002267.1, read on the forward strand.
ATGGTTTGCCATTTAAACAATAGTCAATATCAACCAGCACATGATCATTTGCATCTGTGGAGTTGTGATCATGAGAGGGAGATGGCTTATGTGATGCAACAGCAGGTACTGTAAGAAACAGTTGACTACCAGAAGAATGTGACGTGGAAAGGCCCTTGTCAACCTTCAAAATATCCTCAATCATGCCAACATAGCGAGCACTCAGATCGTCATAGGTGGACTTAACCCGTTCCTTCATTTTCTCTCGTTCCTGCAAAGATTCAGCACTCATGACAATGCGCTGACTTGACATGTGCATAAAATCACTCTGTGATTTTTGCAGTGCAGGAAGAACTAAGGATGGTGTAGGTCCAAGTCTTGATGTGGAAACCTGACTGAACCTGCTATGAGTGGTCTTGAATGCAGTTGATGCTCGGTCATCCTCAAGTTCGTCCTTTAAGAATGACAGCTCATGTGTGGATGGCTCTCGGCTGATCCCTTCATGAGGTGTGCGAGTTCCTGATGTAACTGTCTCTTCTGTCACTGGCCGAGATTTTATTTCAGTTGATGAAGCTGAAGGAACACTGCTGCTAACATCCTCCCGACTCAAGATAGCCTCTATCTCTTTGTCAGCAGTAGGTGTATATAGTGTCCCTTCTCTACTGATAGGTTCAGATGTTATGGACTCCAGCTTAGATGGTGATTTTCCAAATTTAGATTCCTTAAACCGAAGTTCAGTAGGGGAAGCTTGAGCAATAACCTGTGGCCTCTTCCCTGAGAGGCTCTTGCATTCTATTTGTTTTTGCTGAGACAGAAAAACACCATTTAATTTTATTATAAGAAAAAAAATGATTATGAAAATAAAATCAATAGCAACAAGAAGTCTAGCCAAAAACTTACAAATAATGGACAACCTTCATGCTGCAAATAATAAATTAATGCAACTAATAACCATCCAAAATGTGGCAATATTAAACTTTATTAGGATCATACAACAGTGTCTTCCATGCATTGCTATACCTTCTGCTGAGTTTCATAAAGACTTTCTTGAATAGTTAAGCACTCTTCATGTTTATTCTTGGTTAATATTCTACCAAATTTCTGCCTGGAAAACAACTTTTGTTCGATGCAAAGAACAAGAATAGCTATATCCCACAAATATGTATCTTCCTTATAAAATAGTCAAATTTTTCAAACCTTCGTAGATTCAGATAGTCTCTAAACATATTGTATACAGCACTAAAGCTGATGATTTCTTCATAATGAGCGTCAACACAATTCCCATTGACAAGAATGTCTCCCTTTAGTGGAGGGGAAAAAACAGAAGCATTGGTGTTTTATGCCAAACTAACTTTTTGTGAAATCATGTGCACAATATAGAATCAATGCTACACAATGGGTCTCACCTCTATTTCTGCTTCTGACATGTAAACCATGTTGGCCAAATTGTTTTGACGCATCTCATCAGCCTCATCTAGCACAATCTGTGAAGCAATGACGGTAGGGATGCAGAGTTTGCGGACTTCCTTTTTAATTTGAGCCACCATATTCATGTCCTCAGTAGCAGCAACGCCCATTTTTCTCAAGGCCTCCACCATCTCACTTCACACAAGACATACATTTTCTGAGAGGTAGATTATTTAAATGTACAGAGATGTAAATTTCTAAGAGGTGCTGATAGATGGAACCAAGACTACTGGCTAAGGCTTTTGTTGTCATTCTCATGACCCTGTATTTTTTTTTAAACAATTTTTCCCTTCCCACTGAAAATTAATGGCAGCTGTGTTAGCTCTACTCTGCAAATAAAGTTTATTCCATTTTAAAAATTTGGTTAGGTGTCTGATGCTGAACAGGCAGCAAGCACTATAAAATGAAATTTACTCAGGGAACTTACTCTTGGACCATCTGACTGGATTCCACTAGGAGACGTTCCTGCAGTAATGCCACAACAGTGTCATCCAACATGTTGAGGCCGACCAGTGAGTGACAAGCTTCAGCACGCACTGCATCATTATTCTCATAGCTTAAGGCCCACAGTAAGCACTCTTTCACCTGGGTAGTGACCACACCTACTTTTCCTAGAGCTGCAAAGCAGAATAATTTAGAACACCAAAACTTAATTTGGTACTGTTATTTCCAATCAGGGGACTGTACAAAAAAATGCTATACTACTCTCACATGCATCACTTTAAGAAGCTGGAAAACTTCCAGACACACCATCACAGAAAATAATGGATAAACTCCATGCTACATCACCATAACACATGTAATACAGCCATAACATGTACTGTAACCAAAGACATACATGCTGCACCCATCACATTGTAACCATAATAAGTTATTTCAAAAATTTGTATCATTTAATTGGTTCTTCTATAGCTGCATAATGCATCTAAAAGTACTTTGTTTCCACATAATTCTTTTTTTTTTACCTTGAATTGCTAATGCTTTGACTTTCCAAATGGGATCAAAAGTAGCAAGATGAACCAGCTTTGACATCACTTGCTCATCTGTAATCTTCAAGTTTCCACTGGTAATACAGCACTCACAGCGTATGGACATATACTGATCATGAAAGCACTCCAGGAATGCTGGCAGCAACTTAGCTGTCATGATACCTGCAAAACAAAATATACTTGTAAAGCAGAAACTTAGACAAAAATTGTATGCAAATATGCATGTAGACAGATGTGCACATTTGAAATAATACACAAAGCAAAAGAAGTGGGAAAATGATAGAAGATGAAATTGTGATCAGGGGCAGCTCTAGGCTTGTGGCAGCCCTGGGAAGAGAAAGAATCAGTGGCCCCTTCGCCCGCCAATGTTAATAAGACCACGTGGTGGCCCATGATATTCTCATTACAGCAGAACGTGATAATATTACATTCAGCTTACTGTTCCGACTCTAGCAACATTAGTAAATACAGCATACTAATTAGCAAGAAACATGTTTTTCAGGCACAATGCCATTTGCTGTTATATTTTCTCTTTCTGTTTTATATTCAATATACATTGGCATGGCGGCACCTGGGATTTGGTGGCCCTGTGCAGGTGTACAGTTTGCACATACCTAAAGCTGCCACTACCTTTGACTCTTTGAAAAACAAGACTGATAATGTTTCTTTTGACTTATAGAAATTTCAAGGACTGTGGTGATGGTAAAACAATCCTTGTCATAATTTTCTAGGAGTTTAGTTTTATATTGAATACACAACTCTCCAATATGAATGAGCAGGCAAGAGCAGATGAAAATAATTTGCTGGCAATGTTAGGATTTGCGTCAGTTCAGTTGTTTTTCAATTGGTCAAGGGTACTTAAATAATGTGCACATCACTACTGTGAGTCTTCTTGACAGAGACAATGATCTTTCCCAACTGTTCCCACTGTTGGGCCAACTCTCTTCCCTTCCTATTCATTAAGTTCAGGGTTCTAACACAAATCATAAATACAATCTTCCATGATGAGCCAAGCCCCCTTTAAATCATGTAGATGCAAAAAGTCTTACCTAGCTGCCCAATGCGGCTTATTGCCTCCAGCTTGACCCGCTCACTTCCATATGCAATGCACCGCAAAATGTCATCATGGACATGCTGGCCGTGGGAGGTCTTGCCCAAACACTGGGCTGCTGCCTGTCGCACATCCTCATTCCAGTCATGCCACATCATCTCTGACAGTTTGTGAGTCACATCCTGTAATAAGCACATCCATTTTTTGCTTATCATTTTGTGTTAAGAAACTTGCCACTTGGGTTGTTTATGAAGTCATTACTCAGTTACTATTTTCAGTGTAATACATTTGAGAACTGCCTTTTTAAATGGATGACAATTTGATTATCCATCATAGTCCTAAAAAAACTATTCCCTACATTTTCCAGATTAGCTATTGATTATAAGGCAATAAAGCACTCAAAACAGCTTAAATGAATATGCTATCATCACCACCACCATCACATTTTATCTTTAATGTGGGAGGTGAAACAGCACATTCCTGGAATTGAAATAATCATTCATCAAAATCTCTTATGTTTCTACAATAAAAATAGATACATTTACTTACATCTGTTACATACACATGACAGGTGACAATGTTTCACAGGTGGTGCATACATAAGGGAAGTACCACAAGAACTGATCATTCAAACTATAAAGGCTATGAAAGAGCCAAAAACATCACTGGCAATACATTGATAAAGATTAATTTGTGCTACTGCACTGATGCGAAATGACCAAACTTTACATATGACTATAGTCATGCCATAGGTCCAGTGTGTTAAAAATGTTTGAATAAAGTTTCTACATTTAATATATTAAAGAAAGATTTTTTCCCCCACTCACCTTGTTGATGTTACCATACAAGACAGGAAACATTTTACAGGCAATGACACGATGTCGCCAACTGCTGCTGTTTAACTGTTCAGCAACCATACTGTGTACAAGGGTCTAAGGAAGACATTTAAAACCTATTAATACTCTGTGAAGAATATACTATTCTATGCCCTCATAAAATGATTTTTGTACTTTTACATACTGATATGAGAAGGAAGATAAAGATAGCAATTTAAGCCTATTCAGTTTTAGTCTTCATTTCATCAGGAATGTTGATTTTTAATTGCCTGCCTCCCTCTAACAGCTGTTTTATATTAATTTAATTTTCTTAAAATTAATTAGGAAAGAAAATCAAGACACACTGTGTTTTTGCTCATCCTGGCCAGAAGAGCAAACCCCTTTTCATGTTTTACAGGTTCTTCTGACTGAAGTATCTGTTTGATAACCTCATCCACTACTTCAGAGTCACAAATGCCATAGTGTGCAAGACACTGGGCAGCAGTCCATCGCTCCAGTGATGCTTCTGAGTGAAGAGCTTTCTGCATGACTTCCTCAGCCTACCAATCATAGTACAGAAAATAATGAGGTGCTCTTACCCACTGAGCGCAACTGAATTTTAAACATTACAAATTAATCAAATAGATAACGCTTGGTGGTCCCATTCTTTTCTAGGTATAGAAGAGGTGTTTTAAAATGACTGACGCAAGCACCTACCCTTCTAATTGCCAATCTGGTCCACAGTCAAACATATTATCCAACAGGTTACAGAGGCTGCAATAATTAATTATCATAAAAAGGAGAAATAAAAAAATTTTCTGTGTAGTGGCAAGTGAAGAAAGTTTGGAACCTTTAGCAGTGGGTTTGATATGTCCTGCCTCTCATGGAAAGGTGACAAGATGTCTGATTACAAGCATGGAAGGAAGAACGTTATTTTAGGTGAACCAAAGTAGAGGTGCCTGAGTTGGCACATGATAAATCTACGTAAGTCTGCAAGCGTTGAGTTGCCGTCAGTTATACCATCAATGGTGTGGTTGTGTCACACTCTTCGCATGAATTATCTCCTGTGTATTCTTACGACGTCACGTAACTAAACGTACTGTCGTCTAATTCAAGTACGTCGAGTGATGGAACTGTTGTCTACTGCTTAGGATGCCACTGAGTTGTTGGGGAAAGACTATTGGCGGCAACAGAGACAGTAAATAAATCACTCCCGTACAGGATGGCCACCACTACCAAACTAGAAGCTATAGTCATTTTGAACTTCAGTATGTGATGAGAGCTTGTTTTGCAATTGGTCTGTGCAGAGGGAGAATAAGGAATGAATGCGTGGAGAGTCATTATTAAAACTTGACAAGGCCTCCAAGGGACAGGTTTTAGCTTTGTCTTTGTCAATGCAAAAGAATGTGCAAATGGTCCAACTGATCGAGTGTGTGGATATGTTGACGCGCATGAGTCCAGTTGTGTGTGTGACACTGCCCTACCCCAAATTCCCTCTCATAAAATCTGATCTTTAATATTTCTACAAGATATGTATTATCATCAATTCTGATACTGTTTAGAACTCCCTTCAAAATGTTGATTTCAGGTAAATGATATCTGACATGGCTAGCAGCAAAATAATGCATTGCGTACACCAATTGCTCTGAAATGTCTAAATCGACAATAGGGATCTAGCCATTGGTTTATTGCAAATTCTTGTACCAGTATTAATCCATACACTAATAAAAATAATGCAACCAAATGACACTGATAGATCCTTAGCCTCTTACCTTAGGTACTGGGTGATCAAGTGCATAAAGTGTTATGGCAGCAGCCCTCTTAACTTCCTCGTTGGAATCATTAAGTAGACAACCAAGGGCAACAAAGACATGTTCTGGGACACTCTGCAAAAATCATCCTATGTATCATACAAATTACCCAGTGCACACTACAACACCAAGACAAATGTCCTACACAAAACAAGAATTTAAGACTAGATGCTCCTTTGAGAATTTCACAAAAGTAGTGAACTAAAAAGAAAGAAAAATGCATCTTACAATGGAATGGTTCCAACATTATTATAATTCTGAACATGGCTGAACAGAAGTGCAGAAAAACAAAGAAGCTACATGCAAAACAAACTTTGCCAAGGCTGTCAGGATAACTGGTAGAAAGACTGCCCAGTTCTTCATATGTAGCCTTGAATTCTGCAGCCTTGCCAATCATGCTGATTGCTTTCAAACGCACATGGGGCTGAATGTCAGCCATGTCTTTGATGATGTCATCATAGGTGCAATCAGCATACTGTCCACTGAGGTTCCACTTGGTTCTCCATTCATTCACTGTGTCCATCAAACAGGACATTACAGTAAAACAATAGCCATATACAGTTAAGAAATATGATTTGTATAGCTTCAATAACTAGTCTGATGCTTGAATACCTGTGGCAAAAGGGTGAACTCAAGGAATAGGATCTTGTCTCCACAATTATAAAGTCTCCAGACCCTACAGATGTTTTATGCCTGTAGCAGTAATTATAAAGTGGTGGCAAAAGGGCCTTAGGGTAAAGAAGCATGAATAGTGTCTGAGGGGCCTAGACACTGTTTTATAACTTCGGAAACAAGATGCTTTTCCTTGAGTTCCTAATTTTGCTCCTAGAAAATGACTTTCTCTCACTTTATAACTATATACTGCCTCAGGGTGGCAGTTTTGTGTCTCTCGTCTAAGAACCCGTGACCCTATGCCCCTTGAGGAGTAACAAGGAATAAACTATTAACTTCTAACAACATAAGCCTCTTATTGAAAGGTGCTGCTATCTCTACAGTTGAAAGCCAGTATTTTGTTCCTGCTAACATCAGTGCAGAACCGTTAAGCCTGGTTAGCTCATTGCTCCGTCTGGGACATGCTCTTATGGTTCTTAGACCTCAGTCATTTGCCCCTTTCGGTGGAGACTTTGGTGTTGTCAAAGCATGACAGGGGCTAATCTAGCAAACTGACAACAATGCTGCATGCCACATTCTATAAATACTAACTTCAGCATTCCTGACATTATGGTAAGCATCATTTGGACTGCAAGAGACACAATCTACCTGCACAGTGTTCTTTGAAACGGTGTATTTCCTAGGCTGACCAGGATAAGCATCATTCAGATTCCACAGGACATGGAAACTTGTTTATTTTAAAGCTAACTCTTCCCCCCCACACTGTTCTATGTACCAGGGTTATTTTTTTAGAGAGGGTCAACCATATGTTTTACTTGGTGATATGTCGCCTTGACAAAGCTGAGAACTTGTAAAGAGAAAAATATGCTTACATTTTATGCTGCTACACAGACTTAACTGAACTGGTGTAAAAGTATAATTTTTTTATTGCTTTAAAATGTCAGAGGGTGTATACATTGCACACTACCAAGTATATTACTTACAGATCTGAATTAATGAATGATTCTGTGTCACTTGGCGCTTGGTGGCAGGGTCTACAGACATCATGTAATTTGCATCTGCTCCTGGTGGTAGAACCTTTTGCGCTTCAAACATATCCTGCAGATCAGATGTTAAAAGTGAGTGCTTAGTTTTGTCAGATTTCAAACCAAATGTTTGAGGAAATTTTTCAAGATATTCTGGCCTTACATAATTACTAATGAAGAAATTCTTAAAATTCTTACAAGAGCCAGCTGCACAAATATGATAACCATTATCCACAAAAGAAGATGGAAATAGCTAAGGCATGTGTGCAAAATGAAACCAGAGGCACAACCCAAAACAGCCCTTCACTGGACAGCTGATTGCAAGAGGAAGAATGGTTGGCCAAAAGAAACAGGCAAAGGTCAGCAGTGCAAAAACTGAAGGACCAGAAACTGTCCTGGAACAGCATGGCTAAACTTGCTGGTGATAGACAGAATGAGGTCTTTAGTGGATGCCTTAAGTGCCGTCTTAGGTACGAAAAGAAGTAATTAAGTTTGGTCAGAAAGGTCAATAATTTACATGAGTTTTAAGCATAGCCCCAATAAGTATTCATTAAAAACTATAAAATTTTCTGCAAACCATTACTGGAGTTTCCAAATATATTGATAAACTAGTATGAGATGTAATGGAACATTGTTCAGTTATGCTGGCCAGGGACATAGCCACAAATATACCGTAACTTCTCCTATGCAATTCTGCTTTTTTTTTTTTGGCAAACCCATCTCTAATGGGCACATAAATCTTACATCAAAAGGCTTTGGAAGACCCATCCAGCGTCGTCTTCCTATTTCATACTTTGTCTGATGATCCTTTTTAAGTTTTCTGGTTGTGTTATTTGATTCAGGACACCAATGACTGGGGTCTTCTGGACATTCTTTCTGTAAGACCTTTTTGTAAAGGTTAGTACTGGCCATAAGAATGGTGCTGTCATCACTTCCTCTCTGGTGAATCTGCTCCACTCCTGTTTGCACAAGGTTAACTTTTACATGCTTTACACACACATATATATACACACACACTGTCCATGGCAGTGCAAAATAGAACACTTCTAAAAGACCTCAAATTTCTATTACTGTGGTGACAAAGCTGCTTCCAATTTACATGTCCTCAATCATACAAAAAATAATTAAGTTTTTTTTCACTAGATTAATACAAGAGAAGCCATTCAAGAGTGATAACAGTCTTTAAAGTGAATAAATCTGCATATATATATATACTACATGTGGTAGAGGATGGCTATGATGCCAGCTGAAGTGCCGATTGGTTGGTAGCTCTGATTGGCATGCTGGTTTGTTTTGGGTCCAGGGGGGATGGAGGGGGCCATGAGAGAAGAAAGGGGCAGCACCCAGCCCCAACACCCCAGGTAGACACAGTAGCACAGCCAGCGCTGTCATCCTGTAAGGCCAGGTATCCATGGCACAGTAACCCTACCGGGGGATATAAAAAGGGAGGACGAGAGGGTGAGGGGAGAAGAGAAAGAGAGAGCAGCTTGAGAGAAGGATGGGACAAATCATCGCCAACCAGCAGCCCTGTTGACTAAGCACAAATTAAGTCTGTGCACGGAGCTACATTCTGTATTAAGCTAAATTAATCCTTCAGGTGGCCAGCAAGCGGTCACCGTAATGATGAGGTTCCAACAACATATGGCTACGCATTCGAGTGTTAATTACAGAGTGTGAGTCATGTAGTAGGTCACCCTGTTACACTACACAATCCACAGAAACAATCCAAAAGACAAAGCTTGTTCATGCCATTTCTTTCTTCACGTTACTTATTCTGAAAACAAAATGCACAGAAATATAGTTTAATATTCATTGAAGGAGCTTACCTGTAAGGAGTTCTCGTTCATATTCATTGCTGGTCTTGAACAGCTTGTCTCCAACCTTAGAGGGAAAAAAGTCATGCAGTGTAGGTGGTGCTGGCTGCTTGATTTCAGGCAGTTTGATCTTGTGAGCTGTGGCATTGACTGCACCTAAAGGTACATCATGCATGTCAAATGTTACGTCAATCTTCAAAACATTAATAAGTATTTATTTTTTAAGTTCTGTCCACACCCTTTCTTCTTCGCATCCCATACCAGTCATAGAGGGAAATACGATAGGACACAGTTTGGGTGAACTGACGTCAATGGCCAGTGAGGCACCTGCAAAAGAAGGTCCTGTGGACAGTCTTCGTGTCAGCTACCCAGCTTTTCTTCTGATTGCTTTGGCATTGACCACATTGATCAATTTGATACTGGAAAAGGTGTCTTGAAGGATAGTCTTCGACAGGGTGTCATGCTGGTCACATGACCAAAGAAGACCCTGTTCATATAGATCTCTGCTTTGTCGTTATCATTTATCATAACTTTGCTCATTTAAGTGCTTGTTTCCATTCCAAATGCATTTAAACTGTCAGTCAGTCTGTTGGTGAGGTCTTGCAGCTTATTGTTAGTGCCTGCTAACAAATCTATGTTATCTACTGTCTTTCTTCTCATGGGGTTTTTTTGGGGGGATGGGTCATATATGATAGAGGAACAAAAATATGTAAGTGCTGGTCTCTATTCACAATATTAATATGGACATGCAGTTATGTAGGACTCTTTGCTTTTCCAAGACATGTCCTAGTCATATCCTCTGTCGGACAGACATAAACTCTTTACGGTTTATTTGGAAAAAAAATACCAAGCTGGCGAGAAACAAATTATGAACTGTAAGTTAAAAGGTAAATGAAATATGCAGTAAACTGAGTACAATACTGAGACACAACACGACAAAAACTGATGTCAGTCTCTATAAATAAGAGAACAGTTTTTTAAAAATGTTTTTCCCTCTGTACATATGAGAGAGGAAAAAATAGGATACATAAAATCTTCTCTATATATTTTGATGTCTAGTTGAGAAACGTATAGATCTACTTTAGACAAGAAAATGCGATAGTCGAAACTTACGCACTTATAAGTACCTTTTATTTGATAAGAAGCTGGTTTCACTTGTTTAAAGTCATCTCTCTTATCATGCTTAAAGCACAAGAAAGTCCCCCATTTTGTAGTTTGTATGACATTATTAGCCTCACTATTGCTTTCAAAATAACCAGGTGAAATTTACATCTTACAAACACTTAGTGCTAATATGTATATCATATGACACAAAATTGTGAAACTTCTTTGAAGTAAAGCAGTAAAATACTATGATAACAAAAACAGCATGCTTCATGAAACCAAATCTACATACCTTCCTCTTTTTCAATAGATTTTCGTTTTCGTCGTATTCCTGCTGGCTGACGATAGAAAGGTGCTTTGTTATCATCTGAGTATGGGTCTAAAGCTGAATGTGTTCCTGATATTTGGTATACTTGCTCCAAGAGCCTAGCAGAAGCAACAAGTATAATTTTTTATAATAAATATTAATTTAACAGGACACATGCAAAAAGTTGGTGTATGAAACATCTACACTTCTCAACAGCAACAATAATGATGGCTAAGCTGGATGGGATCTGGCATACCCATAACATCAGGTTTACTACAAACTACAATCTTTACAAATTCCTTGTAGTAATGATCCGGCTCTATGGATTTGACATGTGGACCCTGCTTCCCAAAATAAAAAGGAGAATCCAGGCATTCTGGAGCAAGTGCCTGAGGAGGCTGCTCTGGATCTCATACAGAGATACAACAACTTTGTATGAAGCATGGTTGCCGCACTTGTAGGACACCAGGAACCTCTATTTTCAGCAGTCAAGCTACGTAAATTGGTCTCCTTTGGTCATGTGACTCCACACAACACCTTGTCGAAGATTATCCTTCAAGGCACCTTGGAGGTATAGTTGACACCGCGGTGGCCAGAGGAAGAACTGGGTCATGAATGTTAAAGACTGGACTGGTCATCCTGTGCAGAACCTGCTCACTGTCGTCCAGAATAGGCAAGAGTGGTGGGCCCTGTCAGCTGCCATGTCTATCCATGTTTTCCCCCCAACGACAGGTACCAGTCAAAGAATAAATGATTGACTGATGCATGTGTCAGAGTATTAAGCCTGGAAACTAATCCTGGAGGCTTACTTCATGAACTTACTTATTAACATAATTAATTGGTAGTTAAAAACGTTAAATAAAAACGTTTCTGAAGCAGTAATTCTTCAAACTTTTGGACTTTATATGTACATAAACCCTAACCCTAACCTAATATATATATACCTGATATATACATAAACAGACATGAATCTTATAAATGAGGAAGGTAAGATATACTCACGAAGCTTCCTTTTTTTTCCACTTTCGTTTTGACTGTTTTTCTTGTTCTTTGGACTTATTTTCATCGTCTTCAGAGTCACTTATTTCTTCCTGAATGAGATCTGTTCTCCTTGGCTTACCATACCAGTCTTCTAAAGTCTTTACTAGTCTTTGTTGATCTTTGGAAAGTGGCATGCTCTCATGCACCATCCATGTAGCTGTGACTTCTGACAGCTGTGACAGGAGATATTGATACCAGCCATTCTTTCTCTCCTCAGATTGATTTGTACCCTTTACGACATCTTCAGCATCACCTGCTTGCAAAGTATATAGCTCCTTCAGCTGCCTGTTGAGGTTTTCAAGGGTCTCAGGCTGCTTAAGCTTTGACTCGGATTCATTTACTTCAGTCATAAATGTTACTGCATCATTCTTGTCCACTTCACATCTATCAGTTTGTTTGCAGTCTATCGGTCCATCTGTCTGAGACCTGCTGATGGACCAGCTAGATGACACATTTTCAGTCTCTTTCTTGTTTGCTTCAACACGTGCCTTCACAACTTTTTCTGTAGTCTTCCTCTGTACTGGTCTTAGAAAAGGAAGCTTACCGGCAAACGTGACACCACATGGCATGTGACGAGTGTTTGTGCCATGGGGAATGTATCCATAATTTGTCTTTGGTCGTGAATGTATCAGGCTACTTGTGTCTAAAGCTTCCTGAAAATATAAACATATTGTCACTTCATATGTACTTTTTTTAAACCTATTTATTTATGGCAAATCACATTGAATGAGCACTGTTTTCTCTCACACACTGTTCACTCATACACTTTTCTGTCGGCAGATTGGTCACTTGGTCAGTCAGTCTGTCAGTCTATTGACATAAATCTTAGTCTAAAGCTAGGGCCTCACCTCCAGGTATTTGCTGTCATATGGCAACATGTGAAAGCATCTCTCCTTTACCACAGACTCATCAAATGTCATGCCATTGCTGATCTTCTTTAGATACCTCCTGTCTACAGGCCTACTATCCACTGTAACAGACTGAAATGACAACAAAGAAGCAGCAGGTTTTCCCAGATGCTTTCGCATCTCCACATCATCTAAACCAAACAGTGGCATTGTCACGCCTGCTGCACAGGGGAATAGTGATGACAGCCCTTGTTTCTGCATTTCTTTTTTTGTTACCATAGTCATATGTTTTCCTCCTGTTTAATAATACACAAACAGGAAATGGTTCCTGAAAGGAAAAAACAAATTTATTACCTTTGTTATACTGCATAAAATTTGATATGTGGCTGATATAGTGAGTCTGATACAAGTCATACAACTATAATGATGAGGATGTCTTTTGTTAAATTACCATCAATGTCATTGTCACATAGCAGAGCTTCAGACTTATCATCATCTAAATTTAATTTTATGTAACATCCAGTCTTTAACAAGAAAGCGATATGGGGCTGAGCAAGTCGATGACATAATTAAGTTACGAGAATCATTCAACCAAGCGAGATTTTATGTGTAGAATGAACAAGAACTGAGCTTTGAGGGCGATCATAAGTGTAATTGTACACTGCAGAGGTGCACAACGCTCCTTAGCAAAGTTTGCTTTCGACCCGCAAGATTCAAACCAAGCATGCCCCATAACAGAGATGCCACCATATTGATATATTTAAGCGTTCTTTTGGTCAATTCACTAAATTTGTCTCTGAAAAGATAATAAAAAAATTAATAAAGAAATAAAATATTACTAAAAATGAAAGTAGGGTCAAACTTAATTATTTTTACTTTCTTACCAGTACAGCAGAAAGACTTCTGAAATCTGTTGCGTTCGTTATTCTGCAGACGCGGCCATATTGTCGCTTTGTTGCTATCAACTAAGCCAACGACAGAGGTTTCGGCGACAGCAGCGGAAATAGTCTATCAGCCATCTTGGTCACCCGTTAGGAATTTCCCCCCCCACACACACACATACAAGAAGAATCAAGGCTATTCATCTAAATATCACGAAGTAGAATGATTGAACAAATTTGAAAAATTCTACATTGGTTTCGAGATAAAAACAGCATTCAAGGCTGAGTGAATAAAAATGCTGAGTGATGTTATGCGTAGCGTTCTTCGGTCTCCACTATAGAGATCGAGGTCTTTCCCGCTAAAATCTTTATTACATACGTACTATGACTGTAAATGAATCATATCAAGGTCATTATCTTCTTATCTAGAGTAACTAGTAGTTAAAACAATGGATGTGTATTGATATTAGTTCGTGTTAAAACTGAACCTGTCCTTCAAAGTGTGTTTCTTAATTATTCGATCTGTCGTGTCTCTATATATAATTCCTAGAGCATAATTATTGTTTCAATATTTTTGCCTGAAAAAGTAAATATGAATAAAATCTAGATGTGACATATCCTATAGACTATGACATAGTCTGGAGAAAAATATTTAATACTCTAACACCCAATTAACGATGCCCGAAACAAAGTGATCTGCAATAGCAGACGCCGAAAGTAAGGGTGAGCAAGATGGCGGATGCAGCCCAGTCGCGTTGTCCATAGCGCACTCTGGTTGCTATGAGGAGAGCGACGCCTACTTGAAACAAGTGCGGCTATTCTCATTCACAATGATGGAGCTAGAAGGATCGTTGGTTTCATTCGAAAGTAATGAGATAAATAAAAATAAAGTCGAACTGATCTCTAGAACAAAGAAATAAAACCTTTTGCGAGATACTATATAGTTTTATATATTACACGTAATGATTCTTTTTCGACTGATGTACTACCACTTTTTTGCAAAGGCAACTCCGTTTACGCTGTGTAAAACTGTAACGTAAAATGTAATTCAACACTTTCACGATTTTTAAGTTCAAAAAAACGTCCGCATAAAACATTCGGAAAAAGTATTGCAGTAGGAACGCCTATACTGTGTACTGTAGTGTAGTATAAAGCAAATAGTATTACAGCAATACTTTGTAGAGGAAAAAACTTCTTTAAACTGGATACATTGTTCGTCATGGTACAGGTAGCACGAGGTTCTTGCAAAAAGCCCTAGTTGAGATCAAAGGCATTCCATACACTGCTTGCGGTCGCGCGACATTTGATCAGTCAGCCTCATCAGAACTGTTATTACTCGAAAATTTGCAAGAAAGGAAAAGATCCGACGTTTAAACCAACCCATAAGCTATGTGCTGTGTACGACAATCTTTCATACTTGGGGCAGCAGGTATCCTAAATCGAACTTTTCGAATTACTTCAGTGGCATCTCTGTCCACACTTCGTCCGACACAGGTACAGTCCTTTTCTGCTCTACCTGACTTCAAGTTTACTCATGCCATCACCCGAGCTGTTCCTCAAAGCTTTGCGCGTTGTGCAGTGCGGATGGATACATCACATGAAATCTGTTTATCCAACGCTGTCCACCAACTACAGCATTACATTGAAAGTTTACAGAGATGTGGGGTAGAAATCATTACTCTTCCTGCTAACGAAGAGGCACCAGACAGTGTATTCATAGAGGATACAGCCTTGGTCATTGGACAAAGGGCTTGTCTTACACGGCCTGCCCTTACCAGCCGACGAGGAGAGGTAAGTATTAGAAACTTATTGGGGTATTCTAGCGTAGACTATTGACATTTTACAGACGGAAGTTGTAACAGCATTTCTGTAGGTGTGATCTAAAAATCATTGAATGGTTAACCCGTAGCATTCAAGATTCAGATTTTCAGACTAATGATATCAGAGACACTAGTTTTAAACTGATGGCAAGCACTGAGTTTGGCTGTATTTAACTCGAGAAGTAGTTTTCTGAACACTTCATTCTTCCCTTTGTGAAAGAAATTTGGAACTTGTCTAGGTTCCACCTGTGAGGGATGTCTTGGAAAAATTTGGGATTGAAACAACTGAACTAGATGATCCATCTGCACTGTTGGATGGTGGTGACATTATCTATACTGGTAAATGTTCCTAAGTTCAACACAATTATTTCACATGTATTCCACTGCACTTAAACAGAAAACTTACATTTCACCATGCACTTAGATTTTGAGTGTCACCAGATAAGTCTACATTCATTATCTTATAACTATCAGTTCATCAAATGCTTCTGGTGAGCAGCAAGAATGGTGATATTAGAAATACATATAATTATGACCCACAACATGTGCAGTACAATGTGTATTTATATAAAAATGTTTAAAGTTTAGAATGGTGGATTTTTACATATTTATCATATTTAAACACAATGTATTTGCATTATAATATATAAACTTCTATTTGTCAGGCCAAGAAATTTTAGTGGGAAGCAGCAGCAGAACTAACAGAGCAGGAATCGAAAGTCTACAGCGAACCTTCCCAGAAATTCCAGTGACCTCAATCCCTATCCAAGGGACTTTACACTTGAAAAGTGTGGCCACCTTAGTAGAAGCAGATTTGCTGGTTATAGGTGGTAGCAGCGCCGCACAAAGTATCCTGCAGGTAAATACCCTATTCACACTTAATCTTAGTCATTTAAGAGCACCATATTTCTCAAATAAATTTGTTAGTGAGGTTTTGATTGATCAACAAATTAGTGCACACTGCACATTTTCATCTTTAAAACCTGAACTGAACATAGGTGGGCATTGTGCCCAGCTATATACCTTTTAATATTTTTCGTTTTAATGTTACATATAATGCTTGACTCAGGATGAGATAACCATCAGAAGAGAAGTTGGTGAATATATTTTAAAACTTTATTTTCTTAAGATAAAGTTTAGGAACTAATTTGAATATTTTTATCTTGAGTCATACACATTTTCCCACCAGACCTACCTAGTGCTACAGATTTTCTATAGCAGCTACAGTTTTAGACTCTTGTCTGTGAAATGAATCGTGTAAAAGGAAAATATTCCTATGGATTTTTAGTTAACGAATCTGCAGTTATTTAAGTAATGCTCTTTGATTCTTTTAAGACTGCAGTCATGCTATAAGAAATACAACATATTGTGTCGACTGATCTCTTTTTGTTGGTATGAATATTCCAGTTTGAAGTGTTTATTAAATAC
Organism: Pomacea maculata; assembly: GCA_004794325.1. Lineage (NCBI taxonomy): Eukaryota > Metazoa > Mollusca > Gastropoda > Architaenioglossa > Ampullariidae > Pomacea > Pomacea maculata. Next base: position 476,076 of record SRHC01002267.1, read on the forward strand.
AATATTTAAAGAATGTGTCATTTATGGCAGTAGGCTAAAAACTGCTGACAGTGACAGTGGTCCATAAAAGAATGTCACGATTCATTTTACTGTTAATTCAAGAGCTACAGAAAATTGGCATTTTGAATGCTATTGCTGAGCAATGGGCGTAGACAGGTCTGTTTACCAGTATTAATAGAGTATAAGCAAAATAGTACAAATTTTAAGGAAATATATTTGAAAAGCTATATTTCTATGCTTGGTAAGCTATGGTTAGCTGATTTTTTTTTAAAATAAGGACATTAAATAGTGTGTTCCCTTCCCATCTGGTTTTAACAATAGGCATTGAAATCCAGAGCCCAAGGACAATACCGTTTTCTGCAATTGAATGGGGACGTTGCCTCCAATGTTATAAATGTAAACAAAAATGTCCTTCTAAAACCTGCAGAAGAAATAGGAGCATCTGATTTTAAGGTAAGTACAATTGCTTATTCCTTTAGCCTAGTCTGCAGATATAGCAGATGTTCAAAGCTGCTTACAACAAAGAGAGAACAAAAATGTGTGTGAAGGAGCTGATTTCCTCATTTAAGCAACAAGTGCAGGTATCAAATGACAACTTTCCACATATTTAAAAGTTGCATATGTAGTCTCTGTATTTAGCAGTGAATGTACCTTTCACTTTTTGACACAGATCAGTAAATTGCAGCAGTATTAAGATGCTTGTATGCCATTAAATTTAACATTTTAGGTTTTGCCCAATTATAAACTCAGTTGTGTGTGCGTGCAAATGTGTGTGAATTTTGGCATACATAATAATGAGTGCACTTATTTGCATCTCAACAGAAGCTGACAGAAGCACTCAGTGTTCCCTGGATAGAAGTACCATTCAGCGAATTTTACAAGGCAGATGGATGTCTTTCCTGCTGCTCATTGTTAATTCAGGCAGGAAATTAGACATTGTGTAATATTCATGCACTAAAAGAAAGATATGTTGCTGCTTTTAAGAATTTTTACCCAAGTGTTTTCTTGAGATCACCGAGAGAGAACTTTTACAGTACAGAAGTGGGTTACAACTCTTTATATCTAGTGTCTGGTTCAGTATTTGTATTTCTTAAGTTTAGGAATGAAGACACCAGAATGTTAATGACTGGGAATTTGAGTCTGTCCACGAACTTGTATAACTGGCTGCTGGCAGACAATTTTTTTCCCGTTAACTACTAAAACAAGGCAGTTTTGTGCAAAGCTTCCGATTTATTTACATTTCAGATTAACTACTAAGACGAGGCATGATACCACAAAGCTTCTGGTTTAGTCACATTCTTTGTTTAGGTTTGCTGAGACTAACAACAGAGAACTTTGCAAGAGGCTAAGCATTGGTCTTGGCAGACAGACAGAAATCCACCTATACACAACCATGGTCTCACGTTTAAAAAATGTATTATTATAAATATAAATGAATTATTGTAGTTTATGATTAAGGGGTTTTACTTCACTCTCTCTCACTCTCTAGTTTTGAGTAATCTATTTCAGATTTCCTTTCCAAAATAATCTTTGCTAGTCATTATATAGTTTTGATAATGTTTATATGATGATATAAAGTTTTTTTTTATGTAAGGTTCAGTGAATTGCAGTTTTCTGATGGCTGGGTAAAGCGCAGAGCAAGATACTATTTTCACAAATTTGGGTGAATACCTTCTTCTGATCTTGACATACATGCCTACAAAGATCACCAGCCCTGACTATTGTAATGCAGGTGCCTTCTGCAGGCACTTAAAACCTTCTACACATGCCTTTAATACACTAGGCCTGCCTGATAGTGAAGAGAGCATTTCCCATAGTGCTGGCAGATATCTGTGACAATCAAATGCTAAAAATTGAAGGAAATAAAAAACGCCCACTAATCTGATAACACCGCATTGATTATTGGCATAGAAAAACAGATCTGAAAAGCCTGTAACAATCGTTGAAAGGATTGTGCTTTTGCAGCTGATGAGTGATTTTAAAGGCTCTAGAGTTGGGTTGAAAATCTGTTCTTTTTCTGCTTCTTTTCTTCTTTTAGATGTTTGTGGGATCATGGGAACTACTAGAATTTGTTTGTCCTCAAAAAAACTTGCAGTTCTATTATTATTTGTCAGGGTTTTTTTTCCTTCTTCTACAGTTTATCTTTCAGATCTGTTGCATTAGGCCTCATAGTAGACTCTTGTGGCCATGTTTGTGTGGATGGCATACTACTTTGGGACTTGGCTTGCAGGCAGCATCGGGTACCTGTGGCATAGAGGCCATGCTGAAGCAAAAAACAGTGTGAGCATCTTGTGCACCTGTGATAGACAGGGCTAGCACAGAAAGAGGTCAAGACCACAAGCTTCAAGATAAAGGACTTCAAAAGACTGTATGAATACCCTTACACTGTAAAGGTTTCACCCAGAGGGAGAATTAGCATTATATCCATATAGAAATATGATGTCATGAGTTTGACTTCTTTCAGTGAATGGGGATATTTGTAGGCATGTATCTTGAAGAGGAAAGGAAAATGGTATCTTCTACTTTTATCCAGTCATTAGAAAAAAATGTGCTTAAGAAGTAAAATGAAGTGGAAAGAAGTGAAATAAAAGTCTTGTGTAGGTAAGCATACAGTAAAATGAGTATCTCATCATAAGAGTTCTAAGACAGTGCATTTACTTTACATTTACATGTTTTCACATTGTTTTTATCATTTAGTTATTTATTATCTGTTATTTGCCTTTCTACACCATTTTAGCCTTTAATAGATTCACTTGTTAATAATTTTTTTTAACAACCACATTTACTCATTTCATAAGCTACCATTTTAATGTTTAGTGTCAAAATAAAAGAATTATATTTTATGTACTTTTGTTTCTGGAATTGCTGCAATAAGTGAAAGATGGGCTAGATTTCTTTTATTGTTTCATTTTATTGTTCTAACCCTGCTGCATTTCTGATCTTATTTGCAAGTTTTTCTTGCAAGGATGTGCAAAATGTTTTTTTAAGTTCCAAGATAATGTTGACAAGGTATACAAGGTACATGGTTTATAAAAATAAAATCAGGGCTTCTGCTAAGGCTAAATTCTTTGGGGTCCCAGGGACCCCTTCTTCAGATTTTTAAGGGGTCCCTGTTCTTCGCCCAAATTTGAAGGGGACCCCATTGACGAAAATTGAAGGGGTCCTCCGAACTTTTAATGCGTACTGTACGCAATTTTTGGCGTAAGCAGAAGCCCTGAAAATTGTAATGGTCTCAATTACTGTACTGCAGTGCATAAGAAGATGTAAAATGATCCCAAAGGTGAAGATTCTGTTCTACCTATCAGGGGTCATGTACTTATTTGTTCCACATGAAGTGCACAAATACTGCATGCTTCACCTTATGAAAAAAAAAGACCTAGAAAATATTCTGCAAGAAGTTACCCATTAAAATATGTTCTCTTCTCTTTATCATACCTAAAGAGTTGTAGACAATTGCTTTATCCTTTACCAAGACTGTAGATGTGGTACAGGCTTTACTAATTGTTCCTTCAGCTTATGTGTACATATGACCAGTTGTGTTCTTTTTGAGATGTGTTGCCTGTTGGCTTGATTTTATAAGTGACATGGATTCATGAAATGTTTGCATCATTTTCTTTTACAGCTGATGCCAGTCAAAGAGTTATGTCTGTTTATATTATCCACAGTTATGTATTTTTGGGGAAAGGGACTAAATTTATAATCATGTACTCGTTGGCACATGCATAAAAACAACAAATATACCTGTAAATTACTCTTTGTCTGTTGTAGCTTGTATTCTTCTTATTCCTTTTTGCCCCCAGTGGAGCATAGGGGCGCAACTACACCATCCCGTCGGATCCGGTTCTGGGCGCCCCTTTCCAGTGGGGACCATGTCATGCCAGCTGCACCACCTTGTTGTGGACTGATCTTCTCCATGTCTGTCTGGGTCTCCCAGCCCTACGCAACCCATGTGGGTTCCAGCCCAGAGCTTGTCTCTTTAAATTGATGGCCGGCATTTGCAGGGTGTGACCGAACCAGCCCCACTTCCACTTCTTGATGTCTTGGCTGGCAGGTTTTTGGTTGGTTCTCCTCCACAGGTCTGTATTGGAGATCTTCTCAGGCCATCTGTTGTAGCTTGTAATGACTTGAAATTCTTCATCTCATGCAACCCTTCTGGGCGATTTTTGTCTTGTTCCACATGCATCAATCAATGAGATTTTATCAGCTAAAGCTTACTCTTAGCTTTGACTGGCCTGATCTTGCTTTTGCATGAGGATTCCATATTTATGTTTAAGTCTTTATATGAGAGATTATAAATGCAGTGGTTATTGCAGAAAATTGTTGCAGTTCAGACGTGAATGATTTGTCAATCTAGTAGCAAAGGATGAGCTTAAGTGTTCATTTTTTTTCTCTCCCATTCTCTTTCTCTCTAAACCCCCCATCTTCTATTTGCAGCTTGTAAAATCTCTTCAAGTATCTCACCTCTTTACAATCCAGAATTTCTTGCTCATTCAACTTACAAATAGGGCTTTCTGACTATTGATTAAATTGTAAAGAGTTAAGGAAGACCAGGCTACATTTTGTTGGCCTCTTGTATGTCGCACCAGTGGTTTAACAGGGCCATCAACTGCAGATATTATGCTGCTATTTATCAGTCTTTCACGGGTCTTGCTAAAAGGAGCTTAAAAGAAAAGAATATGCCTTTTGTTTTAAAGGAGAGGCTTACATAAAAAGTAAATTCAGGGATACCATGGAAAATCAGTGTGATGTTGACAATCACTTTGATAATAAAAAAGCAATTAAGACTGGAAATAAGTATTTTTTTATTTTATTAACTAAATGATTCCAAATAATCATACATCTTTCGTTGTTTGGAGGGTTTTTTCTGTTTTTTGTTGTTGGTTTTTTGTTGTTTTTTTTTTGTTCCTCACTAGACAAACTTTAAGTGATATAAACAATTTGGAAATATAATCTTATTGTAATTCAGTTTCATTGAAAATGTGTTGAGTTTTTTGTTGTTGTTGTTTTTTGATAGGTGAGACTGAATCCATTTGATGCATGGTTTGTTGTTATGTAAGCAGTGTACCAATGCTGGTAAAGTTGTGCTGTGAAACTGGCAGAAATTAAAGCGGAGATCCTATGCAGGGTGTAAAAATACTGCACATTAAAGAGGTCCAGTGACACTCCTAAAGGGAAATTATTACAGATGTCTTTTATACTGCAGCATTGTGCTTAGTATACAAATGTGCGCACCGCATTGTTAATAATACGTACCTGGAAAGATCTGTAAAGATTATGAGTTACATTAAGAAGTAAAATAAATATAGGACGATCAGGCGAACGTAACAGCTAGACCAGCGGTTCTCATCCTGTGGGGCGCGCCCCCGACGTGCTTACAAGGGGCGGCGCGAATTAAGGTGGTCAGTTTTTTAGTTTCTTATACCGGTATTAGTGAAATTAGCTTACATTGCTGGCTAAGGGGGGGGGGGGCGTGCGGACGTATCTTTGTTCGTCAGGGGGGCGTCACAAGTAAAAGGTTGAGAACCGCTGAGCTAGACCATTTAGACCCGAAGAGCCAATTAATCTTCCATTTTCGCACTATCCACACAACGCTTGAATAACGTCAGAAAAAGCCGGGAATCTCAGACATGGCCTGATGTGAATGTGACTGAGGAACAGTAGACAGCAAATCCTGTTCAGTCCGAGAAGAGCTTGTTTGAACACCTAACTACCTAATCTGGGGCCATCAGCGAAAAGGTCTGGGAGGACTGACTATAGCTGGCCAACTATCAAAGGCTGATGAAAAAGCAATAACTATCTACAAAACAATATAGCTATAGAAGATGCGAGTTACAGGGAAAATATGACCACATTTACGAAGAGTGAAGCCGTAGGATGCACAGACATTTGATCCAACTTTCATGATCGTTCTCTCCACCCCCTCGATCATGGGCATTGACGATCGACACTCAACGACAGGTCTAGTTTATGGAAAAGATACTAAAGTTGTTTTGCAGCACAACCGATGACATTGCAAGATGTGCGTGGATAGGTTTTGCTGCCAAAGACATCGCAGCTGCATTGATCGCCTGCATGACTTGTTTATGTTCGGCTATTATATACACACAGACTTCGAGTATGTTGTGTTTGTGACGTGCCAGTGACCATTGTTCGGGTAGTAGCTAGTTGGGTGAGGTTCGATAGGCTGCTCTTCTCAATCCATTGCTTATTCGGTTTCAGGAGGTCGATGTCCCCTAGCAGCATGTATTCTTTTGGTTCAAGGAGCACGTCGTCTAACTTGAAGCTGAAGTGGTCCGTCCACCGGCTCGTTCGTTAGGATTTCTATAGATAAATCCTACAAGAAGTGGAGCCGTATTTTTTAGTTTTATTTCTAGCCAGATTGACACTGCGTTGTAGTTTTCGAGTAGGTGTAAGCGCTGAGGAGTGGGGTCTGTGTTCTTAATTGCTGCCGAGAGGGTGGGATCCTTGGGTAGTGGTGTCATTTTTCGTCGGGACAGGGGTGCAGAAAAGAGACGCTTGATGTTCACCGCCAGCCCACTGCTCCCTCTGGTGTTGGGGTGTACATAATCTCTCAGCCATCCTGTCTTGATCTGTCCACAGAGCGTGAAGATCAAGTCGTTGTTTTCATGGTGGGACCCTGCCTGCTCTGAAGCAACCTCCATGTTTTTGTTTGATGGGCGATGCAGGATGTGATGTGAGGGATCGACTGTCCTTGTGCGGCAGGATGGAAGACATCATGATCCTGGTTCTGGGCAAGCACATTTGGCAGCTAGAAAGGACACTTTGCCAAGCCTGTCCCTCGTATGCTGTCCATGTTTCGTTCTTGTTCTTAGGCGCTAAGAGTATATGCTCCTTAGGAGCGTGAGTATGCGCTTTAAAATTTTTGCATTTATTGTTATTATTACTTATAATTGTCAGTAAATATGCGCCTGAGAGGCAGTGAACAAACGTTTAGCTAGAAATAATCAGATCGAGGTCTGTGCAAATTTGTTGAGATCGTAATAGGCCCAGCAACTGTCGTCTGCACAGACGTGCCGACAATGGATTTCATAAACAGTTCAGTCTTTAGTGTAAAGAACGCTACGCTGGAAATGGTCAGAGATATGCCTGCTTATATTAGTATTTTAGGTAGGTGTGTAGTATGGCAACCAGTGGTGTCATCCATAGTATTTTGAAACATTTATTAATCTAAAACAGTCCAGCATTATTTGAATTTTTATATACATCACAACTAAAACAGAAGTGCCGAAAATGTCATTTTTGAACATACATAGTGAATTAAAATATTAAAAAAAGCAATAACAATTTGCAGAGGATCAAAATAGGAATTAAAGGTATCCAAGAGACGTCCACTTAAAAAAAATGTCTCTCAGATCTACACTCATCTAGTGACGACTTTTTTTTTTAAAAAACGATAATTTTTATTTGATGTAGACTAGAAGTGCGCTTCATTGGCATATTTTGGGAACTCTGAAAACACTTTGCTTTTCCAGATATTTTGCTGCCCTATATAAAGTTGTTTGCCAATGTCAACTTTGTTTATTTTGGATGGGATTCCTTTCAAGACTTTGGCATTGTGGCTTGCAGTTTGTGCCTCCTGTGTATCTGTGGACTTGGAATGTATGGACTGTGTAAGACTTCAAATCAATAAAATTTACAACATATGTATGCTGTGTATCTTTATCACCTATTGATTGATCATGAGCTAGTTATATACCTTTAATCACATATTTTTAGTTGCTTTGAAAGATCTTCATTACAAATTTTATTTTACCAAGTATAGATATTGTAGAGTTTTTCTGTTGCATTATTGTGTGACCTTTCAGATGTCTGGAGATCAAAATGCCAGAAACACAGGAACCTGCTTTCAAATCAGCAGCTTCTTCTCCTTGTCAAGGTCAGTTTTAAAGGTTGTAACAGTATAAGCTTTAGCAGGTCTTCATTTGCTTTCCAGAAAGTTACTGTTTTGCTCCTCTTACTTTTGCTATAACTGTGCAATGCTGAATGTTTAATAATATGAAAGAGAATATGAGTTTTTTCCCAGACAGCTTATATACCTGGCAATGCTGAAATAGCAAAACGTCAAATTGAAATGAAGCAAGTGGATGTCAACAAAATTGTTTCTTCTTCGGACTTAACCTACTTTCTGGTAAGTAATGTATAGAAATATATCAATACATCTTTTGAGTAATATGAGTATTATCAAAATGCCAAAACAGGAGCAAAACCTTTAGGTCATATTTGTGCTGTCAAACTGTAATCTGAAGATTTTTTCCCCCGGCTTTTTCAGTGTGCTTGTCTAAGTGGTGATGGAGGTCTAGTTGACTACATGATCAAAAAAGGTATATAAAATTAAATTAATTTTTTGTTTAGTACACTAGTAAACTAAACAAAAATTAGTTTTTAAATACATTAATGTTGTTGATGGATTTTAAAATATCAGAACTATCAAGCAGTTTGTCATTGTTTTTGATGATAAAAGAAATATCACTCTCTATGGAGAGTTCAGAGGTTTTAATGTTTTATAAAGTCTAACCCTGACACAAGCTATGGATTTAAAAAAGTATCAGTATGAACACCTGCAAAAAAAAGGAAATAATTTCATCGACAATCCTAGCATGACTGTCAGATCAGTGGCACCAACCTGAAAATGATAAACTTTGTTTTTTAAAATATAATATTATGCACCAATCTGTACATTTAATCAATCATTACAGTCTTCTAACCATCACTGATCACAAGGGGGAAAAAAATTCAACTGTCCATAAAATATTTTAATTCAAAGTGCCCTGGCTAATCTTAGGTCATCATTTTATATGATCCATTTTTTTACAACTGTTAGTAGAAAGCAACTGAAAAAAATTGTCAGTGTTGGTGGGAAGATTGCATCAACATTGTTGTATGTAATCTGTTTTTATGTAATCACTAGGAGCTAATGTGCATAGTGTGACAACAGAGGGTGACTCTGCCCTGTACTTGGCAACTTTTGCAGTACTTAATCTCAACAGGGATAATTTAGATGTTCTGAAAGTTCTCATAAATGCTGGTAAGATTTTAGTGTTTTTTAGTAAATATATAAGTGCAAATATATAATGTTATTTACATAATATTTAATAGTTACTGCAGTTTTGTCCATGTATTCTGAGACCCCTGCAGTTGGTGCTAAATATATGTTGATGAAAATAATACACATCTGTCCTCATAAATCTGGTAATTAAACCGTGGAATTTATTTTCAGTGTAGCGTTTATTTCATATTAAACGAAACTGTTCCTTGCAAAACCTGAAGATTAATGACAGTGATTTATAGTATGTGTCAAAGAGTCACACAGTGTATGTTTATGTGCATACATACACCGTTGAGTCTTTATGTTTGTGTGGTGAAATACAGGATGCAATGTAAATCACCAAAATAAAAGAGGTTTCACTCCACTCCATCGTGCAGCAAGTAAGGGAAACTGCAAAATAATAAAATTTCTGCTTGAACAAGGTGAGTCTCAGATATAAAAATTAAGGAATGTCTGAATCAGAATGTAAAGATGTAGAAAACTAGATGCTTTTTTTTCTAGATAGTAGATGCTAAATATGCACACAAGGTTTAATTTTTCTGATCTTAGGTTTGGATTCAGTTTGACATAACAGGTTAATTGCCCAAGCCCAACTTTCCCAGACAAAAAAAAAATATTATTATAATCTTCAATTGCGGCCCTAAGCTCCTCAAAGGAGCAACAAGGAATAAGCTAACAATCTTCAATGAGTCTGATAATATCAGAGAAAAACAAATCAGCAAATAACAGTAAAATAGAACTGCAGTACAACTTAAACTTCTGTAGCTTTTATGAAATGACGCATCAGTTGTGATACATCACAGAGATTTTTTTCTTTTCATAAACTTCATTTGAAGACAGGGCAGACAACAGTCATTCACAATTGTTGTGGTACGTGCTTATAAAGCATCCAAAGAGCAAAAGCTTTTATGCAAACACCTTTACCTACTGTGATCCCATTTTTTTGAATACCATGGATGAAACAATTCTCAACAAAAATATTGTGTGCTGTATAATTCAGGTGCCAATCCAAACATTGTGAACACAGCTGGAGTTTACCCAATTGACAGTGCCGTGTGTGCGGGTGAGACAAGAGCATCACCAAAAAGCAGTGTGATATCCATTTTAATGACATGGACTCTCGTTTATTTTAACTTAAACACCACATAAGATGTGAGGCATGCTGTGTATCAGGCAGAGAGATGATGGTGAAAGTATTGGCTATCTGATGCATGATATGCATATGAATAATGACATGTTGGGGAACGACACAAGTCACAGACAAAACACTGCATCCCACACGTCTTACAACAAATTACCAAGACCTGTATGTGGGCTTAAAATTCTCTATTATTCAGGAGCTTAATTGTGTTTTTTGTAGGGGAGGGCAGTAAATTTCACATAACTCAAATCAATATGAATATATATCAAATGACTTCAAACCAGATAAGCACCTGAATGAAATAGGTTACTCTCTCTATATATATAAATAGCACATCATTGTCATAAGCGACTCAACCCTCCAGTCATCCGATCTCTACAAACGAAAGTTACTTCATTAGTTCCAAATGACTTCAGTTTTTCAAACCATACAATTTCTCAAATGGGAACCATGACTGGTGCCCTAATATCACAGATCGGTATCCCAATACAAACAAAATGGCCAAATTTTTTTATGAAGTCCATGAACAATCACACTTACACACACATATATACACTCCCTTGAATACTATAATCTGGGACCGATGGGGTTGACCGAGCCAACATGCCAGGCTGACAACGATACACTCCAATATTCCAGAACAGCAGGTGCTGACTATGCAGACACACCTGGCTGACGACCATACACTTCTCATCTTGGGTAACCCCCATTCCTAACCAGAAGTTTGAAGCAATAGGTTTTTTAATTGTTAGAAAGACATGCTGTTGACTGGAGTTGCGATTGGTTGTTATTGAGTTAACGTTACATTACTAACAGGCTGTATCATGATGATTGGCAGGAGGATAGCTTAAGTAAACCTAGTTCAATCAGTAACTTGTTATTTCAAGAGTTTAGCTAATAAAATGTGTTGTTTGCAGGTTATCTGGAGGCTGCCAAACTGCTTAAAATTGAGCTGCCAAATCCATATGTTTGGGATGTGGTAGAACCACATACTCCTCCTCACATTACTTTAGGTTTGCAGAGTCCCAGCCGCCGGGAAATACTGCTATCTACTAGATCTCAAGTTTTTGAAAAAGTATTTAAGGAAAAGAACAAAAATTCATTTAAATATTCTTGAAAAAAACCTGCTGGTTTTTCCCATCTTTAATGCAGACTTTTTTCAAGAGAAACACCTTTCTGTTATATATAATTTCTGTTACCAAAAAATTTAATGCTTTTGTGTTGGTCAACATTTTGATGCATTGAATGTTGATGCTGTAGTAATGAGTCAGTAATGTTTCTATTGTAGCAATAATCTGATCACAGCATCAAAACGTCATCTGAGTGACCAAATATAATTTGTATAACTTTCTATCAGTTTTAATAAAAATATTATGTACTGGCTTTGCAAATTCTCATTTTCTCCAAAAATTCTAAGTAGATTTTTTTCTGGGGGCCCCCAGTTGGAATAAAATGACCCCCAAGATGCTGTAGTACAATGTAATCCTCAAAGTACTGGAGCAAGTCTTCACTCATGTCTGAAATACACAAGATAAACTTGTTTACTCAAAAATAAATGCAGAGTAAGTGTAACCTTTACTATAATAATACTAAAGAGGATTACTATGTGATGATGCATCAGAAACAAGTAACAACAATGTTTTGCAGAAAATGCTAGCAGAGAAACCAAATAAAATGTCAATTTTGAAAACATGTCACGAGAACAATCGAGTCATCTTGAAGTTCCTGCAGATTTTGTGGTATCTGCCACTGATATTTGGTTTTGTTGGGGTTTTTTTTAACTTGGTGTACATGTGATACATATTTAAGTTTATCGTGGCTATTTTTCCTTTTTCTTTTTTAAAGTAACAAGAATCTAATTCTGAGTTCTTCTTCATATTTTGGATCCCATAAGTGAACAAGTAAAAAAAAATCAAATTAAAACATCAAGCAGCAGAGCCAGCTTGCAGCAACATGCCAACAATTTTTCAAAATGATGCACCAAAAGGGTGTATATTCTTCACTGCTTTTCTGGACTGAATTTCTTCTGACAAAAGAATGGATTGTGTATGATAACCTAACAAGTGAATATATAAGAATAAACCTTAATAACCTATCTAGGGCCAGGTGCACAAAGGTACTAGCAGGATGCTAAAGCCTAGCAGTTACCTAAACTAATATTTCATAAGGATTTTACTTAACTGACTTTAGCATTAGCATCTAGCTAGCATGTCTGTGAACTGGGCCCCAGAAGGTTAGTTCTACCGTTGACTGGTCTGATACAAGATCAATTCACTACAGATATACGATCCATTGCAACAATTATTGTCAGGTTTTGATTTAACATATTTGAAGAAATCCAGGAGATATTTCAAATACACCATGCAGTAGTGGTTAACAGAAAAAGTCACATCCTTCTACAGGACAATCCCTACAATAGTGATTACATGTATCTTCCCAAGATACACTTCTAAGAATAAGGAGAATCTTGAAAATACCTTACAGCAGTTTATTCAAGAGGTCTTTTTATGAAATAGAATGCACTTCCATCGTCTTGACAAGCTAAGTAAATTGCTTATTTTAAATAAAATGTTTAAGATGCAGAGTTATTTCTTTCAACATTTGATTTAATGCCAATATTCATATTGAACAAATCATATTTACTTCCAGCTTACTTGCTTCACAGACAGACAAATCTGACTCGAGAGAAACTTAAAATGCCTTTAAATAAGCTACACAAGAAATAGTGTACCTTTTGGAATGATTTTGTCTGACTCTCCATATACATGCAAAGTGGGTAAGGAGATCTTCTTTGAGTATAGTATGTCATGAGAAGATGATCGGCTCTTGAATCCAGCCACAAGAATTGCAAAATTGAACAATTTTTTATCTGAAAAATAGCAAAATTGGTTTGCCTGATCTCAATCACAGTAATGACAGTATTACAACTTGCATTTCTGTTGTGGAACATAAGACATGACTCTGCTCTATATCCACTGTTTATTCATCCTCTCTGTAAGCACCAAATGTACATACCCATGAACCTGGACTAAATACAAACAAGCAAACTATATTTTACCTGGTTGTTGCTCTTGTATCCCACATAGCAATGACACCATTGATGCTCCTTGACTGAAACCTAATATGCCATCAAAGGGACCCTAGAAAAACATGCAAATAAAACAATAACAGATTCCAAAGTATAGGAAATTGCATGATAAAATTATTTAATGCATGCAGAAGATGCCATGAACAGTTGTTGAAACAGCGCAGGATAAAAACATTGAACAAAAGAAATTAATATCAAATATTGATATTCCATTAAAAAACTAATAAATTTCAATAAATTTTGTAATTTGATATAGAATACCTGTTCTTTTAATGTTTTTTCAATCAGAAGAACTGAATTTTCATATCCTTTACAACAGTCTGTAAGATCTTGTGCATGAAATGAGTCATCCAAATTGGAAAACCACCAGCCTGTATGATCTGTAAAAATGACATTTGGAGGACATTTTTTAATTAAAAAAGGAGGAAAAATACTTGTCATGACTCTGTACTTTGCTAATGCGGCCACAGGTGAATCTTGTTTTTTTATTTGGTTATCAAATTCTGAGAAAACGTCTAAATCTAGCAATGAACATTTTCGATTTGAAGGTGGATCAGGAGTTCACGTTTAAAATAGAGAACTCAAACTTAGCTAATCAGAACATGTAGGCCTCTTACATAGATTGGGAAAAATAAAAGAAAACTTACCCCCCTCAATGACTTCTTTGTCAGATGAAAGAGGTGGCACCTGGTTTGGTGCTGTAATAAACACTGAAAAGAAGATGCAATAAAATTCAACAAAAACGTTTGCATAAAACTGATCGATATTTTAACCTAAGTAATATTCAGCATATTGTTATGATGTATACGTATGTTGCCATAATCTGTAATTTAATAAATCTGTAGCATTTATATTTTACATAAATTGTTTCAGTTTCATTTTAAAAAGAACATACAACTATGGTCATTATGGCCTTATGGTATTGGTTACATACTTTGATAGACTCCAATAAGTTGTCTTAGATTTGATGCATCTAAACACATGGAGGTTACATTTAAGATGTGGCATTTAGCCACTTGTAGCACGGCCAGAAATTATTACACATCTGATATGTCTTAGCATTTATGCAGTGAAACAAAAGAAAATTTCTATATGGTCTTTCTGTTAAACTTGAAATATAAAACTTGATGACCAAGGTCAGCATATTTCTTGATCACTTTGCGAAACGATCCCGTTTTCTCTCTGAACAGCTGTGCGTTTTGTCTGCAAAAAAAAATAAAAATAACCCCAAATATCTGTTATTATAGAACTCACCATGTTGCATAATAAGTTATCACAACACTACAGCAGTCCTAAGCAGCTGATCATTAACTTTTAACTCTACACTTTCTGGAAAAAGATGCATTACTGCTTGCGCTGCAAAAACCACTTAATCTTACCCACAAAATTAATATAGCAACTTCTCACCAATGAACAAGACTTTTTCAGTATGCTTAAAATGCAACATAAATAAGTAATTAATAAAAAACCATGGATGAATGTTGGTGAATAGCTACTCATCAAATTTAGTCCCAAAGTACATTAAGTGCTTGGTGCAAGGTAATAGTCATGGTTAATTCTGCTATGCAGACTGGCAAATATGTCATAACATTTGAACTCTAGAAGTAAAAAACATGCTACTTTTACATCAGATGTTGAACTAAAAGCTTTTGGTGAAGAATATGTATAAGATTTGGTCACCGTACTCAGCAAATAACGATAGCACCAACAAAAAATGCACAATGCCACATAAATGGGGAACAAAATCTTCAGGAATAACACAAAATTTGCATGATTTGACACATATGCATTTGGCAGATCAGCCATAGTGGAGGCACAAATAAAAGCTGTTGTACTTGGGTTTGTGCCAATATTGGGGCTTGTGAATGATGTGACTAGAGTAAACAATACATTCTCAATGAAAATCTCTGCCCTGAACATCAAGATAATCCAGCTAGATTTTTAGTTTTGTTGTTTAAAAGTAAGAGTCAATGGAAGGCACGGTTTAAAAAAAGTGAAATCTTTTTCCCATCACACTGAGCCTCAGTAACTATCACATACAAAACAGCTATATTTTCCCCCTTCAAGCAAATCCACATGGGCATATATAACGAAACTTGCAATAAAGGATCCTACCTGTACCCATGAATACATAGGATCTGAAAATAAATGGACAAGACAAATTTGTAAATGTTTGGCAGCTTTGACAAACCTAGAATTGACATACGGGTTGTATTTGCTACATTTATATTTTACTTTTTATATTTATTTTGTTTTTAAAAATTACTGGAAATATGCATGATTATCCGTGATACATGATTAGCCGTGGATTATACATGAAATTGCACCACACTCTTACAGAGAATTGTATAACCGAAATATTTTAATTCCCAATGTAGCCTCAACCCGTCTTAAGAGATACCTCTCTCTCTTTTCGGTTCTCTTAACCACAAACGTGTGGAAAACATAGTAATACAATTGTATTGTTTCATCTGATCTGTTAGTATCATTTCAGAACAGAAAATTCACATATTTAAAAAAAAAAAAAAAAAAGTGCAACGCACACCAACTATAACCCACGACAGAGCCAAAATCAAAATGACAATTCGGTTGGGATCAGATAAACGGTGTATTTTTTGCTTAATTATCAAACGTCTTCCACCACACACGTATATCGTCCTATACTTTATAATATTTTATGCCCGCAAGTATAAAAAAGTGTGTTCTGGATTGATAAGTTAAGCCACTGACGTGTAATAAGTTCGTGGCAAAACCTGTTATTATGACGGTGGAATGTCTGGATCTTAGGCAGCAAAATCGTGAATTGATAAATGAAACCCAAATCGTGTGAAATAAAAGTTATGCTTCTTAAATTCTCATAACCTATATTTTATCAATTGTTTAGTTACTTTCAGAGGTGGTGTGTCTGCCATCGGTTTGGTGCACTTCAAACACTACGCCAAGAGTAACAGACGACAACAGAAAAGTTATATCTGGGAAACCCCTTGCCGTTTGAGAAACAGGGGTTCCCTCGAAGTACGCAACATGACATTTTGCATGAAAGCATCAAACAGAATATTAATTAGGTGCAGGTGACTGAAGTTATATTTAGTATCTGATTAATACATACAAATAAAATTTACGACGGATTTTAAAAAACAAATACTTGCATAGCACATACAAACTGATCCGTCTGGGAACTATCGTGGTTTTATGGATGCGCATGCTGTACGATAATGGCATCTGGCGAAAACAAATATAAATGTGTGTGCATCATGCGTCGTTTTTCGAGAAGCGAGGAAAAAAAAACCCCCCAACAAATCTCGTATAAGCTGCCCTCCTTCCTTCTCAACTAGAAGAGAGTGGGAGGAGGGGCTTTTGGTCGATTCGACCACGGACGTGTATGTAATACAAGTTCGTGATTCGACCAAGCATGAGTCGATTCTAGGATAGGCAATTGTCGATTTAATTACGTGTGTAATGTTTGCATACCTCAGCCTGATTCGAGCATATAAAACAGAAGTTGCTTTTCAAGCTATAATCACCACCAGATCGAACGAGCTCGACCACTACAGTTGCCATGCTACTAATGCCAGAAAAGAGTAATGGCGAAGTATAGCGCTGGTTAAAATATAACAATATCGTAGTTATGATTATACACAAATACAATACCCACTAAACCAGGTCATGTTTATTGTGAACTGTGGTCAAAGGTGAACAGAGACGCGCAAATAGTCTAGTGTGCCTGTCAAAGTATTCTCATTCACATCGGATAAACGGAAGAACTACGGCAGCGTCTTTTTAGCACAATAAACTGAAATGATTGCCACATGCGTGCACGTTGATATGTTTGTGTGTCGGCTGTGGATGTGATATTATTCAACATAAAAATAAAGATGGTAATGATCTCTTGATCAACATTGCTCATGGAGACGACAAATAAAGTTTCTTATTTTGGCTTCAAGTTTACATAATACATGTTCTCAATAAAGAGAGTGTTTCGATCGTTTTATATATATAGACCAATTATGTCACTGTGTAACTTTCAAAATATATTGATTAATAAAACTCAGAAAGTACAATTATGATACAAATTTTATGACATAACGGGAATGTTTATTTTACCAAGTACAGCATATAGCATGCAGCAGCATGTACTTTTTAATTTTACTGGTCTACAAACGGGACTATGTACAATTTATTGCCTTTGCGGGATAATTAAACCCAACTGACAACATGAGACGCTTATTAGCGGTCATTTCGTAATCATTGTACTTGATTGCACTAAAAAGACCAGCTTAGAGGCAACCGAGCATTCTCGAGTTTCGTCAAGCGTCGTAATGGCAGTCGCTACAGTGCGTGTTTACCAGCCCATGTTGGATCACTGCTCAAGAACCACTGTGGCTTTAACGAGTTAGCTTTTGCTTTCAGGAAACAATTTTGGGTATTTACTTTTAATCCTTGTATCGGAGTTTAATGACACATCCAAGTGTTGTGCAATAGTTTTGACTTCGTCTTATGGCTATGTAGTCTGGGTCACGGCCATTCCGTTACAGAAAAACAGGAGTAAAACGTAACCGAGTGATCGCCGTTCATGTCAGGTATTCTCCTCGCAGAAAAGCTCTGGAAGGTAGGCATTTTTATACTTTTATTTAATAGACGACGTGGAGACATTTAGGGGACTTGGCATCTTTGGTTCTGAATAATCAAGGGCAATATTCAATAAGATTTAGAATTAATGACATCTTTCTCAGGCCTGCGATGTTATTCATCTAGGTACTTAAAGTAACTTGCTTATTTCAACTCGAAAATGAACTTTGATTTCTCTCTCCTACACCACTTTCATTGCTTGCTTTTCCAGAGAATATCACACCACTTATTTCACATTGCTGTTCCGCAGGCATAGAGGATACACTACCATGCTATTTTACGTATGTGCATTTGTGACCTAAATCTATGTAACCGCTATAAGAGTTACTCGAAAGTGAACTTTGGGTCAGTGACGGAAAGCTTTATACGTCAAGTTGTTTAACTTAGCCTTAGGCTTGATTATACTTTACTTTAACTACCTTTATATTGCCAAAATGGCAAAGTAGCGCCCTTTTCACCAGATTAATGGTGGCGCAAATCGAGTACAAATATGTTACAGGAGCACTATACAGTGACCTATTTCGTGTGTGCATCAACAGGTGTGCTTGCATGTGTTTTATAGTAAGAAAAGAAAGAGCAAGAAAATGAGCTAAATGGACAAGGGGGCGGGATTGAGGTTCACAACAAATCATTTAAATTTATCATTAACTTGACTAGGAAACTCAGGTCTGAGCAAAGTCCTGCAACATAACATTGATAATCTGATGCAGTAACTTATGCAGTGAGGGTTTACAGACTTCAGGCTGGAGTATAATGATGAAAACATACTTGAAGAGGCCTAGTTGGCTAGAAACCATGCACGTTTCCTATATTTTCAGCATAGATTTTAAGAGTTCGCATATGACTTGGTACTTGCCACATGTGCACAGAAGCATGGAGTTACAGTCTAACCCTTGTTCCCTTATTATAGTGAAACATAACCTGAAAGCTAAGTAAATGCTGGATGCTAAATTAAAAATGGATGCTAACATTAAGCTTGCATAAATGTGAAGTAGGGGGTGGATGTTGGGGTTTTGGTTTTTTTTGGGGAGGTGGCAAAATTAAGGATGCTGATATTTTCAGTTTCTGTTATTGCGTTTATGTATTGTGATGTATGACAGTTTACCCATCAGAGAAGAAAGTCTTTTCTGCTTTTTGGGACTGTTACATTTGTAAAATTCTTTCAATCCATTTTAATCCCATGCAAAAGTTATGTGATTTAAAAAAATATATATCTGTTTTCATTACCTTTGAGCTCATCTACAGATGAGTCAGTCTGGCTTCTTCCATTTAGCGTTGTTTATGTTGAGGTAGCACAACTTGCATCAGAACGAGCTTCTTGGATATCGTAAGCAAAGTGAAAAGAGTTATTAATTTTTTTATTTTCAGCTGCCTGCTAAATGGAGATATGTGCTATTGAAGATACTTTGAGTAAATTGTGTGATGAAACTTGGTTTTCTAGATGTTTAAAGTTCTACATTGGCCCTATGGTTTGGTGAGACATTTATGTTTCCAGTGGAGACCTTATTCATGAAAAGCAGTCCTTTATTTGCTTACTTGATTTTTTTCGATAGTTTCAAATGGCAGAAGGCAATAAATGCCTTTGCCGCAGGGAATGGAGGTCCTGTTATACGTGCTGAAAATGAAGGGACAGAAGGGATATAGCTTAGTTAAAGACAAAAATTAAATGAGTTTTTAAAAAACTGCATGAGGGAATAAGTCACTTGTGCTTCTAATATGGTGGTGGTCAATGGGGAATATTATTTTAAGAAACTGAAGGAGTTGTTTACATGATATACATGAAGTTAGTGGCTCACTTATTTTACTAGTAATGCTAGTAATATTATGCTCAGAGTATGCTTTATTTTTCATGTGGGACTTAGTACAGCATTTTAAATGAGTGGATTAAGAAAGCAGCAGTAAAATAGGAAGGATACAGTCTTAAACACCATTAGTTAGAGCTTCTTGGCATGATCTGTGGTCCAGTCTTCAGATGGAGCAGCTATGTGTCCAGAAAGCCTTTCCTTGTTACTGGGCATCAAGGAAAGTGTTTTCTGAGCATCATGCTTCATTGTCTAGAGAGGGGCATTGAAGGAGCTTTCTTCGGAAAAGCTTGCAGATGAATGAGTGATGCCTGTGCACTGTAGTTCTGCCACTTTCTGACTTGAAATAGACTATATTGTTTAATGATATTGAGTATGATCATCAGTTTTCATTTTTATGGTGTCTGGCAGTCAGTGCATCTTTATTTATAGGCCTAGATAGAAATAATTCCCACTGTCTCCAGTTTTCATTATATTCTCTCATTTAATAAGGACATAATCCATTTCGTGTTTGCAGTCATCTTTTCTAGATTCTCTCACACAGGTGTATTATAACTTGGTTGTGAAGGGGTTGATGGTTGACTATTTCTTCTCTTAATTTTAAGACTTTTCTTAACTGAACAAATATGGAAAATCGCTTGACTAAGCTTTGCAAAGTTTTTGTGTAATTGCCATGTAAAATCTTTGCCAAACATGGTCAGTCATTTGTACACATTTGTCCATTTAAGAAGAGACTTTAGTGGTTAGTAAAGACCACACCTTTGGAGATGTGTGCATTATCTGGGCTTCATGGGCTAGCAGGAGATGGCACCACTCTCAGTTTCCTGCATAAAACAGAGCATGTGGAGAATAAGGTAGACTTCTGCTTTGTGGATGTCAATGCCAGAAGTAGGTCGAGTTAGAAAACAAGCTGCCACAGGCATCAAGAAATAACTTTAATCCAAGACAGCATGGCAATACAGGAGATAAAAGATAATGCACAGTTTCATGATAATGTCTCATCTGGCCACACCAGTGACGTAAGTGAGCATGGCGATCTAGAAGAGCGGCAGGCAGATTCCCAGCCTGCCGTGGCTCCACACCACCGACTCCCAGGGAGGTGTGACGAGTTGCCAGTTACTCAGCTAGAGACTGAAACAAACGAAATTATATCGTTGATGACCTGACTACGGTGACTAAAGAGGAAGAGAGGGGAAGAAAACTGAACCAGTTATGCCCTTTCTAACAGACAGGAAGGCACTGATGCTTCAGACTGGTCGCGTGTTGTGACAAGCTTGCTGTGTACTTCTTTTGCTTGCACGATAATGGTGACAGCTGCTGCTTCTCCGGTGCATGTGTATTTGGGAATAATCGCCTGGGCCACCTGGGCCATCTGGTCCTGAATTAAAAAAGCCATTCTTAATGAGCATTAATGCACGAGTTGGTCGCTGTAGAGCAGTGGATGAGGTCATGCAAAATTAATATATATATGCGTTAGTTCGTTTTATTTATAGTTGCAAGGTCATGTTGTTTAAAAAAAAACCTCACAGATTAAACATCTAAAGTCGTACTACAGAGCTTATTCTCATTCTTCAACTCGTTACCTTCGGTATTCAACCATTAGCGCAGCTGATTCGACATACTTGAAGCTCAGTCATTTATACCATGCACTTTTCTTGATGATGATGATGATGATGATGGTGATAATAACATTTCTAGAGCTCAATTCTCTGCCAGTGCGCTTCGATATAAACTGCCACAAGCGCATGCGTACACACAGCACAAGCACACACACACAAAAGGCGGTTACACAAAAACACACACATTCACATAAGGAGTGGAAGGTATGAAAAGAGAAACGAGAAAGCCACCAGCTGCTCAAAAGTATTCTCAGAAAAGGTGGGTCTCAAGGCCAGATTGAAAGCGCCAAAGGTGAGGGACGGACTTGTTCGTATGTTAGCCATGGATCGGAAATAAAGAATGAAAATAATTTAAGAACTATTTCTCTTGACATAAGTTAAAAAACGTTTACTTGAGCATTAGATTCGAACAGGTGTGTGTGTGTGCGAACGTCTTCATTTGTTAAAGGCCGAGCTTCCACCCTATGGCAGGAAAGAATGGTTCAACGTGGGGAAGGGAGATGCACATGCGGGCCCGGCTAATTGTTTCCATCTGGCCCGACAGATACCCTCATCTCCTTCCCCGGGGGTCGAACCCTTATTGAGGGTACTTTGTCAGTTACTCAGCCCGTGCACAGTAGATGTTCTTCGTTAGTTAAAGGGGAAACGGGGGTTCAGGTTGTTAGCCACCTAAAGCGCGCGGTAGTAGTGGTCAAAACACTCGCTTGTAACCACTACAAAGAGAGGCCTTGGGTTCAGATCTCGTCTCAGGGGACTCTGTATGTAGACCCTTTTCGTAGGTCTGGCCGTCGGGTTTTTTTTTCTTCTGGGTATTCCGATTCCCCCTCCCGCCCACAATACGAAATCACCCTCTATGTGGAAGCACTTTCCCGCCAAAGTAACCAACTACCCAACTCCGTTGCCTCTACCGAGAAATACGAACGTAGAGAGATGCTGTGTTATAAGCTGTCGCAACAGTAGATTAAAAAAGGCAGTAGAAAAGTTAGTATTATTAGCTTTGACGATTGTAAATGTCGAAAGACGAAAATCATAATTTCATAGAACTTCTTGCTGACAGCAGCTTAACAGTATGCGGGTGAAATTTTTTTATCATTTATTCATTCATTCCATGACTGGCACCAGTCGTTGTGGAGGAGCACATGAATAGACGCAGCAGCTGACTGGCAGACGCCGATCTTGGGCGATAGTGAGCAGGTCCTGCACAGGACGAACACATTATTTTTTTTTGTTATTATTTATTATTTTATTTTATTTTATTCCCCTGTTCAGTCAGCTACTTCCCAGTCTTACATCATGGATATGGCAGTTATGAAAACGTACAAGCATCACCACGATAAGCAAAACAATCACATCCTAACTTCTTTGCCATGCTGAGAAAGAAGAATCGTAAAAGATAAATGTTGCAGCATTTATTGCGAAATAGCAGCTGGCGGAAAGAACCGTATAAAGGAGAAAATTAGTACTGCTGTAAGGTACAAGTCTACAAAACTGTCACACAATACATATTTCTTATTTTAATAACGAGTCCATTCAGGGCAATGTGTTTTATATTTCACCGTGGCGCGCTTACCAAATTATCAAATATATAAATAAGACAGTTTATTACTTTTTACGACCAGCCCTCCTCCCATTTACACACACACAAATATATAAAAGAAAAAGGAATTTTCTAGCATTTAGAGAAGTTTGTCCTTATATCATTTAAGTGTATAAAATTTATTGTACCAACACATCGAGGAAATGTCGGCTGATTTTTGATTTATTAAAGGATCTTACATTTATTAAATTGGGCTTGTGGTTGTGCTGATTGATAATGCCCAAGTTACTGTGCATATAGGGTTCAAATGAGTTCAAGTGAGTCGGGGAAAAGAGGTGTTGACGATGACAAAAGCCGACAAATGTTCTCACCGCCAGGACATGCAAAGACGGAAGAGCCTGGCACAAGCAGGCTGCAACGGACTCTTTCATGCAGGCTAATCCTTGTGCTGGCCACTATTTACAATTACTACTGCAAGTACAGGCAACTTTCAAAGGACTTTGCCAGACTCAGAACTTCCTTTTGATTCAAATCACTCTTTATCCATCTCAATGAAGCTGAAATCGTGTACCTGGTAGAAGTTCACAGTGAACGCTATAAGCTAAGTCACGCACATACGCTCAAGCCCCTTTTTTCCGGTTTGCACACGGCACTAAGAAAACTGCTAACTGTTGATTAGATGTTGCCATAGGACACCCATCTAAACGAAAGACCTTAATTCTTTCCAGTTGTAGGGTTAAGGTATTACTGTCGTCTTCAACGAAGCGTGTGACATGGATATTTATTGCCGGGCTGAACGTGTGACGTGCCCGGTCTCGCGTATGTCTGCAATTTACTCCAGAAACGTACGAGTAATGAATACAAACGATGTTCGAATTTTTCTTCCTCTTTTTTCTTCTCTAGCTCTTTCCTCTCAAGCTTTCCAGTCTCACTTATTCGCTTCCTTACTTTTTAACGTGTCGTTGGGTCTTGTCTCACTTCCGCGCCCGCGCAGACACACCCACACGCGTGTAGGCATAGACAGTGTTCTATTAGTATCTGAATTTTCTAAAGTTGAATTAAAATAGTTTTGAAATGTAAGATGTTAAATTCTTCATAAGGTTTTGCTTGAGCTCTATATAAAACAGAGCTAAAAGAGTATCGGACACCAGCAAAGTAAACGAAGAGAAATAATCTTACTACACCGCCTTGTTATGTCGGACGCTTGCTGTCATTGTTTAGGTTTCCACGGTTACAAGGCAAGGAAATCTTTAGGAATACGCTTACTCAACCTCTGCAGCTCTTTACCCCCAACCATCAGAATTCAGTGACAGTTGAAAAGAGCTGTAGCAGACGCGTGTGTTTGAAAGCAAAAAAGGCATGTTTATTCTTCGTCAGGAGAGTTACGTAACCTTTTCAAAATCAGTAGAAACAGCTTTCACCACCTTTGAGTTTTTAGTCGGTAACGGCGTTCCGCAACGTCAGCAGGTAGCGACTGATGCCGCTGTGTCAGCAGGAAGGCGCGCGGGGCTCATTTATTTACCTTGCTCATCTGACGCCTCGCGGCGTGGATCCCTCGGTGGTCAGTTGATTATGATGCGTCCCCGTTCGACCAGGAAGACCTGCAGGGTATTTGCACGTGCGATGCTGTGTCAATGTTTGTTCGGACTTCTGCTTGCTTATCACGTAATGTGTTCGATTAAAGGGGTGTTGGGATAGAGGGGGGATGGTGGAGGGTTGCTTCGTATGCCGTGAGAGTGAGGGAGAGAGTGGAAGGTGGGAGTAGGGATGGGGGTTGGGGGAGGGAATCTTGAGACGTTGAGTGAGGCCGTTGTGCTAGAGAAGCAATGGGGAGGGGGTGCGTTTTATGGCGGCATTCATTCGGCAACCTCGTGATTAATAGCTTTGTGCGACGCGTCAGGGGGTGTTACGGTGACTCCTCCTTTCTATAGGCTTGTCTCCCCCCCCCATCCATGCCTCACCCCCACATGTCTCCCACTCTCCCACCCATCACCAGCCTACCCAACGGCTGCTCCTTCATAGCGTCTGTAGCAATGCCAAGAGTTGATCGGAAGTTTGTGGCACATTCTGTAGCAGTGGAGCCTAGGTTGAGGTGACCAGTCTGGTAAAAACTGTTGTGACCAACATTGCGCATGACCCAAAACCAAAACCCAAACAAAACGAGTTGTGTTGCGAAGGTGACTAAAAAGGGTTGGTTTTTTTTTTTTTAAACTGACTACAGCGACGTGCGTGTTAATGGCTCTGCTGCCATATTTGTTTCTCAACCAAGGCGTTTGCCTCCTAAAGCGAACTTTTGCTCACGTGGCTTCCGCTCTACGAGTCAAAGCAGCGAAACGTTAGCATGACCATGGGAAGGACAGTTTCGAGGTCTAGGGTAAGCTACCTCCTGTCACGACAGCATCAGAAAATGTGAGATCTCTGGTGCCCCTGACAACGTAGACTAGCCCACCGTGTAGTAATTTGTTCGTCGACGATTGATGATTAAAAACAGGTAGACCCATTTCTTCCAGAGAAGTCACCGAAACACTAAATCAGCACAGTGGCTGTGTCCTGTCCATTACATGTAGTCTGGTTAGACAAGGATATGGCATTTTCGAGAATTTCACGGTTCAGGAAGATAGTTCTTTAGACAGCAGAAACTACTACTGTTACACAGTAACCTGTCAACTTAAAACATCAATTTTATTTATTTGTTTGCTCCTTTTAAGCAAACAAGTATACGAAACAATAACAAGACAGAGAAAGAGAGAGAACTGTAGTAAAGCTCCGTTGAGCAGCCTTAAAGATCACCTGTCATCTTTCACTAGCCAACTTGAAAAACCTTCTTCCTTGTTCTCGAAACGCTTTCATTATTTATTGATGTCACAGGAGCAGTCGTAGTAATCCCTTTTTTCTTTTTTATTGCTGCCAATGTGGCTTTTTCCCAAAGAAAGTTTCAGCTAGCTTCATGTCTGTATTTGATTCTAAATCGATAGGAGGAAAAACAAGCAACACAAGAACTTCATTTTCTGTGGGAAACTGTTTCTTGCTCACCTGTCTGTCGACAAGGAATGGACTGTTCCATCCAGCACTTACTGAAGAGTTACTGTAAGCTTTGGACAAAATTTCCGCGGTTTAACGTGTTGGACATTTTCTTTAACAGAAAGTAGCCGATGTCATAAGGTAATGTTATTTCTGTTGTATACACTTCGCTTGCAATTTTTAAAATGTTCTTAAAAGTCTGGTAGGATGCAGTTTATTTTCTTAATGCCTGGGTAAAGCTCAGAGAAAGTTATTATTTCCCAAACACTGGGTAAATACCCTTTCCTTTCTGGAGGTAAACACCTCTATACACAGAAAGAAGTCAAACTCTTGATGTCATGTTTGTACACAAGTTCGCCTAATTTACATATATAAATAAAATCCCGGGGTTTTGTTTTCGTTGACTGAATTTTTCACAACATTAAAGTATCTTTATACAATGCTAACCTTTCTGGAGCTGACCTCTTTTTGTGCATCATCCTTTTATTTCGTATTTCGAGAACAGAAGAAAGCTGTTTACTGAAGTGTAAGGAAATACATCGCTTGCTCTAAGGAAATAGGTTTTTGCACCGAGCTTTTCCCAGTAATTATAACAAAACTGCATCCCATTAGACTTTTAAATAAGTTCATACAAACCTTTATATTACGAAAATTTCCTTTACTGAATAAAAAGGTTGATAAAATTCGTTGATTATTTTTTCTTTCAAATGCCAGTATGCATTTCAATGAAAGGAACATGTAGCCTTTGGTAGCCATTTGCATTTTGGCTTTGTTTTTGTTTTCCATTTCCTTTCTTGTGTGGGGTGAAGTTCTCCAAGCTGCAGTTTTCATAAGGTTAACAGTCCCTTTCATATTGCACGAGCCAAGGTTTGTTTACCCTTTTTAATTCAACATCAATACAGCATTCAGATACACCCAGTCCTCGACATGACAAAAATAACTCGGTCGATCTTCAAGTTTCATTGCCCTGCAAGATAAATCTCTCCAACTTTTTTTTTTTTAGGTAGACGCAGGTATCAGTCGTTAGTGCAAAAGGGGGAAAAATCGACCTATGTGATATTGCTGTAACAATTGTCCGAACACAAATGCATACACGTCAATAATAATAATCGCTTGTATATTGCAGTTTCAGTCTGCTAGTATGCTTGCTGTGCATTTGCAATACCTAATCAGATTGATGAACAAAGAAATCAAAATGTGTATGAAAATTGAAGTTCACAACAGCTTTAACAAACTATCCAAAATCAACGTTGGACAATTTTTTTTTTAAATCGTGCAAGTCAGTAAAACAGAACAGTATTAAAATAAGTAAGAACGCGGGGTTATCTTAGTTTCTCTACAGTAATGGAGGCATATTTTCCCCACATGTACAGGGAGCAACTGTTAATTAACCTCGAGCCATCCTCTTGAACGAGTTGTTCGCTAATGCGAAGCAGACGCGGACCACGTGATCAGATGTACTTTACATACTTTGGCTTATCGGCTGATAACGAAACTGAAACAGTTGTTATTCAATGTCTATCAGCATCGTTTCAGTTCCATTAAATATTTCTCGCGACGGCAGCCATTAGCATCCCTTCCTTTGTGTTCGCTCATGATTTATTGTCCTCATTATGTTTACTAAAAATATTTTCAAGAGGATGAAAAGGCAGTCATTAAATCTCTTTTTTTTTCGGGGTATGGTTGGCGGCTTTTCTTTCTCTGTCGCTCTCTGTTCTTCATCGAAACCCCAAAAGCCCCATTACCTTCGAAGTATTGGAAGAACCACCTTTCCTGTAAGGGTTCTAAAGACATTAGGCGATGATGTCACGCCCACCTTGCCTGCTCATCCCGGAAATGTCAGTGGCTAGTCACAGAAAATACTTCAAGAGCTTCTATGCGATGATGTGCGGCGCACGTGCATATTCGCTTAACTCACTTCCTGCACTTGCATAATTCCGCATTCTGATCGATGATAACTGTTGCACAATAGCAACACCTTGGTAA
Source organism: Pomacea maculata (assembly GCA_004794325.1). Lineage (NCBI taxonomy): Eukaryota > Metazoa > Mollusca > Gastropoda > Architaenioglossa > Ampullariidae > Pomacea > Pomacea maculata. The sequence goes on from SRHC01002267.1 coordinate 503,966, forward strand.
TCTTGTTTGCTCACTTGTTGATGAGTTGCGTCTGGGTGTCAAGGTAATTAAAGACATGCGAGCGTAGACCGCAGGCCACCGCAGCTTAAAATGTCGAAAAGGCGGAAATGCGGCGAACATAAAGATGTTTTTCTTGAAAGATGCCTACTTTGTGGTCAACGTTAATTCGCAAACTTCCTCCCTTTTTAACATTTTAAAAAATATTTTCTTGGATCAGATTAATTGAAACGTAACGTTCCTGTATTCAGTATTCTTTGTCTGTGTGTGCAAGCAGTCCGGTAAAAGTTGTTCTAGCTACCCGGGGTCGTCTGTGTTGATTTCTGCCGGTAACTTTTCCAACGATCATTTTGTTGTCAACGTTTAATCTACCATTTCTTTTGAATCGAGTTTACACCACGGAGTGATTGACATGACCATGTGATCTTCATGTCCTCTTTACGATTATTTGAGATTGGCTCTTTATTTTCAAAGTTTCACCCACAAGCAAGTCAGTTTTTCTTTTCAATTGGATTCTTCGTTACAACTTTAACATCATGGCGACTGATGCAAATCATAAAGGAAGAACAACTGAGGGTTGCGTGTAGTGAACAGTTAGATGTGGCTTATCAGACACCAATAGTGATGAAATGTGGACAGAAAAAAATTCATTTTCCTTGTTATCTATCAAATATATTTTGATTTACAATGTACAGAAAAGGCAGTCTAGACTTGGACAGTTTATATGTCGAATTTGACTAGATTGCCTCCCTTAGCGGTTCAGTAGCGACTCTTTCAACTCAAGAGTGGTCTCGAAGTGTGACAAAATGAGCGACAAGAAGAAGAAGAAAAAGAAGAAGAAGAAGTGACTCGGTTTCCTGAGACAAAATAGGCCTGATTTTCTCAACTCAATCTAAAATAGTGACTGGGGTTTCTAAGTTTTCTACACTCTTCTCCGCCATATTTACGATGATATGTAACAATAAAGATAGATCGAGCTCGGATGCAAAGTAACTCCTTGAGGTAGTCTTCACAATTTTGTGCGATCGTAAAACTGAATGATTTATTACAGCGTCCATCCTTTTGTCTTTTATTACAGCGTAAAGGGATTTAAGCAATGACAGTAGACGATGGAAGGTTTCCAGTCCATTTCCACATTTGCGACAATAGCCTAAGGGATACATGACCGTTTCAAATGGTCCTGCTTTTATCATATTTTAGTCTTATGGGAAGATCTCATTTGCTTTTGATACGGCAAGCTTAGAGAAAGAAAAGTTGTGTGGTAGGAGCCATGTCACACACGTCTTTTGTCGGTGTTGCTTGCAGGAAGCCGAGTTCACCGAAGCACCACAACTTCACAGGGTTGTGCAGCTCGCACATGCACATGCGATGGCTTCAGTGTCAGAAGACTGGCACAGCGAGTCGTCGTACTCACTCATCGACAGCACGGAGGCCGAGGAGGGCAAGGTGAGTCAGTGATGTCATGGATGATGCGCACCCAGTGTGATGAAGTTATCGTTTGGCTGTTGTGGGATTCTCTCTTTTTTTTTTTTACTTTTTTTTTGTGGTTTAAAAACAACATGGATACATTTGGGGGCAGACAGAGATACAAATGCGGTGAAGCACGTACGTGTGGGGAAAAAATAATTGGGGTGGGGGACGAGTTGAAGGGGAAGGAAAAACAAATTTAAAAGATCAGCAGGGGCAGAAGAGCTTAAAGGAGGAAAACTGAGGAGCTGATATTCTAAAAATAACTACACTAATAGAAGTAAGAATGCACAAAGCCTTCGTGTAAATATGCGGTCGAATGGTTAATAGTTCAAGGATAAGGAATCGAAATGGATGCAGAGAGCATCTGGCGTGGTGCATTAGGGTGAGGATTCAAGACAGTAAAGCTAGACTTATCAGTAATCACCAGTCTGTACATTTCGTCGAGAACCAAAGCTTGTAACACAGCACACGTGGGTTCAAAGAAGTGTGAGACGACGATAAGCATTTCCATATATATATTTATGTGTCGGCATCGCTGTCATCTGAACCTAGTGTTACTTCGGTCCTAGCGCGGGTAAGCCAGACTTTCCGGTTTTACGTTTCCTCCAGACTAAAAAATTGTCGGGAAAAAACTGTCACATTCATGATACAATCGGAAGAGGCGGTTCTCTATAGTGCACGAAGCTGGAACACGACACCGTATGGAGTTTATCGCATGGGAGAGTGTCGCGGCTGTTGCCCACCACGTCTCTTTGGACTGAAAATACAGCGGGGCAGACATTGTCCGGTGGTTATTGGGAGGTACTGTGGGACAGAAAGCTTTAATCTGCGGAATGGAAAAGTAATCAATGTCTTTTACTCGCTGACTTCAGTCGCATCGGAGGTCCATGATTGAAAATGCATAGTTTTATGGTATCATTTTAGCAGCGACTGGCAAAAACCGGGCAGATCAAACAATCCCGAATAATGGGCGCGGAGAGCACAGAGGCGTGAGTAGTAAGCAGCTTAAAGACCAAACCTATTGTCTACATGCCGGGCTATGTGCTGTTGACACTAAGCGCCGTCTAGTGTACACGAAAGACCAGTCTTATTTTTCATTCTATGGTGGTTATAGCAGATTGGTTGAAGAAACTTATTCACTCTCCCTCCCCTCCCTTCCTCCCTTTCCCTCCCCCTTCCACTTGTTTTTACCATAGGAAACCATAAGGAAGAGGAGACCAGATTTACGTAAAATTATTTTTCACAGGATGACCGAGTGGCAGGTCGCCTTTTAAAGTTTATTAATGGTCAAACCTGACACGAAACACCTTGAAGCAGCAATAGCCAATAACTGTTATCCAGGCTCTGACAACTTCCTTGTCACAACCTCCCTATCACCCCTTCCACAAACGCGAGGAATCGCTGCGTGTGCTTTGTTCGTGCTGATTTATTTGCAGGAGCATCGACCAATATATTAAAAAAAAAAACCCCACACACACACACACAAATGTGCTGCCCATTCTGCTTCCTGTGATGTTCGCTCATTCCTGCCTGAAATCTCGCAGAACACAACTCCGCGAAGGAGGGCTGCGATCTTGGCACAGACACGGCCAGCTGTTTTGCTGCTTACACTTGAAAAAGTCGGCACTGACCTTTGCCGTGAACTTATTATGACTTAGGAATGTCATCTTTACCGGTAAACATGCTGTTTCTATTCGTGGTGCAGACTTTGGCAACCCCACTTGCAACGACTGAAAACAACTTGCGGCGGCGGCGGCAATGGATGTTGATGTGATAATACTGGGGGATGCCTGTATGACATCCAGACTTCAGACAGGATGAATCAGTGGCATAAATGAATGCCGCGCAGTTTCTTACAGCTTTAAGTACGATTTCTTGCATCTCGGGCTATAATTGGCATGATTTCCAAAGTCAAGCTGCTGTGAGATCAATAAGCCCGACATGATGGCGGTGTCCAGAAGGAGCAGTGCCAACGTCTGTGCCGATGTCTGGCTGCCTTTGTCGTATGATAAAACATCCTGGTGGGAGAGGAGGGGGCCGCCAGCCGTATTGCATGCTCTGGTCAGGAAGTACTTTGCGATGCTAATCAGATCTTGATCTTTCACATCCAGTATTTGCCACGCTGTGATCGTGAAAAATTAATTCGTCCATGCTCTTGAAGGCAAAGGAATCCACTCTGAACCTGTGGAACAAAAAGACGCCTTGATATTAAAAGGCTATGCTGACATTGAAGTGGGGTGGGGTGGGGTGGGCTTAGGAACCGCGCATCGGAGGGTTGAAGAGAGGGGTGGGAATGCGAGTCACTGCGAGTCAGGTATGGGGTAGGGGGATGGGTAAGACTCCAGGAACAAGTGCCGGCGTGGAGCCCGCATTGTTTAACGATCAGACTTGGCGCCTGCGTGCGTGCGTGGATTGTATCCGACTGTGAGTCGCCTAATGACTTGCAGTCAGGACGTCTGCCAGCGGTGCTGCCATGATTTGGCGGCGAGATTCCCCCTCTAACCTACATTCAGTGCGCAAAGGTTGCACTCTATCCTTGGTGGCCTGCAAAGCTGCGGCGGTAACATAGGAGCAAGACATTGTCCCTGGGCCTTTGTCGTCCTCTCCTCCTTGTAGGCTTGTCAATCTTATCCCGCTTTGTGCGCGTGTGTGTGCATCCAACAGCAGCAGAGCACGTGAAAGGATTCTTTCTTCCCTCCACATACTTGGTCGGACATGAACAGCTCTGCTGATGCAAACACTTTTCCACTTTAACGTGTCGCCCACGTGCAACTGCGGCTCAGTAGTAAAACAGGACAGATCCCGAGTGTGACAAGCGAAATTTTATATCCCAGCAACCAGATAATCATTTTACCACTTTATCCGATCATTCCCCCTTACCCCCCATCCAGCAGATTAAATGGCGAAGCTTCCTGCGTGGATGTCGGTGTCTGTATCGCCAGACTTAACCAATCTGAGCGTCCTTTCATTCTGATTTTCATGTGTGCCCTAGAGAGCTGTATTATAGTAAAAAAAGAAATCGGTTGCTTCAGAATCCTGTTGTGGTCATGTGTCATCACATTTCCCCCCCCCCCCAACTTCCTCCGACGGTTTTGATCCCTTTCTCTCTTCGTGCGGCTTACTTCACTTGACCTCCGTATGTTCTACTGATGAGTGGCGAATGTGTCTTGAGAGTTTCTCGTGTCCCGTGTGTTATTCCAGAGCAGCAGATGATGCTTCCCTGTGCCTGCTGCAGGCAAGCAAGTGTACAGCTGAAGATTGCACGTTCGCCACACCGCCAGTAGCCACACTGGCCACTTCACTTTTCCAACCAAAGAATGCGCGAACCGTCTTCGGTTTTGTTTCCATGTGATCAGCCTCAAGCTAAATGCAATTAAGAGAATAAATTTGGATATTTATTTTTAAAATTATGATCGTGACGTCTGTGTTTTTGACTTATTTCTGTGCACAGTGATGTTTGTACGTTTGTATCTTGACAACAGAAAGGCGTGAAGGGTATTATTCATCCAGATCTTACAGTGAGCTGAGTCGTTAGAAAAAAATTTGCATCGCACTCGATCTTTGGTTAACCCGCTCCATCCCATAAACCAATTGGGCTGAATCGTGCCTTTTGCATGTTGATTGCGTGCATCCGTGTAATTGGGAGGTTTCCTAGATGGGTTTGGCAAGACGTGAGCATAATCGAACCCGACTGACCTTCTACCCCTACCCCACTGCTCCCCAAGCCTCGCTGTGGGCTCGTCACGTGCTCCCGATGTCTGACGGCGTGCAAGCTGCTGCACAGCCCCTCCGTGTGTGTGTGTAAATCACCACTTGCCGCGGCCTCCTGTGTTTGCTAACGTGTGCATGCACAGTTTAAACTAATAAAAATATTTGGGTAAGGGATGTGCCTCTTATCTTGCCTTCTCGCCGACTTTGATGGCGGCCCCAACCCAAATACTGTCGACTTTAGTTTGGGACTTCACATGTTGGGGGATTTTAACGAGGAAGCTTGCAATTGGAGAAAGATGCGGTTTGAATTGTGAGGAAGATTCTAGATGTCTTCAGCGTTTTCTTCACGCCAACCACGACGCATGGGAAGCTGCTGTGAAAAGCAGGCTGGGTGGATCGGGTATCTGCCTGGTGCTCATGTCCACCCGTGTATTTGAGAGTTGTGCTAGATACGCTTGGCGAGTCGTGATCACATATCTTTCTCTTTTTTTTTTTTCTTTCTTGAGAGCCGACTAATGGTGTCGGTGCAGTCTGTGGTATGTGAACTGTTTCGGATAGTCAGCCAACCGTAATGACATTTTTATGGCCTACGTTTGTGTGGCTAGTTCTGTTGAATTAGGACTCGAACATCTAGTGTGAATACAACACAGTTTGGGTGCGGCGATACTCCCGTCCTCCTTCTTGTTTAGGGTAGCGTGGCTTTGCCAGTAGACCACTTGCAACCTGGTATTCTCCTGCACGCACCCAGACATCCAATCCAAGGATAGAGTTTCTTTTTAACGACATTTTATCGTTAAGACGTAGTTTCCTTTTTTTCTCCTATTTATTATTTTCAGTTTTGCGTTTGTTAGTAAAATATTTTAAGCCGGTTTTATACAGTGTGACTTTCGCTGACGGTTGCGACAGAATGTTGATTTAGTTTCCATTTATATATTGTTTCATTATCTCCCAACACACATAATATGTTATGCGTTGTAATACAAAACTTTCTTGTAAATAATCCCTGTGGCTACGAGTCATTAAACCGAACCATGCCTTATGTAGTCGTAGTCTTTACGTGTGTATCGTTGCCACCTCTGTCCGTCCAGTCATCACATTGTCGATGTTTGATGAGACAGTAGTATAGGCATATGCATTTCACCCCTTCGAGTGGAGAGCCAGAAGGGAAGCCATGGCATCATATCCGGCGACACTCTTTCCAATATCCTTTCACCAACTTATTAAATGACCTTTGTCTGAGAACAATAAACATGTGGGATTTAGTGAATGTCTCCTTAAGGGGAAGTAAAACACACTTTTGGGGACAGTCTGCCGGTCGCGGGAAAAAAGCCCATTATCTGTCATGTGGGTAATGGCGATAACGATGGCTATCAAGATGTCTGACTTTAATTTTCGTTCCTTTTTTTCGTAAATCAGCGAAAGCGATTGGGTGATACACAAATGTGCATTGAGGAGCATTTAAAGACAAATTAAATTTTAGAGCTCGACGGTTGCTGTCTTCCAGTTGTAGGTGAGACTAAAATTCCTGTCAATTAGGAGTGAGACTTGCTGTAACTGAGAAGTATTCAAGCTCTACTACTTAAAAAAAAATTTCATAAGGCAAGACCATTCATCACCACAGGCATCGATCGAACTTCCTTTTTGTCCCTAAATCCCCGGATGAGAGATAAAGGGTTCACCGATAACGATGACACGGCTGTCTTCTTCGGTGGAGCTGTCAAGTATAGAGCTTCATGCCTGCTCAGGATGTTGGATCACACCACACAAACACCGGGGTTGCCGGTAAACTTCGCTGAAACGAAGAAAGTCGCCCTAAGATTATCAACCAGCACTCGAGATTTGTTGAGGAGAAATTGTATATTGTGATGATGATTTAAATGGCGATGTACACCGTCAGCAACCGAGTGTAAATTTTATGTTGTGGAGACGAGGTGTGAATCAACGACGTGTGACACTGACATATTTTGCACCTGTGCCTCCCGCCAGGCTGGTGACGGGCGGCTGTTTGAGCTGCTGTCATGTGTTCAGCAACATCTCGGTTACTAAAACTCACGAGAGTCCACGGGAATCACCGTGAACCTATGTTATATAGTAGTTGCCGATGAAGTGGCTAGGTTTAGCGGTCTGGAAAAATAGAAAGTCCGACCTCGCTGGAGCTGCTGTCTTTGAGAATACCTGTTCCCGTTACGCTTGGCCATGGAGTCCACACCCCACCATCACTTCCGTCCTGACCTACTTTCGTTCCTGAACCTCGCTATGGGTCTCTATACCCTATCGACTCGTGTCCAGGCCAACTATTTGCCTGTCCGCAGATGGGATGTGTGTGTGAGAGAACAGCAACAGCTTCTCCACCCGAGAACCGGATTGAAGTTCTCGCTGGCTGTCAGCCGTGCACTTCGGGATGGCGTGACGATGGTTTGATCGGAATATCGCTTTCCCCAGACGACGTTTCCGTTGTACCCTCGTGTGTCCTTCGGCGTGAAGTCGGTGGCGAAGACCCCCTCATGGGGCTCCAGCTCTTTATTGTCATGAACTGATTGGTTGGCTTAGTTGCTTGACAACTTCTCCCTCTTAGAGGTGAGATCACACTTTAGAGGGGGCGAGGGAAGATGAAAGATGAGGAGTAACCGGAGAAATCCCACGACAGCCAGCTGTGTGGAAAAAGTGGTGCATTCAGACAGAAGTACAGATGCCCCGAGATCATGGGATATACCCAGGGCTTAACCAGTCTGGTATTAACAACAAAGGGCGTTTGACTACTACACCACTGCGACCTTCGTTCATCAAAAAATTGTGAAAGAAAGCTGGTATAGGTGAATTTTTTAACACTTCTCACGTGACATTATAGGAGATAGCTTATCTAATGTATGTGGGGGCCTTTTGCTTGAAGCCGATAACTTCAAACGCCGGTGTAACAAAGACCGAACAAAGTGGCAGCTTGCAACGAATTCAGTGTTAATCTCATGCCACAATCGAAAATAGCCCATGTGACAGTCTCCCCACCTACCCCCTGAAGCACAAGTAGAGAAATGGGGTGGGGGATTACACTAAATTGAGCAAGGCCGGGTAGGGGTTTTTTTGTGGGTATGGGGGAGTGCGTTGGGTGGGACATGTTCACGTATTTAGCGGCGTTGATGTACTTTGGGGCATTCAGTTGGATGGAAAGGGACTGCCATTTGTGGCGGAAGAGGTGGTACTAGATATTCAGATTAGTCCTTGTCTGCCCAAGGCTGAGGTTAATGACAAGCACTTAAATACCTTTGTAAGTAGACCGGATTTGATTGTGGTTATTTTAAACCTTGTGGGAACTAGAAAGAAGTAGCTTTACATATAGCACACTTGAATTCTTGAAGGTCGGTCACGTGGTCTCATTCATTAAGCACGTGGTCACGCAGAAGGCGGTGAACTGCGCTCACAAACTACATTAAAACTGTGCTCTGCGTAATGTTACAAATATGCAAGGGGTCGGCGTTCATTCGTTCAGTTCTTAGCTCATAAACTTTGTACAGCTGTAGTCAGCAAGACGGGGCATGTCCGAAATAAGTCTTCAGCATTCCATGTAATGATTCCTTTCTCATCCACTTGTCTACATTGTTACAGAAGGGACAGAGAGAGAAAGGAGGGGGTAGAAACACAGAGCATTAAAGTAAACAAAAAAGTTGTACAATTAAGAAGAAATCTGAACGCAGGTCATTGCATGTTACGTTTGTGTGTTTGTGTGTGTGATTCCTTGTAAATTGCCATGGAGTTGCCGATAAGGCCGGGATATGTCGCTATACTAGTTAACTTTTTTTTCGATGATTCATCCATTCATTAATATTTTGTCACGTGCTGTCTATAGAATGCCATATGGAAAGAGGAAAGATGTAATCAGTAGTTGCTTCCAGCTTGGTCGATTAATTAAAAAAAAAAACAACTAAGGCTGGAAATTCCACACCACAGTTCCTGTCATATATAATCTTCTTCACTAGCTTATATTACGGAAGATGGATTTCTTTTTCTTTTGTGCAAGAGCACTGCTATAATCCAGAGAACTACTTAGTGACCATTACGGTTAAAAATAAAACCCAGTCCGTTAATATATCTATTCTGTCACAGCTCAAAGCCTTACTTTTGCTGACTTTTCTGTTAGAATACGAGTTCGCTGCTCTAGCGGAGTACACAAAGGCTATCAGAAATAGGGTGTGATCAAGAAAAGAAAGAGAAGATAAAAGGAAACACCTTATAAGGTGGGGGAGCATGAGACCTGGCGCTCACCTCCAACTGTTTGCAAATTGAAGCATTTAGGATCTCACACATACTCAAGTTCTGCAGGCTGCACCACCCGCAGGGCCTCGGATATGGAAATCGACGTAGATGGCGAATACCGCATTCATTACTGTACACTCCCAGGCTTCCGGTGCTCTTCCAATCCCTCTTGATTGCCATCACGATAGCCCTGTGGGCCTTACTTCCTTCGTGCCTTCTTTTCTTTCCTTTCTTCTTTTCAATTCTTCAACCTTTCATTCATTGTTCCTTCCTTTCGTTTTTTATTCCATCTTTCTACCTTTCTTTCCCCTTTTCTTCCTGTTTTCCCCCCTGTTTTCTTCCTTTCTGCAGTCTTTTTTTCTTCTATATTTTTTCCTGTCTACCAACCCTCGTCTCCTTATCTTTTTTCTTTCATTCTCTCATTCATTGATTTTCTTCGTTCTTTTTCCACTCGTTCCTTCTTTCTCTCATTTCTTTTTCTTTCTTTCATCTTTCTTTCCTTTTTGTCCTTATTGACTTTCATTCCCTTTCTGATTCGTTCGTTCCATCTTTCATTTATTTTCTTCTTACCTTTTCCATTCTTCTTTCTTTCTGCATTTCTCTTTGGCTGGCTGTCTTTTTTTTAAAACCTTTAATTTTTTGTTTCGTTTTTCCCCCTTTAAATTCCTTGAATGTGCAGTATCTTTTCTTAAACTGTGGTTGCTGTTTTGTGTTATCTCTTGTCTTTGTGTCTGTATTGATTCGATTTAACAGCAGATGTCATTGCCACAGCGCTGGTCGTCGGATTCACAGCGGTTAAGAATCTTAAAGGACAACTCGAGCGATCAGCAAAAATAGCTGGCATAAAGTATATCAAAAACGTATTCCGTTGGTATTTGATGATGAAGAGATACGAGAAATATTAATTTTTTTTCTTAATCACACATGGATTTGTTAAGAAAATGGAAAGTAACGAAATGATAGTATTTCTTAAAATAGCATTGTCTGCATGAGCTGAATTCCATGAGGAAAGATGGCATCCTTGGTAAGAGAAACGGACCAGCACACAATGTGCTGCTGCTGAATGTTCTCTTCAACGCTCAGATGATGTTGTACTCGTGTTGTCCTTTAAAGGTGAAGGCAAAAATGCAGGCGGGGAACACCTTTAGGATAAAGGAGAATCACTTTAGTCAGTATTACGGGAAGCTCTCTTAGTTATCCACCGTTTATTGTATTGGTTGGCAGAAAAAAATGTGTCCTAGATTTCAGATGTATAATTAGTTTTGCGATCAGAATATTGAGCATATTATACAGTGTTTCAAGGCTACAGCTGTTTAAAAAAGAAAAAAAAAACCGTTTAGATTAAATTGTTCCAAAACTTAATTTAAAAAAATAGTGGGAAGGCAAACCTAAATACGCTAAAGATTAACTCCGTCGGATTGCTCACGATGTGCAGGATTAGAACTGAGCTGTTCCCCGAACTGTCAAACGAGACATAATGATATTCTTAATTTGTGTTATGTACTTTTTTTTAACCAACAACATTTTTGGAGTTGAGGGAACAGAGTTTGCCTGGCGGCAAGCACGCAGGCTTCAACCTGAGAATCCCTTAAAAAAAAATAAAAAGCTGAGGAAGTCGTAAAGGAGGATAACTGTTGCAAATGGAAATAACTCTTCGCTTTTTGAAAACACGAGCTGATGTATCAAGAGATTTTCGCCGAAGGGAAGAACATTGGATTTTCTTCTTTTTTTTTTTTTGTGAGAAAGGCCAGGAGTAACGGTCTTTTTAGGTCGAGAGCGGAGATGTGCATCATGAACAGTGAGCATGTTGGCTGGCTGGCTGTGCGCCATGTCACCAGCAAAGTGTGAGTGCGTCATTAGGGATTGTGCGATGGCGGCATCAAACGTCCTTTCATCGCCAATGAACACCTTCTAGAGTGACTCATCGAACCACGAACTAAAATCCCTGGACAGCTGGCAGACGATTTTTTTCCCAGTTAACTGCTAAAACGAGGCATGAGACAAGAAAGCTTCCGGTTCATTCACATTTCAGATTAACTACTAGAACGAGGATTGATACAAGAAAGCTTCCGGTTTAGTCACATTCTTTGTTTGGGCTCGCCGAGACTAACAGCGGAGAACTTCGCAAGAGACTAAGCGTTGGTCTTGGCAGACAGACAGCAGTCCGCCCATACACATCCATGATCGAACCGTGCAGAAGACTAACGTTTGGCAATCTCGACACTCCATTGATGCAGGCCTCCATGTTAGAGACCAACATTTGAAAACAAAATTGTTTACCTGCATACGATAAAATTGTTTACCTGCATACGACAGGTTGTTGTTGCATAAGCTATACTGGGCTTGAGCTTTGCGCGTTGTTTACCACATTTTGTGGCCAAGTACAAAGACGACAGAAAATTCAAAAGAACAAGAAACTATGCAGTCTGTTTTAAATAGCGTGTGTAAGGCTGAACAAAATGACTTGAGTCGGTGTCCTTCCCCTCGAAGAAAACCTGTTTGTTGGTGCAACGGAGAGGAAGGGTTCAGGTGGGGCTCGGGGTGGGTGGGTGGGAGAGACAGAGACCAGGTAAACAAGGTGCCGACGGTCTTCCCACACATCCTGTGTCCAAGCATGAAAGCAACCCGTGGGCGTTGAATGTAGAGAGTAATTAACCGCCTTTCATACTGCCTAACATTCTACTCATGATCCACGGTGTGCATAGATTAGCCGGAGGTAAGCCCCACTGACAAAGACACTAGAGGTTCATGGTTTATGTTTGTTTCTAACGACAAACAGTGTACGATACTGTTTCTCAAAATCTGGGTGAATAAGCCTCTTTGTGTTCTACAAAAATTAGCAGATCGAAACAAACTGAAATCATGTTTCTGTCGCCATAGATACTGACTGAAAGGTGTTATCCAATGACTCGCACACACTCCAACAGGAACTTGACATCGCACGCATAGAAGTGATAGGTTTAGAGTTCCTAGAGCTAGAACCTCGCATTATCTGCACTTGTTTACCTCTTCCTCAATCCAGATGTGCATTCGACTCATCGATAGAGCACACATATAGATGTAGATGGCCAGACCACTTGCCGTAGTCAAACTTCTGTAATTCGAAGCTTCAAGGGACCGATGAAGAAAATCGAGTTACGGAAAGTTGGAGTTAAGGACGTTTAATGGTAACCAAATGTCCATTTCTTGTCATTCTTTTAAAGACACTCCAGGATCCTATTGCACACGTGTTTACTATACGGAAAGGAGAATATGGGAGGGCAGGGTCGATGGGGGAGGAGTACACGATTTGACACTTTCACGTATTTTCAAATGGTTTCAAGCTGCTGACCGGCTTAAAATTATTCGAGTTGTGGAAGTTTTTGGTAGGCTTCGAGCTACTGAAGTTGAATATGCATTGCTTTAATAGGAAACCAACCACTAGATGTTTAAAATTGGAGTTAGGAGGAATTTCGAATTACGGAAGGTCGACTTATACGTTTGAACTGATGTTATGCTCGTCTCTTAGTTTTCCTATTTTGAGTGGTTATATTAGTTTAGTTTCTTCCTTGTTGTTCCCTTGAGGAGCATAGAACTGCAAGTGGATATATTAATGTGTATATATTTGTAATATTTGGGTGAGACAGCAAGTGCCAGTGTAAATGACTTCGACGTAGTCAGTTAAATGGTCTTTTTATAGTTTCTGTTAATGTCTTGTGTAAAGGGATGTTCTCATGTTACCGTTGGCAGACAAAATTTCCTGAAAAGGACTAATAAAGATATTTTATATTTTGACATATTTTTCTAATGATTGGGAAAAGTTCTGTGCAAGGGACTGTTTTCCAAAAATACCACTTTCAGTTCTCGATATACACGCCTACGAACATCACTCACAGAAAGAGGCCAATGATCATGTTTGTAGACAGATGAACATGTGGTCTCAGCCCTTTAAACCTATCCATGCACAATCCTGACATCTGCGTTGTTGAATTCGTTCTTTGCATATCGATGTTTGCAGGAGTCTGTTTCGAGAGTGGAATAGGGAAGACACGAAGGTTTTGGAATGTAACATCTTGCATCCTGTACTTAGTCACTAAAAAAAAAAAAATTCTCCCTCTAAACCTCTAAGTCTTTTCATACTCCACAGATAATCTATCATACATGCAAATGATTCCATATTGCGTGACATAAATCATGCTGAGAAAGACACTTAATCTATCGTGCATTCAACATTGATTCGTAAATCGGAATAATAATAATAATAACTCATTCCGTTCGCAAGGTATACATACACCTTTGACTATCGCAGTTTTCACCCGACAAGTAGTTGGCTTGCCGACTAGACAACACACTTGCTGTCTGTCATTTGATGACAGGACAACACCTCATTAGTGAAATTGTCTCATTGACAGTGGATTTCAATGACATAAGTTGTTAAAATTTCGGTCATTTTTTACTTTTCTCCGTGAGATTAAAACCTTAGAGCTGTATTTTGTTAACTCACCAGCATTTTGCAGCTTGAATTCTTGTATGACTTGGATAAGCCTTTAACACACAGCATGACTATGAGGAGCTACTGAATTTAAAGGCTCAGGTCGGCAAGCCAAGAAACTTTTGGTGTGTTTTACACCACCGAGTGGTACAAAGCATGTTTTCACACCAACCGAATGATACAAAACCTGGCTTCACGACGCCCAAATCCAGTCTCTGGACATTTTTATGATGCGCTAAACAACAGAGAAGACAAATATTGTCCTCGTGCCCAAGCATCGAAATAAGTGTGTAATATGATATGATTCAGGGGATTATGGGCCATGAAACCTGTTGTCTAATCTTCAGATCACGCCTAAGGACTTAAAGGTTTAGTGAGGTGCACTTTTTTTTCTCTAACGACTGTGTAAGGCTCAGTTAAAGATCTTATTTCCCAAACTCTTCCGTTCTGGAAATACATACTTTCAAACATCACCGTGCATAGAAAGAGGGCAACATTTTAAGGTTCCAGTCAATAAGAGAGGTGAGATAGTGTGTTAATTATTTGTATCCGTGTACACGACTTTGGCTCTGGAGTGTGAGTGTGAGAGAGAGAAAAGATGGAGGGGGAGAGAGAACGAGATAAATAGAGTGCAGAAGTGTAAAATTAGTTATTTTTGCCATTAATGCCTAGCGACTACGCCGACATACACACCAGTTCCATTCCGCGAGCTCTGGTGCCAGAAGGCAGTGGGTGCATCGTGGTTCTGTTGTCCAAGCCCACGTAGGTTGAAAATTATGACATGCCATTTCTCTCTTTGTGAACTGCAGACATTAGAAATAAAATGTGAATATAAAAAGATTCTGTGCATATTTAGGTTTTGAAAGAATCTTACTGTTAGCTTCCCCCCGCTTGACCTAAGGGATGATGCTCGGCAAAGTATCTTCAGGTGTCCATGATTGTTACTGTGCTGGGAAGTATGCAGACTGGAGGCCAACGACTCCCAACGTCTGATACTGCCGAAAGCCAATGGAGGTACAGGACTTCTAGATGAAGAGAAGGAGGATTGGGAGGCAAAGTACTCTTACTGATATTTTTGCCGGCGAGTCGGAGTATAACTGCGTTTGTGAGGGCCGCACGAGAGACAGACTCAAGTTTGTCGCAAAATTTCAGTTTTATTACTGCTGTGCACAAACTCAAACCTGTCACGAGCTTTCAGTTTTATTGCTCCTCTGCACGTGAGTACGGGAATGGTTGCACCAGGTTCCCTTTGCTCATTTTAACGAGAGATGGAGGGAAGCGAAGACAGAAAAGATAGTGTGTGTGCGCGCGCGCGCGCTCGAGAATCAAGCTTTATCCAGCACTGGTTCGCCACCACGTGCACCACATTACCTCGCACATCACATTTAGTCATTTATCGCTGCCATTTATATTGCTGCCTTCATTGTCGAGGCATTGCACGAAACATGCTTTTGAACGCACCTTCGTCCATGCTAAAAGGCTGTGGTGTTGTGAGTTCTGTTGGCGGGCAGTTCTCACAGGATGAACGTGGGGCGCACGAGGACGACATGGCAAGTCTCGGGTCGGCGTGACCCAGGAAGTCAGTCGCCGCCCACATACCAGCCCCTGCACCACCATTGCATTTTATCTATCTTGCCATCTCCCTCCAACACCTCTTTACGGCTGTAGGTCTCACCGACCTCTAGTCTGACAAACGGCAGTAACTCACATAAAGGTGGGTTACCGTCCTTGCATTGCCATATTGGCGAGGACGAAAATGTCCTGCCTGCTGACGTTCCCACAGGCGTTCGGTTCGCATCCATGGTGGAAGAAGTGGGGAGGATGTTAGTAGCGAATGGATTTTTGTTGGAGTTCCGTCGAAAGATGGAACAAGTCTGTCATATCCATGTAGTCGCAACCGCACGTGGCAGGTCAGGGGTCAATGGAGCACTGCAAGTGGTAGGGCCTTGCGTCGTCTGCTTTTCCCAGTCACCTGACAGTGTCTCCGATTATGGGTACCTGACTGCTTAGAACAGACCTGGGCAAAGGCCGGCCCGCGGGCCGCATCCGGCCCGCCTCCTGTCTCTGACCGGCCCGCCCGCTGGCCCGCCCGCCAGTATACATACTATATATACAGTATTGGGTGAAACAGAGTTAACTATATTAGTCCGGCCCTCTAAAACCATCCCAATTTCTCATGTGGCCCCTTGGGAAAATTAATTGCCCACCCCTGGCTTAGAAGGTTGGGGAAGGTAAGACAGCGAGGAAAACGAGATAGGCACCGTCCTCAAGTAAAAGCTGGCCCCAAGAAAAGTGAGGTCTCTAACACATCACCCCAACGAAAAGGTTAGGGGTTAACCTTTACCTCCGATAACTCTTCACAACTATAATCTTAATCCTAGGGTTAGGATAATAGGTAGGTCATATGACACTGATTAGATGTCATTTGGATTTCAGTACGAATATAACAGGTTTGTGCCATACAGATTTGCAAAATTAAAGGAGTGGGATGCAGTTTTTTTTCCTAATGATTGGGTTAAAGCTCAGAGCAAGATCCTTTAAGTATCGAGACAGTCTTACAAACATCATTCACAGAAAGAAGTCAAAATCGTGACATCACGATATGACTGATCACTAAATGTTCCTAGTCCTCTTACCGGCTGAGGGCATTAACGGTGTTTACATATTCACGTGCTATGCTGACCTCTGTGTAGTTGACCTGTGCATGATGATATTTGTAGGTGTTTATCTCGAGAAATCAAAAGGGAGAAATCATTCAGATTTTGGAAAACAATACCTCGCACCGAGCTTTACCCAATCATTAGGAAAAATTAGGTTCTTTGAAGCCAGATTGTATTGTAAACGGTCTGACGAGCTTACTAATCATCCGTTACCATCATGGCAGCATAGGAAACGCTTTCAATGAAATTAAAATGCACTCTGGTAGGAGAGAACTGTAAAAGGTATCAACAACCTGTAGTCACACACATTCCTCTACCTTGGGCTTTGTTACTTCGCTGTACTCTATGTGGATGGTCCTGTCTTTTACATTCCGTTCACAATCATTTTGAAAAAAAAATAAATAAAAACCGCGATTCACGGGGTCTACCCGACTGCCAGCTATACCAAACATATGGCTTTGCTGTTACCTTTATACGCCACCTTTATTTTTAAACACGACAGCTTGTTATTATTTTTTGTACTTTATTACTTTAATTTTTAACTTCTTAATGTTGTAGTCGCTTCCAAGGAAGTTGTGGATGAAATGTACTTTTATTCGGATATTTTTATTTTTTTTTTTTTTGTGGTAAAAGACGTGCCTAAAATTGTGAAATGTATTGCTGCTGTTGTGGTTTTTACACCTACGGATGTGCTTGCAGCACGGAGGAGACGCTGGTGAGAAGTGATTTTGCATACATTAGCGGATACAGTGGGAGCAACCTATCTGCGCGCGTAGGCCACAACGGTTATGTGGCTGCGAGCTCCGCCGTAAACAAGCGGCTGTGAACACGTTTAGCGGTGGTGGGGAGGGTCGGCCATGAGCATTTCTCTCCCCACCCTCCTGCGGTAACCTTGTTTCTGGACTCCGCACTTGTAGGTCACGCTATCTTATAAAAACATGACACCGGGGCCGAGGGAAGAAATGCGACTCCTGGCGTCCGATAGATTGTTGTGCAGTGAACATGCAAGCTGTGAACGGGAGAGACAGGTTTGACAGCTGTTGAAGCTGTAGATTCTACATTGATAAAAATAATTACAGATGCGCCGCTCCCATGACCAGTCATAATATTATCTTTTTTTCGTGTGAAAAAATGATGGGAATGTAGGGTTGATTATTAATTGACGAATGGTGGTGACAGTGACTAGCTAAATTTTAGTAAAACTAGAAAGTGGGCTCTACTAACCGGCAGAAATTAGTTCATTTATTTGTCCCTTAACTGGTACCGGTCGTCTTTGGTATTCGGGAACGGGGTGGGGAAGAGATACGGGTAGACAGCAGCTGATAAGGCCCGCTACTCCTGTCGTGGGCAGTAATAAGGAGGTCATGCACAGGACGACCAGTCCAGTTTTTGGCGTTCGTAAGCCAGTTCCTCCTCTGGTCATCGCGGCATCGACCTCCCTCCAAGCTACTTTGAAGGACAGTCTTCGACAGAGCATCGTAACGGGTCACATGGTCAGACCAGTAGAGGTTCCCGGTGTTCTGTGTTTCATACAAAGTCGTTATGCTCGTGTATGAGATCTGGAGCAGCTGCCTCGGGCAGTTGCTGTGAAAATACCTGTGTTCCCCTCTCCAGTCCAGGTTTCATATCCGTAAAACAGGATCTGTACTACGAAGGACTTGTACTACTTCGTAGTAAACATGATGTTATGGCTGCTCCAGATCCTGTCCAAGCAAGCCATTGCTCTGTTGTCGTGTTTCTTTTTGTGGCGCTGCCGTCGTAGGAAAGGATGGCTCCCATGTACCTCTAGCTGTTTACCTCTTTGAATTATTATACTCCGTAGATATCTGATTCACTGTTTGCTAGTGACCATGACATTACTCTTTATAGTCCTTGTTTCCATTCCATATGTATTCAAACTGCTAGTCTGTTGGTAAGGTCTTGCAGCTTTCTGTTATTGCCTGCTATCTTTCAGATGTCGTCTCTAAAGCAAAGTCGCCCTTTAACCGATAGAAATGGAAGTATGATGGTCGTGGAGAGTTTCAAGTATTATGTTTTCTAAAAAGACGAACAGCACACAACCCTTGACGGACGCCTGCTGAGGTGTGAAAGAAAGCTGCCATTTTGGTTATTCAGCAATTCTGTGCTCTTTTCATCATACGCCGTAGCTCACGTGCCAGATTCTATTAAAAGCCTTTTTTCTTAAAATCTCAGCAGTTGTGATGTAGGTCGAGCTGATGATAAAAATGTTTATCAATAAATTCTCAACTACCTGGCCCGAAACCAGCCAGCTGTGTTGCTAGCACTTTATTAAACATCTTAGAACTTCTTTGAAGTCTCCAGCGAGAGTGCCTGGGTCACCGTCAGCAAAGTTCAATGTGGCGAATTTACATCCAATTTTCGCCTTTAAAATTTTTGCAACGTTTGGGTCTTTCAGCTTCTCCAAGTCAAAAAGAGTTCGGGAGATGTCGAAGGGCACTTCATCTTCAGTTTGAACTTAACGCTCGTTTAGACAAGGTCGAGGTCGGTGCCTATGTCAGTCCCTGGCTATGGACTCGTTTTGGCCTTGTTGATGCTGAAGTTGAAGCGTCTAGGCTGCATGATGGTCGATTTGGTTATGGACCCATCCATCTGGCGAGTGCCAAGGTATCTTTGGTCAAGTGTCCTCGATATCTTGTGGAGATGTAGGGCATTGGCTGAGGAGAGTTGATGGGTTTGCACACACTTTAGGAGTCTGAGGCATCTGTAGTTTCTTTACCAAGACTGTATATAGTTATCAACAGTGATACCTTTGGCTGGTAGGCGACCTTGGCGTTCCAGTCATTGAGTACAACGAAGATGTCTTTGTTTGATCCTGTCGTTATAACCTTGTCTATATGTTGGTGAAACACCTCTTCGTTGTCTTCGTGCATGGAGTTCGAGCAAGTCTGCTACTGTTCCCCAAATCCTGGTCATGTGACTTCCGCCATTTCCAAAATGTCCCACCGGCGCCATTGTAGTTCATATACGAGTTGTTTCACTTTGCCACACCGATAAAATGTGTGGACGTTTCAGGTACCAGTGGATATTCATTCTCAATTTTATATCTGCTTTGGTCCCAGTAGCACTTTTTTTGCCATCCCTATCCTGGAGACTGTCGGTAGTTTTTGATCCTAGCCTCGACCGATCCGGCATGATGTTTACTTTGCGGCCAATGTCCATGGTCCTGTCTCTAAGCTCATACACTTGGTGGCGCACATCATCCTCTCCACGTGAACCCCAGGTGATGGGTCAGTCTGGTCGCGACCCATCATCTGTAGTTCCTGCAAGCTTTGGCCGCTACTTTAGTTGCAGAAAGTCTTCACCCGCTGATGCTATGTTAACATCATGATTTGCTGTAGGGAGAGAGGTGAGCTAGAGGGAGGATGTCAGCTTCTTAAAGTAAGATAATTAGATTGTTGATGCAGGTATTTAGCTTAAGGTTAGGGAGCGGACGTTTGTGTTTGTTTAATTGTGTGACTAATGCCGGTGCCTGAAGGAACGCCGCATCACACACAAATAAAAAATAATGCGGGAGCTGAAGCGACTACTGCGTGGTTTCTCAAATTAACTAATCAAAAATTTGGAAACTTTAGTCGTCTAAATAAAAGGATTTTGAATGTATATGATATTTAAATTTTAAAAATTATTAATTAAAAAACAAAATCTGTGGAATAGAAATGTGTAAGATACTTTGCCATGCTCGAGACCTATGCCAACTGCCGCCCACACTAAGTAGTGCGAAGAAAGTTCCTTATCTCAACCACTGCGCATAGTACAGAATTCTGGGCAGCATATGTATGACCTATGTTTTAGAATATACGGCTAGGGATTTGGATTAGGGTATCGACTGGGCGCGACAGACGACGCGGCGCCACACGATTTCCATAATTCCTCCCCTCCCTCCTGCTCCGCCATTTCTGTCAAGGAACCCCAGCCTCCTACCCGACATCGGAGTTTTCTTGACGACTGTGCAACATCAGACTCTAATGTAATATTTTTTTCCCTGACGTACTTCCCTGTTTCACAAACATTAAAACAAACAGGCTACATATATGTATTTACCGGTGTTCCTAACTTTTTCTGCCATAGCATTGGCCAGCTGCATTCGAATTATCGTTGAAGTCACCTGATAGGACCTGCTCACGCATCTTGCCAGTCATTAGCTGGTCTCGGGAGATCAAAAGCCTCTAAGTTTGTCTCGTGCTGCAGCACGCGGCTACCCAGTCCATCACCGGCAATCAGCCTCCACCTGACGCCGACGCCACCCCTCCCCCACCCGTGTACCCCCTGTCTGGAATTACAAGGTGCTCCGTCTGCCTGATAATGCTCCTCAGCTCAGGTAACGCCGCAACAAGCAAGGCGCGCCGCTTCGGTAATAATTTTCTCCCCCCTGAGTTTTCAAACCGAAGATAACATCTTTGAGATCAATGCACAGGCGAGACTCCCGGGAGGCGGATTTTTTTGTTTTTTGTTTTAACGAGCTTTTATTTCTGTGTTGTTTTCAAAAATCGAAATCATATACAGAGAGAAGCTTCTGTGGAGATCGCGAGCGTTTTTGTGTAGACTAGCTCCCTCCTTCCCATACCTCTTCGTCCTCCCCCTCCCTCTTCCTCAACTTATTTCTTATTTCTTTCTCTCGCTTACTTAGTTTTAAAATATTAGTTTTCTTTTGCTTTTTTTTACAGAAACTTATTTTGTAAACCCAGATATTGACATTTCTTGTTCTTCTCTTATCTGTCATGCTGTCGAGAACAATTCTGAACTGTTCGAATTTTACACTCAGCAGTGGGGATTGAAGAGTGATGTCGCTTTGCTATTTGGCTAGAGGGTGAAGCATTTCATGTTTGTCCATTGATCTTCAATTAGTGTCTAATATTGATATGTGAATCTGTATGTCATTTCCTAAGTTCCCGGACTGGCTTCGCCGCTTTTCTTCTTTTTTCTAGACCATTTTAATTCTACTGCCACGTCTGCGCCATTTTGCCATAAGTTAAAAATTTATATTTGTGCCCAGCATTGCCGAATTCAGACTTGGATTCCTTTTTCTTCAATCGCTCCAGAAAGTTGTGATGGTGGACTGTTTGTTCAAGCAATAAAAGCAGGTCTCATAGGGATGATATTATTCATCTCCAGGAATGTAAGCTTGTAATGACTGTTAGCATGATGAGCTGACAAGAGTTGTGTCGATGGAATGACATTTCTGACTGCCACAGTTAGGCCACAATACCAATGATTGTGAGTTGAGCTTCCATACAAGTGTCATAATAACACACAGCTACTTTTTAAAGCAGAACTATGTTGGCTCACCAAAGATTCTAAACAGTGGCAAGGCTGCAGACCTCATCTGACATCTACACTAATGTTGTTCACCCTTTTAACATGAGTAACTTCACTACAGGGACACAATAATTTCTTTATGAGACCAGCATCCATTAGTATTATTATTGTCTGTATGTGTTTGTTTTTGAAAGCGCTTTATGTCTCCCTTTGATGGCAGAGAACTTGCTATATAAATCAACTTTATTTATATTTTACTGTGTAGTGTTTATGCATGTGTGTGCTCGTGAAGGTGCATTTGATGCCTGCCCTATAAAGGTGTGCTCGCGCGTCTGTGTGTATGAAGCGCTTTGAATAGGGTTAGAAAGGCGCTGTTTAAATGTGATTATTATTTTATTCATTCGTCCAGAATAAGTGAGATCGCGCCTTTTGTTGATTGGGAACCTTGGTTGATTTCACATGGAAAGGGAGCTCGGCCTTCTTAACCGACTTCTACAACGACGTTTTTTTTAATTTTCTCTTTTATGGCGTCCAATGAAAATGCAGGGCTTCAAATATCTTAACCGGCGTCTGCTTTTGTCCAAGCCGCACGTTTTTACTCTTCGCGAATGATTTAACGGCGGCAGCCATATGTGTTACTAAGAATAGGTTTTATGATGTAGACCTGATTCAGCGGCTGCTACTTCTGTTTCCCCGAAAAATAAGACGAGGTCATATTAATGTTTGCTCCTAAAGAGGTATGTGGGCTTTTTTTTCAGGGGATGTATTATTTTTTTCATCTACAAAAATCTGCATTTATTTTAATACAGTCATTATCTTCTTGTGGAACATCATCCTAACTCATAAATGTTAAGGTTAATTATTAATGTATTCATATCATTACGTTATAATTCAATAGTCTGTCGTGTGTTTCACCGGACAAACAAAATCCCTCCATGTTTCCTTCTGTTCGTCCTTGACTGTGAAATGCAGACTTGTGTTGCAGACGGTAAAGCCATTCTGTTTCTTCCCAGGGAGGAGGTTCGGTAGAAGGGACCTTGTTCTCTACTTCTGCAGGCAGTTGTTTCTGGTGTTGTCTGTTTAGTGCCTGTGCATCTTTCATAAAGCTTGATCTTTTGTGCCTGCCTGAAGATAGCTGAGCTCGTCTGGCACTCATTAACTGGCCTGTCCAGTGCTTGTACTTGCTGGCTTGTACAAGAAGTGCCTTACACTCTCTACTCCTGCTAAGGGGAGGAATCGCAGCTACGCCCTCCATTTTTTTCTATGGCTCCAGTAATTATGCTTAATGCTTAATTGTTTGACCAGGGTCTGTTGGTGTATTTTGGCTGCTATCATCCAAGCGTTTAACCCATATTCAAGGTGCGGTCTTACAGTTCCTTAATGCAGTTTTCGTGATTTTCTCCTTCCCACCCCCACCACCAGTCTGTGCCAGCCAGCTTTCTCATAATAAATTTTTTCTAGCCTTGCCTTCAGGTCCTGCTAAATGCTGACTCCATGCCGGCTTTCTTTCAAGTCACACCCATGCACGTCTGTTGATCTTCATATTTTAGTCACTTGTCTCCCATCATTAATTTTCCAGCTTGTGCTTTTGATGGAAACTGAGACGAGGGTTGCTTTTATCTTCTCTTTGTTGACTGACACGCCAGTTGTCTGCCCAACCTGCGATTTTGTCCTGCACATTGCCGACTCTGACCCCTGACCTGAACTGCAGGAACATCGTGACATTGTCCCAGAAAGTAACCCGGTGTGCCGGAGAATTGTGCATGCATGTCACCACCACCTTCACCTCAAAAGGTGTTTGACATCTGGCTGGTATTGATATCGGCCCATCGCTGTTTGCAGCAACTGAACCATGTCTGTCTACGAGAAAAAAAAATCGTCGAAATCAAAGTAATTAGCGAACCCAGGGTGTTTCAAATGCCCAGACCTGTTACTCCTAAATTGTCCTTGTACAACAGACGCGAATACTGTGAATAGTGTCACGTGAACAATAGCAGCAGATGATGGATGCCCCTAGTCTCAGCGAAATGTGATTCTTGATCGATGTCAGTATTGTTTTTCACTTTGAGAGATATTTGTTTTACAAAATGTCAGTGACCAGCCGGAGGAGGTATGTTGGGTGGTTTAGTATTTAAACCTGATTGTTTTGTTCTGCTTTGAAGGGATAGGTACCTTACAGACACAGGCAAAGTCAGTATTTGATGAGTCGACGACGTCGGCGCCCTGTGTATCACGTGATGCGTTTGAGCGCCTCCGGATGTGATATCGGATCTCCTAGACCTAAGCTCTCCTTGTTAGGGGTCTCCTTCGCGCTTTAATGTCTTGTGAGTGTTGATCTCCGTGAAACCTCACTTACATTCTTTGTGCACTCAGTCCTATCGGTTAGGGTATGGGGCGCCAAGAGGGGCATTTTCTCTAATTTTTCTTTCTCTCTAGCTATAAAATTCATTGTATACTTATAGAATTCATTTAATTCTATACTTATAGAATGAACTATGTATCTACAGAATGGAAGTGTATATGGAACGAAGCTTTATTTTTTGAAAGAGGAGAGCCAGAGTTTATCCTTCACTGCCTTTGTTCGGGCAGGCGATGCCGATGTTCCTTTTGTAACACATAACTTAGGTTACATAATGTCTGCTGACATGTCTCTTGATAACCATGTGTCTCACATCTGTCGTTTTGCGCACTGTGAACTCCAGAGGGTCAGCTCCAGTCGCCATGCTCTGTCCACCTTAAACACCAAAATTCTTATCTGCTTATTTGTTTTGTGTAAACTAGACTATTGCAACTCTCTTCTTGCTGGCTGTCCACAGTACCACACAAGCTTCAGAAAGTCCAAAACTCTGCAGTTCGTCTCGTTTTCCGGACTCGCAAATGTGAACATGTCACACCACTTCTTCACTCGCTTCAT
This sequence comes from Pomacea maculata, assembly GCA_004794325.1. Lineage (NCBI taxonomy): Eukaryota > Metazoa > Mollusca > Gastropoda > Architaenioglossa > Ampullariidae > Pomacea > Pomacea maculata. Next base: position 528,714 of record SRHC01002267.1, read on the forward strand.
TGGCTAGCAGTTAAAGCTACAATAGACTACAAGCTCTCAACTCTATACTATGGATTCGTCGAAGGCTTTTTACCCCACCATTTTACTGAAATTGTGTCTGTCCACACTCCTGCCCGAAACCTTCGCTCCTCATCAGACTCCCACATTCTATCCTTCCTCCCACAAAGACAGTCACATACGGACGTCCTCCCTCTGTCATGCTAACCGTCATGTAACGACTCATCTTACACTGTTTATAATATCTACATCCCTTCATACTTTCATCCATTGCTTTACATTCTACTCTTGAACCTCGTCTTTATGTTGTTCTGTGTGTCTATACATACCTCACTATCCACTGGCTGTTATCTTTTATCATTATTTTTCTGCACAGAGAGTGCGATCTATCTTGGTCGTGATGCTGCATGTAACAAGTTCCCATTATTATTTTTATCTTCATCAGCATCCTTTGTATATTTCACTTTTCCAAAGAATAGGCTTAGAATGGTTCACAATTAGGAGGAACAGAAAAACATCAAACTTATTTGTTGTAGAAATCGAGGACAATAATCAGAAGACAGTTTCTCCTCGCAACCACCACAATCTCAAAAACCCCTCCCAGCTTCATGAGTAGGTGCTGAATGTTTTGTGGCCAGCTGCGCTGATCTCGGGATGATGATGCAGTTTTTTTTTAATTTGTATTTTTGTAGCTCGAGCACTGCTGCAGAACTGCTGGCTCGTCGTGCAGAAGATAACCAGCGCGAGGTCACAATGGCAGCACGGTGCCGCCACTAGATTGGGTTACAGCCCGCTGGAGTGCTTGCGAAATGCAGGAATTTGTTTTTTACAGTTTCTTTTTACTCAAAAGCTCGGTGTCTTTTTCACAGTATCGCTTTGAACCCACCTCATGTGATGAGTTGCTAAAACGATAGGCTACTCCAGAGTAGCAAGTCACACCTTCAACACCGGTGCCATGGGGCGCTAGCAGGATGTGAGTGATGCTCATGGTGGCCATAAACATATGGGAAATACCTGCCGATAGATGAAACTGATGTAATCTTCGTCGTCATCATCCTTACCAGTCACGGAAATAACGAGTTATTAAGTAATTTAAGTAAGCTAGTACAGCATCATATGTTATCGTGATCTGATGTATATAGATATAATGTTATATATGTATAATGAAATATATAAAATATGTAGAGGATTTCGGAAAATTAAGCATGCGAGTGACCTTCCCAAATTATGGGCTTGACTTTCATCCCAAATTATGGGCTTGACCTCCTCCGGTTTTTATGTGTGCTCATTGCTATACTTTGTACAACGTTTGTAATTACTATGAAACACATTTTCATTGAATAATTATTAGCAAACTGCATTCAGCACCATTTAGTTGCAAATTCACATCCTTGTTTCTGGAGAATTTTCTTAACAGAGCTAACAAAATGGATGTGACTAATCTGGAAGCAAAAATTCGCAGTATTTTATAAATCTTAGCTATGCACAGTGTCAAGGTGCATATACATGACCATTATTTTTGCTGTAGAGTATTCAGATGACAAACATCAGTTTAGTTCGCATTATTAGAGTTTAGTACTTGGAAACGTTTTAAAGTCTTGGTGAGGATGAATAGCGGGCGACTTCGGTATGACAATATTGAATGAATTACTGAGAAATACTATTTCGTTGGAAGATTATTACCAAACATTTCAATGTTGTCCGGGATTAACCTGGTGAGCCAGAAAACGACGTTAAGTTTTTAAAAATCATTTTTATGTCCCGTATAAGTTGCACAAAATAAGCCATTTTTGTCTCCAGTGTTCACACACACAAAATATCAAAAGAGCTTTGATGATAACTAAATTCCCTTAAAATCATCGCTTCGTTATAAAATAAATATATCCGTTCTTTGTTAATCAAAATGATAAAGAAGAGATGTTAAAGATGAAGCTAAAATATGATCCACGTAAACCCAAACTAATTTTTAAAAAGTTATTATTTGAATGCTGGAATAAAACTACAGATAAAGTCATGCATGTCACCTTTATCTACTATCAAACCATTGAAATAAAACGACTGTAACCGGTAATATGTTAGATAAGCATGGAAAATCAAACGTGACTTTCTTACGTGAAGACAGAATGCTTGTCCTCCTAGTGTGATCCACTCCCCAGTTTTAACAGCTTGACCAACTTTAAGGCAAATAAACATTTCCGCAGCTGCGACCTACTTTTACAGAAATAACTGTTTATTTTCCGAGATTTTTACTCAAAAACAACTTAAAAGAAGAAAAGTGTCACTCAGGTAGTCTGTAATGAGTATAGTGTTAACAAGGTATATGAACAGCAGTAAGAAACTCCATTGGAGGACTTAGCTAACAAAGACTACTTCAACACATTTTTTTTTAAAGTTCGGATTCGACTTAATCTCCCTCCCGTTTGCAGTAAAACTTTTCTATCGAAACTTTGCTAAAATCCTTCAAAATCGGGCAGTAACAGATTTTAATAGGAAAATCGACCAGTCTGCTCACATCCGAAGAACCGGGACTTCAAACGCCCATACATTTGTTCATTTATTTAAATGTCGAAAATAAATCCCTTAAAACCATCCTTTTTGTCGTTTTCACTCTAGCTTGGTCATGCCTACTTATTCCGCCATTGTTGCGCTGAACGCTTTACTGGGGAAATCTCCACGTAAGAGCAATCGATTAATGCACGTGTACCGTTGTAGACATAAACCTTCTCCTAAAATGCATTGTGTATTTTTCAAATGCGATTTCTTCAAAAAGTTGCATTAGAGCTCAAACAGTCGGTCACAAGAATATTATTTTTATAGTCACGTGACTTCTTGTAAAGATCGTCAATGAAGCGCAGTCAATAGATGTGCGGTGATGTTTTAAGAGACAGCAATGAACGGGGCTGGGATGGTGGAGGTGGGTAGGTGGAGCTGGACAGTTTGACTCAAAACCACAACACACCCTAGACATGTCGATCTCGTGCGTGAGTGGAATCGACCACGCCATGACCTTTTTATCGTCCCACGCACTCAACCACGAGCAGGAAGTCCTTTACTCTCGCGATTTTGACCATAATCCCACGCCTGCGTCCCTCCTACGTCAGTTTAGTTTTTACGTCATCACAACTATGACGTGGCTCTGAGTCGTGACGTCTCCAGCACGTCTATCATCCAATCTCAGCCCCGCCCCTTGATTGTCCTGACCAATCGCCAACGGGCTACCGGCCGCACTTCTCTCTACATGGAGGACCACATCATGGACACATCGTCTCAACACCCGAAGTCGAATCTATAATATAGATTATAATATAGATATAGAATATTATTGCCAAGCGGCATTTGTTTTAATCAGGTGATGACTGAACTGATTCGAGCAACGCATGGCTGTTGGTAATATTTGACGCTAATGGCTACTAGTCTCACCAGCGAGCGATTTGTCTTTGGGGCGATTCGACTTTCGGCGTTGGTATGATGTTAGTCTTCGTGGGACGATATGGTCATGGCACGGTCGATTCGTCTATCGCTGGGACGATATAGTCTTGGGTCAAAATGACCGGTGACCCAATAAACAAGCAATCTCTTTTAATCTGTACTTTTTTTTTTTTTTGGAAGCTATTTCTGCAGAAACTCGTTTTATAGGGCAAACGGTTGGCCAGAAGCAGTCAACATTTTAAAATGTACTTAATTTACTTTAACGCGTGACTAATGTAAACAAGTTGTAATAGAGTACAAACTGCCGGTCGTAAGTCGCCTTCGAGAGATAATCGTAATAGAGACGACGTTGATATATATATATAAATGCGTCCGTGAACATTTTTGGTCGCAGCTAAGAGAGGGTTTATGGAAGGTTTTATTGAGTAGGTTTTCGTGTACTTTCTGCGTCAAAAGAACATCCCCAGTTATCGAAATGAAAGACAGGTCTCGCACCAACCGTTAGAAACATCGTACGTGTGTCGACAGGTCACGGAGTACTTTGTACGCACTCAACCTACAAGACAGATTTGCTGGAGCATCCGTTGTCTGCCTTCATGGCGATGTCCGAGTTTGTAACCCCTCCCTTATCTGCACTTGGGGCACTTTAAGTTTGCAGGGAAGTACATCTCCTCTGACCTTCCCTTCAAACAAACTTGTAAGGGCAGCGCTGACCGGTTGAATCTGTTGCCTCCCTGTTGTTATCTTGCTGTCATGAGTACAAGGTTGCGCATGGCGATGTTGCATGTGAGGAGAGGGTGACACCGTCCCGAGGCCTGTGTACAGGACATGGTGGGCGCTAGGTGCGTGGTTATCGCCTACAAACATCACGTGGATATTGTAAGGTAAAGGTCGTCCCCTAGACATTGTTAGGTCGTTGTGGGAGAGGTGTTAGAGACGACATTTTGCTCAAAGCCAGCTTTTTTGTGAGAGCCATCCAATATCTTCTCCCTCGCTGTTTGCTTCTCTGTTGTTTTTTTTTTAAACCCAACTCTCTATGGAGTCAGCTGTGTCGAATGGGAGAGGTTCGCTGTGCACTTTACGGGTATGGAACTGGCGGGTCTGGGCGCCAGTCTTGTGACCACTCAGCGGTAGGAAGTTGTGAGAAAAATAGGGAGTAGGAAGGTGACAATAAAACACAATTATGAAAATTGTTAGAGTTAGCCGAGAGCAAAAATCAGGTCTCGCCTAGAAAACTATGATAAATTTCTTTTACTCAATGGGGGAAGGGGCAAGTCGAATGTTCCTGTTATATATACATATATCATTGCAGTGTTTCTCAGTGATGGGGAAGCCGCTGTTAGAAGCAGGAAGATAACTTTTTCCTCCCACTCGTGCGATGCGTCATTAGTTTTACGACTGTTGATTAACCGTTACCGTCTTTTAAATCAAGCGCTGATGAGCATGAAGGATTAAGGTGTGGTGGTGGTGAATGGGAAAGTTAATGCAAGCTGCTTGGGGATTAAACGCCCGCACATTTAAAAGGCAAACTTCTGTATTTTGCATTTCAGACTAGTATAATACATGTTACAATTTGGAGCTGGGTGTGCGGTTTTGACAGTAGGCTGCGAGAGGTTGAAGTGCACGGTAGTTCAGGATTTGAAAATGTTACATATTAATATTAATTTAGTGCGCGGTGGTGTTGATGAGAGGTGTACGTGTTTTGTGTGTGTGAATGAGAGACAGGAATCATTGGAACTGCTGGCAAGACCACGGACTGTGGGACGAAGTGCCATACAAAAAGTGCCTTATGGAAGCTTTACAAATCAGAACAGACGTCTAAGGACGAGTTATCTTTTAAAAAAAAAACGCAAACAAGACGAACAGCTGTTACATCATGGCAGAGATCCAAAGGACGACAGCGCGTCTCTTTATGTACTGAAGTCGACAGGGTATTATACGAGGGAATCCCTTGTGCGTCGTGTGTCGAACTGCCGTGCGTCTCGTTGCGCGTGCACTGGACCCGTGCAGCAGGCTGGTCGGTCGGCAGTGCGCGCGCGTGTGCGTGTGTGCGTGCATAGAGGGTGTCAGCTGATCACCAGACGACTGGCTGTTTTTCTCCTTGTTTTTTTTTTAATGTTTCTCTTTTGGTTTCTTTTTTTTTTTTTAAATCGGTGGTCGATCGGCTGATATCTCGGGTAAGGGAGGAAGGGCCGATGGGACGCACGGTTCTAGTTTGTAGCTCAACAAAGCTTATCATTCGGCGAGAAATAGCGGAGAACGGGGCTGCGCAACCGAAGTTACTGTTTGCTGTTGTGGACGTCGTGGTGACGGTGACAGAGAATTGTTTCTGACTAGCTGGAGGTGAATATGGCACCACGCAGACCGATCCACGTGTAGGCGAGGCCATGCTAATGAGAGGCCATCTTAGTGTGTAGCCGAGACCAGCTGATTGCTGTTGTTTCATAAAGAGACCGACGCTGTTCGCAGGCTCAGGTGCCAAGAAGTCAGGAACAGTTTCCGCCCCTTCACCCCCCGGGTCTCCCCGCCAACGTCTTTAACATGTTTTTCAACTTAGCTGGCAGGCTTGCCAACGCATCTTTAGGGCCTGTTCAGAAGAATAGGGGTCGTGTGCGTGTGTCTGTGTGTCCGTGTGTGCACGCGCTTAGGTAGACAACCCACGTCCGAGTGACGTCATCTCGACGGCTGGCGTATTGATGTCTATCGTCTTGAATCGGGGATGGACTGTTTGGTGAAGACGCACTCTGACCCGGCCGCGACTGAGAGGGATGCTGCCTGGCAAGCCAAGACGTTTGAGAGGTTCCTCGCAGGTGCACCGCAGGCCTACGTCCCCCTGAGACACTCGGCACAACAGGTAGGCTCTCGGTGTTTGTTGTAACGTTGGCTGTGAGGGCTGTCAGGGGCACCCCCAACCATTCCACCCTCACATTCTTCGTGTTTTACCCCGGGTTGTGTCTGTGTTGTGAACTTTAACCGTTAAACTCTCGGTATTTAAAACAACCGAGTGCGCCGTGTCTGTCAGCCTGCGGGACATAACTTTTCACTTTAATCTGTATCGTGTCCGCTCTTCTGATGATGAAGTCGTCGGGTCCGTCATCGGCCGCAATACGAGTCTGGCCACAAGCTGCTGATCGGTAGGTCTGTAAGTCTGGCATGTCCACCTGTTCGGACCATGCAGTTATACTTCTGTGTGTCAAATGTTTGAGGTTGGGTGTAGTGACCTACAGTCGGCGTTTCCTCGCCCTGGACTAGTTAGTTTTATTTAGTCTTTCATCCTCTGTCTTATTAAAAACAATGACTTACAAACGCGACAAAGCGTGCAGAAAATGACATAACATACGGGAAATGACATAAACAGAAAAACGACATAACATACAGAAAGAACACTGACATAACATGCAGAAATGTGACATAACTCACAGGGCATTGACATCACATCCGGCAGAAGGAACAAACTGGGAAAGTGTCGCACAGAAGTGATATATGAGAATGGGATATAACATCAGAAAATGTGAGGTAACATAAAGAACAGTGGTGTATAGAAAAGAGAAATGGTCAGAACAGCTTGTCAGGCGGTTGTGTCCCACAGGGTTTGATACTCGCGGACTCATGAAGACCAACCCAGAAGGGATATCTTCTTTGGTCACGAGCACCCACTGTTCTTCTGTGGAGAGCAGGCTTTCTGCCATTCCTCCCTCCCCCTAAAAAAAAGGTCTCTGACACTGAAGGAACCATATTCAATGTTTGTGCCGGCCTCGCTGGAAATGTTTGCAAAGAATATTAAAAAATTGTAATAGTAAAAAGTACATTATTTATTAAATTTTGTTGTCTTTACAAAAATACCCAAACAAGCTTTCCGTGTCATCAACAGAAGCTATTTTTTTATGTGCATTATTCGTGATGAGATTTTTATGGCTATCCTATTTATTAAGTACTCTTCTTTTTAACCTGTAGATCAGATAAGTCAGCTTTCTCAGAAACGCTTTCCATGTTTGTCGGGATTTGTTTCGCTTTTATCCTTAAAACCGTTTCTATGTTTGAAAACAAATTGTCGGCCAGACAAGACACGATGAGCTGTTGTCACTAACCTCCCTCCCTCCCGGCCCTAGTCTACGGACAGACTGGCACAGACGTGTGTCGCCCTCGTACACACAAACGTGCATGCATGATAATACAAAGGTCTGGTACACACACACAGACATTGTGCATCATCTCTGAACTATGAAAAATATGTGGGAGTCAAATGTTCTTTCTTCATTAAAGGTTTGTGTACCGGCAAGTAGTGTGTCAGTAGGCAGCAGTTATGATTTTTCTTATATCGCTGATTGGTGAGAAGTACCTATCGAACGCAAAGCTAATCACCAGGCACAACAGCTGTCGTCACGTCTGTGTAATCAGCCATTACTGGCAGCTTCATCGGGGACAAGCCTAAGACGATATCTAGAATTCCGCCCACCATTCTCTGCCCAGGCAAGGGTATGTAGCCTCTCCAGTTGATCTCTCTTCTTTGCTAACATCTTCATCGTCTCTTCCGATGATAGTTTAAAAGAAAGAAACTTTTTTTCAGTGTCACAGAAGCTGTATTCTTGTGGCTGCATGTTCTGATACACTCTGAACTCTGTGGATGAGATGAAGGACATCAAAGACTTAGTGAGTGTGTCTAGGCATGGCACTGGAGCAGATGGCGATTACTATTAAGACCGAAGCAGGAGGGGGTGCAGGCTTGTATAAGTCAACCATTTTTAAAGTGAACTGAATATCTTTGGAGAGGGAAGAGCACATTTGCAGACATTATTGAAGAAATGAGAAGCTCGTTCCGAGTGTGATGTATTGCAAACTACAATCTTGCCATTACCCTACGAGTAAAAGCCTACATTACAAGTATAGTCTCAACATGCCACAAGAACATAGCCAGTACACATCTGCAATCTTGACATGACAAAGGTAAATACCGATCACACAGCTAAGCCGTCACGGAATCCACGATGTAGTGGGGGAGTTGTACTCCCTAAAAACAACTTGGACTTGTTAGTCTTTCTATAAATTAACAGCCGTAGGGTAAGCGGATAGCCGAGTTATTAGAGCACTATTGTCCTAATCCAGAGGTTCGCCGGTTCGATACCCGCACTGTGCAGGCGAACTTTCTCTCGCAGCTGTTGAGGTACCTGACTTCATAGAGGGTTGGGGAAGATAAAGTAGGGAGATGGGGAAGAGATGAACATAACCGTCACAAAAACCGGGCCTCGGGGAAGAAAGTAGGTCTCTAACTTGTCATTCCTCAAACGACCTTAACAACAAGTTAAGGGACGACGTTCACTTTTTTAATGCCGGGGAAAACGAAACTTTGTCAGCGTGATCGATCTGGGGATTCCCTCCTTTTTTTTTTTGGAGGGATAGGGGGTGGATGGGAGGTGGAGTGGTGGGTTCTGTGTGTGTGTGTTTTACATCCATTAGTTCGTCTTTTTGGGGCTTCCTTTATCCCTCCTATAGCCCCTGGCACCACGGCCACAACGGCTACTGTTACAGGATCACGAGCCTTCCGCTGTCGTGATGGGGTGTCGTGTGGCTCGTCGTGCAGGCGCAGATGAGGTGGTACGGAGTCAGGTTGTGCGGTGTACAATCCAGATCGTGTGCCGGCGGTGATGGTGGAGTGGTTGTGTGATGTGGCGTTCAGAGGCCAGCACTCCACGTGATATTGGAGTCTCCATCGCGAATGACAGCTTCTGCGCTGTTTGAGGGGTTGGCTTGGTTTACACGCTTTGTAGTCTGCTTATTCTTTCTTGGCGATTGTATTGCTAAATATAATAGCGAGTGTATAGGAGTAAGAAGTATGTTAACATACACAAGATTTTTGAATGTAAAATTTAATTTTAAAATTATAGACTCTGAAAACTATTTGAGAATAAAAAGCAATAATGTTAAATACAAGAATATTAAGGAAGATATAAAGAAAGGATCTTTTCTTATTTGTGTGTTTGTCTGAGTGTATATGTTCTCCTCATCCCTTAGTCCTGTAAAATCTCTTTCCTTCCTTCCTGTGGCCTTGATCCGTTAGTCGCAGAGGAAGACCTTGAGCGTGTGTAGTTGACGTGAAGACCCTAAAAGATTCCCCGGGGACAGCTCATCCACATGACACCTTATCCCTCCTCCTCCGTTGCACGTGCAAGCCTGGGAGCAAATAGCTCTGTCAATTTACGGCCTATGTTTGGGCTGTCATGTCATGTCATGGGGCGACAGGCATGCAGACCGTGTGCACGCAGTCCAGCCCGGAAGTAAGGGGCGACACGCGCGATGCTCAGTGGTAAACGCGATTTACGCAGACGGGCGGGTGCGATGTTCCTGGAGCGAAGCCGAACACTTCAGATTCATTAACCATCAATCACCTAGAGTGAGCTGCATTGAATTTAGTTTGCTTACCAAGACAGTTTTGTGTTTATTAAATTATTGCCACCGCCCCCTCAGATTCTCAGGGACAAGAATATCTAGCCCAACGCTTGAGACATGGTTCTTCACAAAGTACAAAAACGGTATAAGGATCGAGAGGGAGGGAGAGAAACGATAAAACCTTTATTTACAAGGGTAACAACAGAATAAGAAAAATTTGGGTTTTTTTTAGCATTGGTCTGAAGAAAGGAAACACTACTACAAAACAAAGGCATTAATCAAAGAAGACAGGGGGTTTGGGTACACTGACTTGCAAACCTTAAATGTGATTAATATGATTATAAAGTTATTCTGAATATTACATAATTTCTTGTGATTGTGATAACCGGGTGTCATTTATCAGTGAGTTTTGTTTATTGGTAAGTGTTGCTTTGTCGTTTTAATGGGTGCACTCACGCAACTCCTGTTTTTCGCAATGTGCGAATGCGAACGTCTTTCGAGCTTGTCCTCCTTCACCCAACCACCCCCACAACCCAAGCATCTTCCTACGCCACTGAGGTGGTCGGGGAGACTAAAACTTAATTTATAAAAAGAAAAGATAACCAAATCTTCATCTTGAAAATAAAACAATCAAGTTCCTGTTAATGTAATCATGTTTCCGTAGTTAGTGCTTAGGTTTGAAAATCCCTTACATTTTATTGGTGAGAAACCCTGTTTTAGTGTGGCGCTATGAGAACAGGATTTCGAGACATTGTGTAGATGTCATGGTAAGTTTCCGCAGGACGGGTGAGTGCAACAAGATTTCGAAGATCAAATAGCACTAGTCCACCGGCAAGATCAAGAAGCCTTCCAATACTGGTGGATCAAATAAAACAAAAAATAGACCAGAAAATTGAACTAACGCAGTGAAAAGCTGGGCGAGTACCTGCTGTATGCTAAGCTGCATGGCACACGTCATTCGTGTTTTTAGCTCTCCCAGACCTCTCGTTTCAGATAGATGCCGATGATGATTACGATATATATATATTTACTTCGCCTTTGATGTAATCGAAGTACACAGAGAAAGGCACTGACTGTCAGAGCTATCACATTGAAAGAAAAGTTCTCTCGGAGTCAAGATCCGAACCCACGACATCCGATTCTTACTGTTGTGATAGGCGCTTTAACCACTGAACCTGCCCATCTCGCCTTTCTCTCATTTTCTCTCACGTGTGTGTGTGAGTATATATATGCATATGAACTTGAACATGCTTTTTTAAGATGTTGACCCTGAGGGAAGTAGCCGTATTCGCCAGGAGATTGTACCAGAGACCTTGCTAGACCGGATGCACTCTTGTGACAACTGCACCAGACTTGAGGCCGAATGCATATTGCGAGAGAAGAATAAAGCACCTGGGCTTTTGTGGTGGTGTCCTGTCTGACGTAAATCACTTTGTGCTTAAGGTCGGCGTAGAGCAGTTGTTTGTGTGTCTATTGATTAATCGCAACTGTGCCGCAAGGTGTTGCACGTTGCGTCTCCGACACCACAGGCGGAACGGCGCAGTCAATGGCAAGACAGTGTTTGGGGAGCTTTCTTTTCCTCCACCTTTCTCTTGAATGGTCTTTGCTGGTGGCGCGCCTTGCCTGTTGGACTTGTGGGCGTGTACAATGGTAAGATCAGTATTCCGCTAGATGTGGTGTACAAGTCCACTTGGCGCACGCGTGAGGTTGTTAAGAGGGTAGGGGCGGTGGTGGGTGGGATCGTACACGCGTGGATGGTGAAGAGAAAAGGAGTGAAACACGTGAGATGGGAGGATGGGAGGACGGGCTGGAAGAGAAGAGTGAAGAGGGTGTACATGCATGGAAGAGAAGAAAGGAATGGTCGCACGTTGAGGATGTCCACTTTCCAGATAAACAGTCTTGGAGCAAAGCTGTCGGGGGGAGAGAGAGAACAGAGGAGGGGAGATGAAAACCCGGGGAGTGCAAGCAAACCGCCAGAACGCTTGGCACGATCTGGTCCTTTAACCAGATTTAAGCAGGAAAGGCAGCAAATAATTGGGAACACGAAAACAGCACATGGATTTTTTTAATTAAACAAAAAGGGGCCATAACGCGAGGATTCCCCTCCCCCCGTTTACACGCTCTCTCTATTTAAAAAAAAATAAATAAAAAATGGCCTACAGCAATATTGATGTGATAGTGATAAACCGAAACGTGACTGGTTGTTATAGGCCTTTGATGTCGTGGTGGTTTGCAGCAGTTCGATGCGAATGATTCGTGCGATGCGAAGATCAAGAAGGAACAGAAGCGGCGCCCCAAGCCACGTGACGGCTCCCAGCTGTTCTGCAGGGTGTGCGGCGACAAGGCCCTGGGCTACAACTTCGACGCCGTCACCTGCGAGTCCTGCAAGGCCTTCTTCCGGCGAAATGCCAACAAAGCCAAGGTGGGAGGGTCCTCCAACAACACGGCTAACAGTCACCACCCATACCAAACACCCTGTCTCTCGCACTCTCACACACTCTCTCACACTCTCTCTAGTGAGCTTGATGCGTTCGTTCTTAATCCTTCCTTCAGCACAGATCCACCGCTCTCTCAAAAAAATCTCTCTTCAATATATTTTTTATGCTAGCCTATGCATTCAGCTGCGAAAGGAATTGTTATGAAAGAGTTAAATCAGGCATAGCTGTCCAAAAGTACCCCAGGTTTCTGGATTGTAGGCAGGATTGTAGATTTTAAGGTGGCTGAACAAAACCCAGCACTGTAGCCAGACCTGGAAAATAGTGAAGCAGTAGTCATAGTTCAACAAAGAGAAGTCTAGTCAGTCCAAAAAAAAAAAAGAGACCCTCAAGACAAACCTTGAAGAGCTGTAATCTCCTTTAAAGAGTGTGACCTTGACCCATTGCTTTTAAAGAACCCTTGTCAAATAGTTTTATGCTGCAGCCTGTTGTTTTGAAAGGCTTTTCTGTGCGATGATTAAAGTTGCTAGCTTAAGTGTTAAAGAATTTAGCTTGTCAGAGAGTTTTATTCAGGATTATTCAAGCTTTTACATCCTGCCCTCTTTATTTCATTCATGTGAAAATAAGTACATGTTAATGCCTGTGTTTGGTGTGACTGATGATTGTGATATAGAATATCAAAATATTAATACCTCAGTATGTCAGAAAGAGTGTGCTTGGTAAAGATTTTTCAATCATATAACTTATATCTGAAAAACAATTTTTCAACAGAGTTTCACTTGCTGTTTTGATGGAAACTGTAAACTTGACCCTCACACTCGGAAATTTTGCTCAGGATGTCGTCTCAAAAAGTGTTTCACAATTGGTATGAAGAAAGACTGGATTCTGAGTAAGTTTGAAGCATGCATAAACAATTCTTTATAGTATTTCGATTTGTTTGAAACAAGCTACCACTGGGAGAAATGGAACAATACACCTGATGGTGTGGGCACAAATGAACCCTGTGCATGCTGGTATGCATGCCTGTACACATGCACATGTGCACACACATAGCTTTGTTGTTTTATTACTGTACCTGTTTTTGTGTATCTTTTACACAAACTTTTCGTTTACATTACTGCATGCTGTCATGCATGTTACCAGTCCTCAGCACTCACCTGCCCTGACAAAAACAGATTTCACCAGACCTTATTTACCTGAAATGATCTTGAACCCCACCCATCAGGCTAGTCGCCCTTGAAAGGTGTCACCACCTCTTTTGCATTTCTACCTGTTAGAGGGCCAGGCAGAGGCAGTGACAATGGATAGGTGTTGACAGGAGCACTCTGCCAGTGCAGAATGCAAGAACACTCCAGTCAATGCAATACCAGGAAATCAGGGGGCTTGTACATTATAGTGTGTAGCATTTGATTATTAGAAACATTTTACAAGGACAAATTAGAAACAACTGCAAGCAGCTCACAGAGTTTAGATGAGGGGGTTCAAAAAAAACAACCTGTGTACATAAATGAGTAAAATATTCATAGACTTTGTTTATGTGTAATTACCAAACTAGTTTAATATAGTTGGGTAAATGTTTGTGCCTGTACACTGTAATGTTGCACAAGATATGTATATGCAATGTGCCTCAGTCCAGTCAGTTGACTTGCAGATCCAGATAATGATGAGCAAAAGTGTTTAAAAGCTGGTCTTAAATAAATGATTAAAAAGATAATTTTAATGATGTTTTAAAGACCATGTGCAATTGTGGCCGCTGAACTTTGCTGAATATCTTTTTCTCGTTACTATTTGCTTTAGATTTAAAAATATAATATTCCAAAGAACAACTATGCAAGCTATATATACTGTAGTACATATATATATATCCCTTACTCTAAGCTTCAGTTATTATTCTGTTTCATATCTACTGTCTGAGTTTCAATTTCATATTGACAACAGGCATTTATTCATTTTCATAAGTTTTATTTAAAGTAAAATCCAGTGTTAACTCTTGTATTTTAATTTATAAAAATCTTTACACATTTGATTAGTATTATACACTTTCTTTCCATTAATACAGACATGCGATGCACGCATACACCTATATTTTCACATACATAGGTGTGGGCATGCACTTGTGTTACACATACATGTCCACTTACCCATGAATGTGTTTGCACACACAATAAAATAAAGTAAGGAACGCAGTTGACACCTTGGACTACTTTGTCCTGTTTCATTTTGGTGTTAGCTATTTTGCTTTTATCTATATTTTTGTGCTTTTTGTTTTGGTGTGATATTTTTTTAAATGTTGGGCAACAGGTTTTGTTACATCTTGTCTTTAACATTTCAAATGTGTCTACAGTCTGAAACATGAATAAAAATTGTTCTGTTTTTTTTCCCTCCTCTGACATGATACCTCCTGTATGTGATTTACAGATGATGAACAGCTTGCCAAACGGCGGCAGAGATTGCGGGCAAGGACAGCCACCTGCAGCAGCAGTTCCTGTGAACAGGAGTCTCCTAGCAGTACTGGCGAAATCAGTTCCCAGGGTTCACACATATCAGAGGAGACATACAGTCCACCTCCTGCCCCTGCCTTATCTGGGTCACCTGAACTCCCAGTCAAGGTAGCATAGTCATTAGCTATCATGCTGCACTTAATGATGGTCAGAGGACTAGTACTGTCATTGGGCATCATGATCAGATAGCTAATAGTAGGTTCATTAGGCATAATGAAGCATTTGATGATGGCTAGCACTGTGACTGGGCATCATGCCAAAATCTCCTAATACAGTACTAGCATAACTGATCTTATACCTATATCAAAACTCTTCAATTTTGCCAGTAGGTAGTTTTATCAATATACCAAATGCAGTATGATGTTGGTGTATTACTTCAGTAGTAGTAAATGCTATCAAGAAAAATCATGAACAGAAATAAAAGGTAGATGTGTTTCAGTGGTCTTTGTGGTGTGCAGGAAGAACCACCAGATGAAGAGAACTACACAATACCACTGAGGGATGACATCCGTGAAAATCTCACCCAGATGCAGAAGACTTATGATGAGATTTTTGAGGCCACCTACTTACCTGAGCAAGTGGGAACTGTCATAAAGGAAAACCCATCATCCTCCACAGATCTCTTCAACATGACGGACATCTTTATACGCCGTCTGATCAAGTTTGCAAAATGCATTCCAGAGTTCAAATCTCTGAAGCAAGAAGACCAGATTCACTTACTGAAGGTGAGCATCTCTGGCATATTTGCATGTGTATTTTACAAAGACATTGTCAGCATGTATCATCTCAGGTGTTCATATTAATAAATATTTGTGTGCTAGGTTATTATTACTTTTATTATAACAGGAGTTTGGTTGTCTTCTGGTCATTCTGTATTCATATATAATCTAAACACCCTACAGAGTGACTTTATACTCTTGTAAGAAAGTAAACATTATGTGTGTGCAGAAATTGAAGATTTATCGTTTTGTTGTTTTAGGCCCATCGTTTTTTAGCTTTTGTATGTTTATAAATGGATATATGGATGAAAGCCCTGCAGTAAAGTAACCCTATTTTTGCTACCGTATAGCCACTGATGCTGGCATAACAACATTAGCGTTAAGCACCAATAACTAATGGTGTATTCATCTTTTCCAGAGACTCTCTGTATTAGGTGGCCTTATTAAACACAGATGTCAAAATCAAGTGAATTTTTTCATCAAAACACTCATCTGGGGTTTTATGTATTTTAAATCAGTGTGGCAAAGAAGCTCTGTCGATGATGGAAATAAATTGGACAAAATAGGGCCTCACTGTATAAAATATAATTATTCCATCATTACAAAATAATTCCATAATCAAACTCATTTTTAAAGCCATATGCCATGGCACCCAGGTTGTCGTCTACAGACAAATGATGTGCATCAGACATATTTTATTTCCCCTTAATTTTGTGTGGTCATGTTACTGCATCAGCATTTTGTACTAGTTTGAATCCCCATGATTCTCTCTTGTTCTTTCCTTGTCACCCTTTCTTTAAATTATTTTTGGACTGATTAATGGTGTTCTTTATCTGTATTCTAGGGTGGAATTATGGAGATGTTTGTCCTGCGCTCTGCAATGGCCTTTGATGCACGTAGCAGTGCGTGGAAGTTCCGCATGCAGTCTCAGCAAAGAACGGATGTGAGCACATTAGACAGTCATATAATCCAGAAAAATCTTGGCAGCAACATGTATTTAGAACACATGCGGTTCGTACAGAGCATCCATGAACTGACCCGCAGTGACCGCATTGTCTTGATGCTGCTGTTTGTGATTGATCTCATGTCTTCAGATCGGCCCAATCTTAGCAACCAGGTGGTAGTGTCCAAGGCACAGGAAAAGTTCTCTATGTGGTTAAAAGCTTACTTGGAATCTATCTTAACTGTGGGTGAAGCTCGGCATGTGTACCCAAAATTGCTCATGAAGCTACTGGACGTTCGCAATCTCGGAGAGGAGAGTTCACAACTAGCTGCTAAGCTAGACATTTCCAAGCTGGAACCACTTCTAGTTGAGATCTTTGATCTCAAGCAGTAACTGGTGGACTTAGATTTGTGTAGGCAAAAGAAACCTTTTTGGTTGTGATGGGATATGACTGTTTTGGAATACCAGGTGAAATCATGACTATTGCTTCTGACCTAGTGCTTCAAAATGAGCAACTTCGAGGAAGACTCCGGTGAATTGACGTCTCCATTTTACGAAGTACTATGATGTTTGGATACTGCGGCTACTTACTGACTGTTCAAGCTATTCAAGAAGAGACATGGAATTCAAATAGTTCACATGTCATCATTGTACACTATCTTTGATGCTTTGGAAACCTTACCTGTTTGAAATTATTTTTAAGCCATCATATAAGATTCTTCCCCTCCATTACATCTAAGTAAGGAGACAGTGGCATAAAAAGAACATTTTTTTTAAAAATTTGGCTAGAACATGACCTTGTTCATAAGTACTAGGTTTTGGTTATGGTTCTGACATTTCCTCTTATATTGTTAGCATGAGCAACTAATTTTGTTGAAGTTACTTTTTAGGTTTCATGTTATTGAAGAATTGCATACTCTACCACCCTGTCACAAATATACAGCTAATCAGTATTTAGGTTGTGAAAATGTAACACTCTAAAAATAAAAACTGATATAGTCATGTGACAGGCTAGCAGCTTAGATGTGCAGTATAAAACACAACTCACTGCATGCTTTTGTGCAAGCTAGGGGACAAAGTTTGTAAAATGCTTACATGGCATTGTTACAACCCCTCATGGATTGGAACAGGTCCATATTTTTTTAGAGTTAGTAAATAGATACATTTATATAAATTACAGGCATCACATACAAATCTTTAAAAAAAATTTTGAAATCGTGTGGCAGAAAAAGAAGTTTCTCCTTTTCCAACAAAATTACAAAGTATTTTTAGACCAGAGGATATCTTCATGAAACTGATCTTAAACGATACTTTAGTATATTTTTTTAAAGCTCTGTAGTCCTTTGCATATATTTCTGTTAGGAGCTTTTTTCCCCTAAAAAAATTGTAATTTTCTTGGGTTTCTTCTTTTTGTTTTTGGGTTTTTTTTTATATTTTGTATTTTTCATGGTGCTGTTGCATTGTGAGACAAGACACCTAAGCAGTGTGGATATGCTAGAAAGAACTTATTGGTTAGTTCCTCAACTTGGAGAGCAAGAAGAGAACTGGTTAATGTGTGGTGACCATCCATTGTGATATGACTGCCCAGGGTCCAAAACAATAAAAATCAAGCAATTTTTAAGAACACCTTTAAATGTAATTTTTTTTTTGGATACAATCTACTTGGTGACTGATTGGATTAACAAGTTTCGTACCATTTTGAACTAGTAGAATCGGCAGAGAAGGGGCTACAACTGTGATGGCAAGCTTTCCTTGCATGCGCATTGTGATGAATGTATCTGTTACCAATTATGGCAAGACTGCACACTTCTTGCTACTTTTTTGCCATGCAAATGGAAAAGAAAATGAGTGTTTATTTTGTAAGCAAGTCCTGTCTAAGCTAGTCTAGTGAACTTTGTAAATGCTGGAAGGGATATTGTTGGAAAGGCTAGGAGACTGAAGAAAGTAACATACAAATAAAATGAGCCAGAAAGTCTTGTCAATAAAGCAAGACTAAGGTACAACTAAAATGAGCAAAACAGGGTTATCTAATCTTGTTCCAGATTTTAGGAGCATTAGTTGTGCTAGACAGGTCTATTATTTTGACAAGATAATCCTTCTCTTAAACAGCACCCTCAGTTCCTTCAAGATTAGCTGTATTCCTGTGAAACTTATCTTTTCTACTCAGAGTTCATTCCCTTTCTGTCACTTTTGTCATAGCCAGCGTTAGGAGGAAGTGGGGCCTTGGGCAAATAGAATTGCAGGACCTTTGGACACTGGCACAACATAAATAGCAGGGCAATAAAAAATTACGGACTGTCTCATCCCGACAGTGCACTTGTTAGCGGGGGCCCCTGCTCGCCACCTAGCGCCAGCTCTGCTTTTGTGCTTTTCTTGTTCAGGTGCATTTATGCCCTATTTAGAGAAGCACACCAGGTCTGATGAAATGATGAAAGTTGCTGATCAATTTTTGGCATTCAGTCTGTCAGAACCCAGTCTGGCGGTTTTAAAGATGTTGATTCACTGACTAAACAGTAAGTAAGAAAAAAAAAACCCAATGTGAAAGCAGCATTTAGATATGTTTCAGTCTAGCTATTGCTTCATATCATCTGTGGGTTTCACCTTTTTCGTTTGTTGCACCATTCATTTGTTCCTGTCATTTATTAGTGCTAAGACCATGACACTGATGTTGTGGTGGAGTACTATTCAAATATACATCATTATTAATCTAAATTTAACTATTCGGCAAAAAACAGTTTGGGAAAGCAATATTTCTTTGTAGTCAAATTCTCTTGTTTTCGGGAATCTTGTGAATATTAAGCTGTTTATTTTATCTAATACTTTTATACTTTCTTCATCATCATCATGAAATTGTAAAGTGGCAACTGCCGCCCTTTAGATGGCTTAAAATTTCATTGCTTCTCTTCAGATGACAAAAAGAATGAGTAATGTAAGAGAGGATCCAGTTTTCCCACTCTCTTTTTGTTTCTTTAATTTCATAGAAATCCAAATGACATGTTTGGTGGGTATAGACATAGCCTGACAACAAAAAACATACAAAAGAAAGTTCTGTACATCAAATAGGATAATAATAGTAAAGTGCTCATGAGCAGAAATACAAAGACTGCAGATTGATATGTCATGTTCAGTTTAAATTTAAAATACCACCTAGATTTTTAACACTGCAATCTCCTGCTGAAATTTTGTTACAGGGCACTTAAAGCTTAAAGATTTCATGTGATGAAGGTTCCTGCAGTTGTGTCACTGTTGCATCAATTCTGATTTCTCCAGCACAACCGTTGTTACAAACATTGTTGGTATACTGTAAAGTAGTCTGCAGAAGTGGCCATCTCTCCATGGTGTGCATGCTGGAATAACTTCAGCCACTCAAAACAATATCATAAAATGATAAAAGATTGAGAAATATAATATTTTGTGTAAGAAGTCATATATTTGCTTTACAGTACACTGGACGATTTCCTATATTTTATGTATGTGTATCCCGGTGTCTGGGAATAGCTGTTCATTATATTGGTGTACATTTATATGAAAGAGATAAGAGACAGATTTGTCTATTGTTGTTGAGTGTAACCACAGTGTTACGGTGTGATGTGCATGGAGTGGGGCTTGTTCAGGAATGGTGGACTTGCATGGACTTGCAGTTGTAACCCACCTATTGTAGACAGGTGTCAGTATACTTTGTCTGCAGCTGACTTTGCTCAAGTTTTGTTCTAGAATGGCTGGAGTGAGTGCGGGGGTTCATGTTTTCTTCCATGTTCCTTTGCCACTTCCCCTTAATTTTCTAATTCTTTTGGTCCATTTTGTTGTCATAAAGATAGACTTTGGATCCTAAGACCTCGTTGTTTTTCTGTTACAACACTTTGCAGATGCTTCTCAGACTAGCTGTTTTCCTCTCTCTCTCTCTCTTTGTCATTTTTACACATTTATTTGCTTTTTATATAAATATGGCCCTGTTGGTGATTCAAGATCATTTAATATGTTGATCTCCCTTTCTTTCACTTCTTTCTCTCCTCTTTGATACCAAATAGTATTTTAAGTAATCAGTAGTTTTTTTAGTAGGGATTTGATTTTTTTCCCCTCATATTGGTGTGTACTTTTCACATTAATTCTTTTTGTACTGTCTCTGTATCGACTTTTTGTTATTATTGGTTTAATTGGTTAACATTCAATCCCCGTGACAATACCAAATATGAAATTAACAGATTATGATGCTCTAGTGTGTTTGCAGCTAAAGGACAATGGTTGGAAGTGCCATATGAATGTAACATTTTATGTATGTTTGTGCACAGATGCTGACCAGGCAAAAGAAGTCAGCTTTTGGCTAGCTTGTATGTTTGATCATCACCATTTTCTTGCCTTGTGCTTTGTGATGTTACCAGTGGGTCAGTGCCTGTTCATCAGCTTTGTGATGCTTTATATTTTCATTGGAGTCAGCTTTCATTATGAGAATCTCAATTTAATGCATAGTCCATACCATCCTCCCCAGCCCACCCTCCCTTACGAAGTGTCATGAAGGTATGTGGCATGGACATTGCTGTGCAAACATCACTTGTGATGGATTTTTTTTTTTAAGAGTTTTGTAGAGCCAGTAGCATTGTACTGTTTTGAAAAATGAAAAATTTGCTTTTACTACTGCTTACCTGGTGTATTTATATTTCTGGCAAAACTATCAAAGATTCCAGTATGATTCAAAATGTCCCTCACAATATTTTTGTTGTCATTATTTTGCTATCAACATTCCCCCCTCCACCCACTGTCTTTATTCTTTCCATTGTAGTATAAATCAGGTGGTTCATATTTTATTAAAAAAAAGAAAGTTCTGGCTGGCATTAAAAAACCTTGCATGCACTGGCTTTATTTTTTTAGACATTCACATTGATGTTATAGTAAATTTAGTGAGAGAGTGAAGTCAGCTAGCAATCTTTAATTTAGTTTAGCAGTTTTTTTAGTTTTATTTTAAAAAGAAATGATAAGTTGAGTCAATCACAAAAAGCTGCCACCTGTCATAATTGTGTATTTCAGTGTTTGGATAGTCTTGGAATATGTTTACAATAGCTAAGAACCCAGAAGAGTTTTGTCACTAGTGTGGTAGCTAATAGAGTGAAAGCAAAGGTGAGGTTTTTTTTGTAATCCAAATAGTAATCGGAGACTGTACACACGTTCTTAGTGTGCGCTTTCTCAAAGGTTTTTTTTTTTGTTTGTTTTGTTTTGTTTTTTTCTGATATGAAAGAGTGTTTTTGTAAGCAGCACATACAAAATTGGTCTCATCATTCATTGTTTTGTAAAAAAACGTTTAATCAGGAATAATAACACCATCAGAGGTAGAGGAGTTTGGAAGGTCACTGTGCTAGAAACTCTTTGTTTTGTCACTGATGAACTTCATGCTAAATAATAGGTTTATTATAATTTATACACTTTGTACTAAACACATCTGCTAAACAAAGACCGCCTAGACTGCAAAACATTATGGGGAGATGTATTTACTTTGAAACAGTGAGGTACATGCTATAGTGTCTTCATATTAAGTCTGCATGCTACTTTTGAAAAATGCTTTTGCTGATGGTCTAGGCAATGTCTGGTATTGGTGGTAGGAGACAAATGTTTCTTGCTTGATATTTGTTATAAAATGACTACCTCCTTTGAAAATAACCTTCAGTGACTGCTGTTACTATTAGTGTTTGGTAAAGGCTAGCTAGATGATGACCAATGCATCATAAATACCTGTAGGTATTTTGGTGTGTCAGTCTTATTTTGTTGTTCAACGATTCACTTAGTCAAAGAGAATGATTTTACTGGCACCAGGCTCTGGCTGTTTTAGATGCACTGGGTATAATGGTGTGCAGCAAAGATATTCACAGAATTATATTTAAGGATTTGGCCATTTTTCTGTTCCCATGTCAGAAGGAACAAAACAAGTGCTAGTAATAAAGCTGCATGGAAATCAAGAGAATCAGTGAAACATCTTCTTCATGTCATTCCGCTGTCTGAAGATGATAATAATATTGAGAATTTATATAGCATTTGCCCGATGATTTTCTCAGAGCGCTTTACATAAATAATATACAGACTGAATCACCAACAGCCATGCACCCATATTTGCATATAACGGACATGCTAACTTCTACTACAGACACATGTTCATGCACAAAGTAAATTTCAGACACACAGTATGCATGGGACACAGTGAAGTCGCCATTCTGAAAAGATGTGTTATAGATGAGACTGTTAATTATTACATCTTGCATTTGTTAGTCATTTGCTAACAGTCAGCAGTTAGAAAGTTTTCTTTGGGTGTAGAGATATGCTTGGTACTTGGTGCAAGACAAAAAGTAAGTTGTTGAAGGGCCTGTGAATTAAGTATTTTGCTCTAAATTCTAGAAAAACATGCGTTTGGTAAACTGGCTGTTTTGAGCTTAAAAATGTAATAAAACATCAGAGTTACCAAGAGTTATTTGGGAAGATAGGAATGTGGAGGTTGACAAGAGCTCCATACATCAGATAAAAAGATGGAAAGACTAATAGTTTCATGGTGTTGCCAGCATTTAGCACATGAATGGAGCTGTTGATGACACAGATTTGGGGGGGAAATGTTCTAACAGCTGAAATTTTCTTTAACACAGTTTAGCAAGAATCTGGTTTTATTTCATAAAACAAATAAAATATTTAAAACACAAACAGTACACTCAACAGCACAAATATATAATTGTTTTGAAGTGAAGGTCATATATCAGCAGGAGCTTCAGAAGTCAATTGCGAAAATGAGATTATTGAGACTGCAGGTCTATGGATAAAATTTTCTTAGCTATCAAGTCTCCGCAAGAATGCATCATCACTGCAGGGATCGTGTATTGCAGCTGTTCAGCTTGAGACTTGAAGAAATATCAGAAGCTGATGTTATCACCAAATAGGCTTGTTTTTAGATTGAAAACTCATAGCATGAATTTTTAGTGTCTGTTCATTCCACACAATGTGTTTGGCTAATCATTTAACTGACATTCTGACTCTTCTTGCTCCTTTGGCCTAATGTTGACTCAGTTTTTATTGGCTTAACCCATATATGTTATAAACACCAGGCTGAATACATAGAAGAGAAATGAAGAGGCAGATGACAAGATAGCTAATACTCTGAATCATATTTGACTGCATAATAAGGGCCAGTAAAGCCACCCTGGACATCAAGCTTAAATTGTATCCAGGTGATACCTGGAGCTAATGTGTTAACACAGTAGTGTTTCAATGTAAGTGAAGGTACAGAAATATATACTACATGTACATAGGCCAGTGTGATAGCAGAGGCCATTTACATCAGAGTATTTCACCACCTTGAAAGGCACATACCTTGAAATTTATTTCTTATATGTCACATTTGAGTTAACTAGCTAATATCACAACTCTTGTGGCCTTTAGGCCATGGGACCTCTCCTCTACTGTTATCGATCTAATTTCACCTTGCTACATTGGGCATTCTTATCATCTAAGTATGTCTAGCTACATCTGAAAAAGAATTTATTTGAAATTTAAAACAATAAAAATGAAAATACAAACTAGCATTTAAAAATATTTGCGGTTAGCCGAAATGTGACCTGCTACAGCGTTTTTAACTTTTGTTAATGTTGTTCGTATTACAAAGTTTCATCCGTAAGAGGCTAAACCACCTTGTGCCTAGTCATGCCGGTCAGTTCTTTTCAAGGGAGACAATTTGGTCTCTCCCCTTCCCCCACATAATACATGCATGTGAGAATAGAAAATCGAGGTATTTCTTATTTGCTTGGCTGTATTCTACATATTAACACCTCACATATGGGATTTTGCAGTACGACATTTAATGTTTTAAGATACATTACTTCTGTAAATAGTGATAATACTCGCCACTAATTGTATAGTCATAGCCTTCAATCAGGAACAATAAATCCAACTCTATGTTTATGCTGCTGACTCATTTTTGCACCATGCCTCAGGATAAGTTATGAAGTTTCTGCTGTTGGGGTGTGATCATTTATTAATGGGCACCATTTGAACACATCAACACATGATGAATGAGTCTAAGATACAGAGAACTTGCTTTATCCAAGCACTCTTTCTCAGGATTCTTCAAATTGTCTTTGTTTAATAAGCAGACCTCAGTATGCTGCTGTGCAGCATGGTCTGTCCTACCTGCAAGCTCACTCTACTCCTGTTCTTTTTCACTGCTTGTTTTTTTTTATCTTGTTCTTGAGACATCTCTGAAAAACTTGATTGTCTCACACCTGGCCATTCCATAGGTTGGTGGTCTGTATGAACTAAAGATTACAGGCTGTAGTGATTGGCTGTGTAAGGATTGATTGGTAGCTACCTAAGCGAAGCATGAATTAGCTAATAGATTGAAGAAACCCATGTGCAGATCAGGTTAAGGTTGTTGGAGTTCAGAAGTGGAATATCTGGATTGTGTTATTTTATTTTGCACATATCACAGAGAATTTTCATACATTGATCAGGGTTGACCAGTATCCAAAATTTGACAAAGTGGCACATGGTTCTGATATGTGTGAACAAGAAGGTGCATCTCGCTGGTCATCATTTTCACAGTTCTGAAGATGTTTTTGAGGCATCTGGTACAGTTAAAAATGATGCATTATTCCTCACTTTTTCTTCTGTCCAAACAGTGTGAAAAAGTACACAGACTGTAGTGTCATAACTTTTCGGTTACATACAACTAATAACATAAGTGTGCTGATTTCTCTCTTAAACTGTTGTATAGTTTCGGTGTATACTGTACTTCAGAGTTACTATATGAAAATGTGGTGTGCCATAAATAATGTACAGATATCAAAGCTGTTAAATGTGCTAACCAGTCAGTCACAGATCAGCTATGCCTGTCTTTCAGTTCAGTCTATTTAGAAATACATAAGGATTTTTTTCTTGACTGTCTTGCTATGAGAATCTTTATTCCTTGTTGTGGCCTTATGAAAATGCATTACCAGATTATCAGGAAAAGAAAGACTTTTGTTGGTATTAGTTTTGTTATTTCATATTTGTTGATTTTTTTTAAAGTATATATATATATTCAGTTATGTTATGTGATTGCTTTCATTTCACTGGTTTGTGCTCACAGAGGGTTGTGTTGACCTGTGCACAGTCCAGTTCACAGGCTGCACAGTGATTGGCAAGGAGTGGAGATCATCCATGTAGGCGTGTGACTGGGGACCTTTTGTAAAATTGCCTTGTATACTGTGCCTCTGATTTGTTTTATAGTGAAGAATGCTGGCAAAATCTCATAATGAGATTATCTGTGTTGACAAAATTGGAGACTGATATTGTTTTTGCAAAATTTACAGAATTATTGCAGAAAGCGTCATGTTTATAAACTTATTCATCTTGGTTGAGACCCTCAGAGCGATAGTAGATGAGGAGAAGATTTTTTTCATTAACTGTGCTTCTCCTCTTTTGCCTCGGCTCATGGCAGCATTATCTACCTATGTTAAAATGCCCATTTATGGACCATAAACACCCAGTGTAGCCAGACACATTATGGGAAGGGAACTGGGAGCTTTTGAAATCTTCTAGCTAAAAAATTAAGAAGAGAGGATATGTGACATTGTGCACTCCTTACCCACATATGTCATACAGTAAATATGAGGCATTAACTAGCTAAATTAGGACATTAAGGCGGGCTACAAATGTTTTAATTGAAATTCATCTCATGTTTGATTGCAGCATTAGTCTTTCTGTTGTTTGGAATCCAGTATTTATCGTATGGTAATCAATAAAAAATAGGATTTCATTGACATCATGCAAAAAAGGTTCAAAGCGAAAAAAGATTGTTTTATTAAGAGAATTCCCACAAATATTGTATGCTATAAAAATCTAGGCATGTTCTGTCTTATGGCTTCTTTTCTGTGTTGAAGAATCTTTGTAATACAGTTATAATACAGTGCTATTCTGTCATTTTGTTTATTTCAAAATAACAGGAAACAATTCTGAGCTTTCTAAAAGTTGTCTTGAAAATGCCAAGCTGTTGAGAACCAGTGTTGTTTGTACTATGAGCAAAGTACTAATGTGAACAATTAAAAGACATTCTTGAAGAAAGCTGAACTTGTACAACTTTGAAAGCTTACTTTGTGGCATGGCATACATTAATTGAATGCTTGATAAAGTACAAAAATAAAATTTAAAAAAGAAGATGAAATGACTTCCCATTGAGATTGTAGTTATACCTTATTTTCCTAAAGCATCATTTCTAACCCATTGTAGTGCGGTGGCCGTTTTTGTCAGGTATGCATCACTCATCAGGAAAGGAGAAACAGTAAGGAAGGGCACAGAAGGGTTCTGAAACATGCTTGCATGATACTTGAGGCTTATCCATTCGTTCCTGCATCAGCAAGGGTACGTCTGTTAGAAATGCTGTCTATACATGATGGAGGTGGATGTAGATTACTCATTTTAAAATAAAGTTTCGGGAAATGCAATATCTATTAAAAAGTCCTTTATATGTCTCTGTGTTTCAAAAAGAAAATCAAGAAGCACAGTGTAAGTGCCTAAGGACCTATATTAGGGAGGTTTTATGTCCTTAGAATGTCCAGTGGTGGTAGTTATGAAAGAGGGTGATTCTTGGCCCTGGGGCAACATGAGGAACTCAAGGACAAGGGCCTTGTTTCCAAAATTATAAAGTGGTTTTACTTCTGGATCCATAGTTATAAATTGATAGCAAATGTGCCGTGGGGTAAAGAATCATAAAGTGTTTTCCACAGTGTCTGGACATAGTTTAATAACTTTGGAAAAGAGATGTTTTCCCTTGAATTCCCCATTTTGCCCTGGAGAAAGGACTTACTCTCGCTTCACAACTACCAATCGAGGAGGCTCAAGGTTTCTTTGTCCTACAGGTGATTAACCAAAGTAAAAAAAAACAAAAATAAAAGAAAAATCAGGAGATGGGAAGGTTCTGCCTTCCACATCCTTTCTGCTGAGATGGTGAACCACTGCCAGGTCTCTACTGGACAATATCCATTTTTTGTTTGTTTGTTTTTTGTTAATGATAATTCTGTTCATATGCTATTCTTTGAGAAACATGGTTCATAGAGACATATCTTTGCTAATAAATTATACTGATAAGTGCTGTCTAGAATGATTTTCTCTTAGAAACAAGTTGACATGCCAAAATATTGTGATCAGATCTTGTAGTCAGTGTTCCTTGCAATCATAAGAAGTGACATTCTTGCTTACAATGTGAAAGCAAAGGACAATACTGTATTATTTAAAACAGCAAAATTCTTGAAATCTATTAACAGCAGAATGATTTGTTTGGACACCAACTTGCAGACCTTCATTTGTTTCTGAAATGAGAGAAAGAGATTATATGAAGGACTACCTTCAGTGATATAAAGCAAAACTGTTCTCTTTGTGGAATTGCACATATGGGTTGGGAAGGACTGAAGCCATCCCAGGAAGAAATAAAAGATGATCAAGGCCTTCATCTACATGCTGAGAGTCTGATTAACAGTTTTTCGATCAGACATTAACTAGAGGATGGTAGAAACAGTTAGCTGCCTTTGTCACCTTTACCTTTGTTGAATTCCTTGATGCCAGCATGAAACTTACCTGCTGATGCATTTTTATAACACAGCTTAAAGCGAGCTGAAAGCTAGAAATGTTCTTGAAGCCGCTATTATGGGTGGACTACAAACTGTCTTATTGTCAAAGGATTTTGATGTTATCACCATGACAATACATATAATTATTGAAGTTTGGTTTTTTCTGCATGTTTTATAGATGTGTATGTGTTTCACTAGTCTCTGTTTCATAATGCATCTGAAAATAGGCTACAGCATTCATGACAGTTGATGTAGGCATATGAAGTAGAAGTGCTAAAACTTGAAAATGCAAAACATTCAGAGTTTTGTTACATATCAGCAGATGGCCTGCAGCATTCATAACTGTTGATGTAAACATGAAAAAGTGCTTGTTTTGGAAATGTGAAACATTCAGAAAGTTGGATTATATGTTTATGAGTTGATCATTCCTACTCAGTTTACTAACTGTGCAATATCTGCTGATTTCTTTTTGTTGGTGCAAATTTTGATATTTGATGTGTAAAGACCGGTGCATCTACTTGGTTTAGTTTGCTAAATATGTACACAAGTTGTTTCTTCATTGTCATATACCAAAAGGATTGAAATTTTACTCATTGTACAAAGGTGTGCAGGCAGAAAATAGTCCGTGTTCCTTATTTTCAAGTTTATTTTAGCATCCCAAGAAGACTAATAAACGCTGCAACAGTACATGATCAGATTGCAAGCCCAATTCTTTACACTGGTAAGAGGTTGAGGCGTGTAGTGCTGTCTGGCAAGATTAGTGTACATCCTAACCCAGTGAAAACTGGTAAGATGTGGCCGTAACTCTTTCATGCCACCAGTCTGGTGATGTTTTGATATGCAACATCCTCAACTTGGTGAGTAGCAGAGAGATTTTCTGTTAGTAGCAGCAAACCTTATTTTGGGATAAGAGGTGGCAAAATTTCCTGCAATACAGATCTGGCGTCTTGGATAAAATGAAATATTGCTGGCATAGTGTTATCAAAAAGACTGTTTTTGCTCATTTTTCAATATTAATCATTGCTTCAGATTTGTGTATGTGTTTAAAGATTGATGCATTGTTATGATCCTGAGATGTAGTGGCACATTTGCAGCTGGTTTCAATGCACAGAAAACTAAACATGCATCTTACTCTCCAAAAATAATTATCTCCCTTCTCATCTCAACTAAATAATTACCATCGTGTACACACTTGAACATTCTTATACAAAGTATTATTAACGCTAATGCCACATTTTGAAGGTTAATTATGCTTGTTGATCTGACAATTTCTACAGTGGCATAAGTCCTGTACAAAGTCTGCATTTATTTTGCATGCAACTTTTGCTCAAGTTGAAGAATAAGTTGCAAATGTTGACATAGTTGAATTCATTGTTGGCCAGATTTCCTGCTCAGAATCTTCCATCTTAAATCTGCCTGCCATGTTAATTCCTATCACTCAAGCACTTTGCAAATTATTCTCCATTTGACCACATTATCATGACTACATAAGAGGATGGCTCAGACTTCCCATGGGGATAAAACCCACAAGAATTCTGTTGTCTCTAGAACACCTTCTTGCATGCTTTTTGTTACAGGACAAGGTATTCCATTCTCCTACACACCATAGGTGAGTTTGAATGGTCACCAGTGTTTACTCCGACAATTACCTAACACAGTCGAAAAATCTTGAGTAAGGGGTATGACATTCTGTTTTTTATTGAAGCAATTTTTATCCTGAGCTAGTTGGGTCAAGTAGTACTGTTGTTGAAATACTTTGATTTCATGCATGCTTTTTTGAGATTAGTGCCAAAGTGTGCTACTAGATATCAGGCTGTTAATTGTATAGCTGCTTTATATGTAACAATTAGGAAGGCCAGATCTCAAAAGAGTTTGAAAGAAAGTGCTATGTACTTTATTGCAATCCATCTTTCAACCTTCAAAATATACTACAGGTATCTTTATAATTTATGTAGTTCTTGTTTGCAATGACCTCCACCCCCAACCAAAACATTTTTATATAAATTGATGTAATAGTCTCGATGTGATCTTAAATAAGCCAGTTTTCATGTCTTTCATCATCCACAATTCTGAAGTTTAACTAGAAGACTATGTATTGTTCATCAAATTATTTCCAGTTATTTTGGGGTTTTAGTGGGAAAAGGTACAAAAGACAGATGTTTTTAACATGCTACTTGTAAATCATGAGATTTAATATTTGGCCTTACTGCTGCCAGAAGTTGTTAGGCTTGGACCAAAGTCAGCTGTTGGCAATTTTTTAAAATAATAAGTCCTTTCCCTGGCAGTTTAACAGCGATTCCTGTCTACCTATAATTTAAAAACTTAAAATTATTTCACACTTTGGGTGCATAGCTAAGATGAACTGTAGCATGGAGGCCTTTAAATTGTTGTTTCTACTTTTGAATAAAATTGCAGACTGTTGCATTCTACAGAAT
Source organism: Pomacea maculata (assembly GCA_004794325.1). Lineage (NCBI taxonomy): Eukaryota > Metazoa > Mollusca > Gastropoda > Architaenioglossa > Ampullariidae > Pomacea > Pomacea maculata. The sequence goes on from SRHC01002267.1 coordinate 559,124, forward strand.
TCTCTGTTCATACATGTTTTGCATATAGAATCTTATAGGAATTTTTTAATACATGAAATCTTAGGTAAAACGGGAGTTAAAAAGAAGTGAAAATCTAAATAAAACAAATAGCATAGTGGTATCAAGAACCAAGGTTTAGAGACATGACCTTGCTGCACTTTTCCACTTAGCTAGTCAGAGAAACAACATGCAATCAGGACAGCTTGGTCTCTTCATTCCAGTCCCCAAGGTACAACAGCTTTTAATTCCAGAACAGATTTAAATGTGGCATTGTAAAGAAGACATGCATGCATATCTGGACCTTAAGAGGAATATGTATACTATTGTACTCATAAAATTTGTTTTCGGATTACATTCTTTCACATTGTGCCATGAATTCATTATTGAATAATGTAAATAATTTACAACGATGTGTTATGGAGTCTTACTTTCAAGACTGGACTACTGTTGCATTGTGCTCAATTAAAAGTAGATTTGGTGTTTAATCTTGTTTCTATTGAAAGATACAAATAACTATGAATAAAAACTTAAACCACAAAAACATCAAGAAACAAAACTTTATTCTGATATTGCTGGAAGAGTAGTAACATTCACAAGACAAGCTATATAATCAGACCTTAATCTGTACTTTCTCTTCCTCCCAGGATTCTGCTTCAAGTTTTACAAAAGGAAAATGATTAGTAAAGCTATATTGAAAACTGATGGCCAGCACCAATTGAACATACCAGAAAACATGAAATCACGAACATCTTACAACAAGCAGCAAAAAGTTATTTCGCGGGCATGAGAAAACATCCTCACATTATCTCTTAAAATATACTGTCCAGTTTCTGCTGGCATCATTTGGTTTGCACATATGGCATATACAGCATCCACGGTTAATTGCTAACCATAACGGACTTCTATTGGGTGCACCTGATGCATCCAGAAGACTGAAGACTTCCATATTTTTCTGAGGAATCATTTTAAAAAAAAGGAGGAGGGACAAAATATGTGAGAGAATAATTCAAGTAGGTTTTTAATATTAAAAAACAAGTCTGCAGGACCCTTAAATCTTTCCGTTCTAAGAATATAGTGGGGTATTTTTTTTAAGGTGGTGAGGGGGAATATATATGCTCTGAAATACACAGCTCTCCGCAATGACTTGGAAATGAAGATAGTGTCATCCAGTATAAAGAAAAGGTTCATAGAAAAGGGTACAAGGGGGAAAAAAAGAAATGGGTGAAAAAATGTGACCAGAGAGGAATTATACTTCATCTCTGAATTAACTCCTCTCTCTTCAGATTTTGTCATCCCAGGCAGTAATATGCAACTGATGAACAAAAATGTACATCTGAATAGTAAGCACTTTGTTCAATCCTTAAACTTAAATATCAAAATCACTCAAAACAAAAGTTATGACAATAAGTGGACAGAAGTATTAGAGCAGTGTGCTCAAGATGCTCTTTATCTTATTTAGGTCACTCACACCATAAACTATGCCACTTCCTATGGCGAAAATTGTACAGCTATCTTAAAAGGTGAAAAAGAACAAAACACCAGCTTATTTTTTTCATTGCCTGTGAAAGAAAGCACATATTTGGAATTCTAAGGTTTTTCATAGGTTTTCAAGCAAACTTTTCTAATAGGTGACTGGTTTTATAATGACTATATTGGTGCACTGTATATACACCATCCCCAGTTTTATTTAAAAGAAAATCATGGCCTCTGTTATGGAAGACATTTTATTTGATGAATTTAAATGGTAGGAGAAGGGGGAATACATTTCTTTGGTTTAAAAAAAAAAAAAGTTTTAGTTCCCATCAAAGTGTGTATGCATGCCTGTGCAAGTAGCTTTTAGATAGAACCTGGCATAATGTTATTATTAAAGTATGGTTCTTCATATGTACTTAGTGCAAATGATATCAGCATAGTTCTCCATACACCTGCCTTTGTGGACTATGAACATAAAAATGGGGCCAATAGATTTGAAGAAGGAACAGGCCTGGCTAGCAGAAAGTCTTGTGCTCTTCACCAGCACACTGACAAATGGCATCTAAAAGAAAATTCAAACATCAGCAGTTCTGACCAGTTCACAGAGATGGTAGGTCTCCCTATACCTCAGTCAACAGTAAGTAAACTGCTTACATGTTCATATCCTTTTCGTTTCAATGCATCCGGTTGTACAATCACATTTATAATAATTCAATAGATTTCTGCATGAGAAAAGCCAGTTCCTTTTCTAAAACCTATTTTTTTGTTCCTTGTTATCCTAGTTACCATGAAAATGAAAACAACTGCTAAAATAGGATCAGAATCTAGGCTTTCTTCCCTGCCAAAGCACAGAAGCAGGATGAAGCATATATATATAGGTCTCTCGACATACATAACATGCATCCATACAACTGACTCCAGCAAGGTTGAAATTAGAGCAAAGACATGGGTTCAACATTTATAACATCTACTATCATCCCTTTATACAAGACTCACTACCTTATTATGTAAACTTGACTTTTTTTAGGGAAACAAGTGGCCCTTGCATCTCAAAACTGATAATTCTAGTTTTCTGAACCTTGTTCTTTGTTGTTCCAATAATTTTCTATCAATAGTCCATATTGCTAGTATGTTATCAACTCACAGATATTTACAAATTTTACTCCACCAAATTCTAAACTTAGCTGTTATAATATGCATTTCAAAGAAAAAGACCTTAGAATTCCAAATGTGTACTTTCTTTTATATGAATTAGGAAAAAAGATTTCAGATAAGTAAATAATAATACTGTAAATACTCGAGACTTGGAATAGGTCAACAGTGTTAGGTGCTATATAAAGACTCTTTCTTCGGACAAAAAATGTAACTAAAAATTCTGTTCCAAGGTAATGCAACGACAGGTAAGAACAGCCTGGGCTGCTGTAAGGTCTAGCAATTTATCAGTCTATGCCAAGAAAGTGCGAACTGTGCCCATGATTGTTTGATTACATGCAGGGCAATTTTCATGCTTCTCAGCACATGCCTCACACGTTATGAAATGACCACAGGGCAAAAATGTTACACCACTAGAGGTAAGCTCTACTGTCTTGCAGGACCGACATTTCTTCCTCTCCTTCAGTTTTTTATTTTCAACAGCCAGGGCACGCACATGTTGCTTGAGCTGTGCCGTAGCCAAGACCTTTCCACTATTCTCTGAGCACTTCGAACTCATCTCTGAGTGGTTCTCAGAACTTTTAGGGAAAGATGGCTGGGACTTCTCATTTTCTATCTTCTGCTTCTCATAATCTATTTTCTGTTCAATTAGAGAGATCTTGCTAATAAGCTCCTGCATTTTTTCTGGGCTATCTTTTATATCACTTGATATCTTATAAAGTTCTTGAGCGCTTTTGAACTCACTTCCATTCTCCATCTGGTAAGCTGTTGCTACCAGCTTAATGATTTCACCTGGAATTCCCATTTCTAGTACTGCCTGAGCAGCTGGACTGTCTAGCAGATACGTAATCATTTTGCTTCCTGCAATAACAGTAACAACAAATAAAGCATGAATACATAATTATCTTTCAAATCTTGTTAAACTTTATTCAGCTTCAAATTGCATGTTATAACTACACACTATTTGTTTAAAAAATAACAGTAATGCCCATAGTACTGTTATGTAAATTATAGCAAAAATAAACAGCATGCAAATCACTCGGAGAAACAGAAGAAAATCATGACTGGAGTGGAATCGGTCAAGGCTTGAAAACTAAAAAAGTGTTCAATGGGTAGGAAAACCCACCTGCTGTATGTCCTAAAATTTTTGTAAATTCACCAGATTTTTTAGCCGTCTCCGGGAAAGAATCATGGTGAGCGTGTTTTCCTGAAGATTCAGATCCTGAACCGCCATTCTGGCTGTTGAGGGCAAATGAACTGTGTGGGTGTTGATCAAAGAAATTCATGGCTAAAAAAAGAAACAATTTTTCGACAAATTATTACGAAATGTATTTAATAGTTTCTCAAAACCAGAACTAATGCACGGTTTTCAACAAAGGAGAAATGCAACCTCTACTACATAAATGTGATTTATAGAGCGCATATTATTGCTCAGCATGTTATCAGCAGTTGGATTTCCCTCAGCTGAGGCGGACTTTTAGGTAAGAACGGGAAAATCCGGCAACTTCGATTCTAATTTTAGAATCGGGGATTCCTTTCTTACTTGGTCTCTACGCATTTCTCAGTGAGACATGCAAGGCGCTCCCATATACCTTTTCAGACATTCCATCAACAGCGTCTTCGGTTAATGCATTCATCTTTTTTCTGTTTTGTTTATTTGAACAGGTGCTTCGTTTTCCACAAATATTTCATTTCTTCTCTGAGTAATGACCATATGCGATGATCATCTAATATATTATCTTAAAACTATACTCGATCAGCACATACACAAACACATCATTAAACTATGAATCTGAAATGCTAACGAAGACTTCTGTTTTATAAGATGCAAAAATCATTAAAATTTTAAAGATCGATCCGCATTTTTCAAAACGAAAGTCTACATAAAGCGCTGAAAATGCATGCACATGTCGCAATTTGCTTGCAAAATAATCAAAACCATACCTTGCTTATTTCGTATGTTTCGACCTGAAGTTTAAAATAAATGTTGACTTTTTCTATATGTCACTGGATGGTCGATGAACTGCTCATGCATCATTCGCCGACGGTCCGACACGTCTACACCTGACCTTCCTTCTCGATAGACTGCGAAATTGGGCAGCTGGCGTCACGTGACTGGCTCCCTAGTAACGCGAGATCGCGTTCGAGATGCCGCGAGAACCCACTGCACTGCGTGCGAGGGCCGTGGCGCCCGCGCCAGCTTACGTACTGTTTCTAAAACGCCTTCGGAGTGGAGAAAGCCCTTGGTGTACGTCCCACCAGCTACTTCTTCTGAGTAGGATGAAGTGCCGTGGTGAGCCAGCAGGTCCCGGGGTAGATGATCTCTCCGGGCCCCTTGTAATTGTAATCGTAAATTATTTTCCCAGTATATACTATATAGTAATATGCTTACAATTCGATTGCTTACACTTCATGCAGTATACTGTACATTATACTATATATTATGATATAGACTGCAAACATTAGGACACGTGCACTAGGATCTACATCACTATTTGAACATAGAGTTGTTTACACGTGAGTGTTTAGTAAATGAGGAAACAAGGACTAAAGTTGTAGTACCCCCGCTCCATAGAAAAAAAATCCCCAGAGGGAGGAATGTTACGTCAAGCTTTCTCTAAAAGGAAAGGGAAAGAAGGAAAAAAATCCACTGACCAAGGCCGGGCCCCATTCACACTCCCAGTCCCCCACTCTCGTCAGGCCTGGTAGGCTGGCCAAGAGCCGAAACGCACCTTTTACTGCTGGCACTCTGTCCAAGCTAACAGACTAAACACAATTATTGCTGACATATCAACCACCATGTTTGTACATAATATTTTATACTAATATTATAATTATATGCTATGTCATAATTTCTATGTTTTGATTGCCTGAATTTTTTAAAAATTAATGTAATGTTTTTATTTCTGCTACTTAGTACGAGGGCTATGTGTAAATAAAACCATAACTTTTCCCTCCTAAATAAAGATTTGTCATTTAATTGTCACTTGGGCGGAGGTCTTTCAGATGAAGTCATGCGCAACGGCCATCGTGTCCACGACTGAGGGGGAACCACATCTGAACTGTGGATCTGGGCTGTCAGCCATCCCAACGGAATAATGCTGACTATATTCTCTTTGGATATAGTGTTGGAAACATTAGGACACGAAGTCACACGAAACCTCTTAGACCATGAATTATCGTCAGATATTTCGACATGGTGTCGTCCGTGTCTTGCTGGGACGGTACCTGGCCCCAGCCTCAAGATGGTCCTCCCCAGGGACTGGTAGCTCTGTAAACCTGAGCAACATGGGAGAGTAGAGTAGTGCTACTGTTTTCATATCAGTTGAGAGACACCGGTGCACAAAAGAAAACATGGAAAAAACAACCCTCTTCACAAGCACAGAAAAACTCAGTCTGACAGGCATGTCACCGGGACACAAAAGAATGAAAAACAAGCATTGTTGTTTTTAAAGCATAAACAGGATTCATGTAAAATATTCTGACGCAAACTATCTTTATCCACTTAGTTTGCGCTGTCGCTGCAATTGGGGGGGTGGGGGATCACAATAGTTGACGTTGAATGAACGTTTCAGTTTTCTGTCAGAAAGTAATATTTTCATTAAAGTAATTTGCATAAGATATAGAGATAATTTAATTTGGAAGGTCACTTGGTGATTGCATTTAAATTTCACCCAGTTACTAAACACGAGGAAAAGAACAGTGAAATTCAAATAAAAAGAATTCATTTATTTGCCAAGTGACATTACACTTGGAATTTGAGGATAATGATGGTAGTCACTTAGTTGACAAATACCAATCTCAATCAAAGCTCCCACTGCTCGGACTATTATTTGTACACACAAAAACACACACACAACTATTCTTACTCTCACACATACACTATCTCTGCCCTCGCTTTCTCTCGTTCTCTCCCTCACTCCCTGCATGTCTTTCACACACACGTACCTCACCACCCATACATTTCAGGTCGATCATAAATATTAAACACACATGCGATCAGCCACACGTTCGTGCTCACCAGGGAAGTTCGGGCCCTGACTTGTCTATCGAACTCCAGAGGGCATGAGAGAGAACAATATAGCCATTGGCTGTGTGGATGCGTCAGCCACAATTTTGCGTGCCTTGCCCACACTAAGCTGGGAGTAGATAATTATACCTACAGAGGGTGGGTCACAGCCAGTAGTTCTGTTTGCTGCACACACAATCCGGTCTAGTCAGACTTTCTGTTTGTAGGCGGAGGTGCCATACCAGACGGAGATTGAAGAGGATGTCGTCTGACGAATCTGTGTCGTCAGCAAAGGGGCCTGAGCCAAGAGGGCGGATACTAGATTCTGTCATGGGTCTTATCGCGGCCAGTCTAGTTTTGATAACGGACATGACACTGATATCTCAAAGTTTTCATACGTGGAAACATTAATACAGACCAAGCCCTCCATGGCAGCGAACGTCATGAACGATATAATGTGCTGTCATCCGGAAAATAAACTCTTACTTGCCTTTCTCTCTTCTTTATCTCTCTTTCTTTTTGTTCCTTCTCCCTTCCCCCACAACCCCATCCCAACTCAACTATGTTCTTTGCTTGTGTCTCACGCTCTTGCCCTTCACCCCTGCTACTCCTAAATATGACAAGCGCTCTGAGCATATCTTTTGCAAAAGTTTATAATAATGACACTAATAACCATCAGAGATATATGAATTCTACTTTGACATAGGTATTATTCTGTCTATATCGTAATTTATTTCATCTTTGTTCAACCTGTCCTCCATCCTCCATCTACACCAACTGACAGACCTTTTGAAATACCTCTGTGTGCACACTCACGAGCGAGTCAACATTATTCTATATCAACCTAAACTTGGAAGTCCATTTAATTTCGTGTAAAGTTAATTTCTCTAGTCCTACACACAGTAGTAGTAGCAGTAGTAGTCGCTTCGGTTAGTGAGAAACATACGATGTCACTGTGATTATGTACATAATTATAATTTATCATGAAATATTGACACTTTCGCGATCGCTAACACGTCAGTTTTGGTCACAAGAAAACTGGACAAACCAGTTAGTGATTAACTATATAGGAACCTTGTGTAATATCTGACAGAGAAGTCGTTTTCAATTTTTCAATAAATAAAACCATTGTCTGTTGTAACAGAATGGATTGACCCTCAATAATTTCCGGTTTGAAAATGTACTAAAATATTTATACGTAACGTATAAACCCGATTTATAAGAACAAATTCAACAGCGACGATTTTAAAAATAAAGTTGACGACATCATCGATGATCCGATTTTTTAGAAGTGAACTCATTTCATCAGGCATACCGGCCAAGTCCAGGGTGACCGGATCCGGCCACATGACAATACAGGAGGTGGGGCGAGATGGTCTGGAAGATTTGATGGAGGAGGTTTGATAAGTAGTCGAGGTTGGAGAGTTAAAAAGCTCATTCTTGAGATGCGTTGGTGTTCGAACGGTTAGTGGTGTGCGTGTGTGTTTTTTTTGCTCTGCTTTTTATATCCCTAGGATTAAGATTCCTGTGTTCCTGGGAATTTTTTCCTCCTCCGCTATTCTACTGACGAGCTAAAAAAAGCATCTTACTATTCTGTGTTGTGCTTTCTTGCGCGACTGGCCCACCCCAGTGTACCTACTTACAGGAGATGCTGCGTGGATCACATGTTGTCAAGCTATTTTAAAGAAAAGATTCTTGAAGCTGTTTTCTTACCTACGAGCCACGCATTTGTGTCTAACAGTACTATGCTGCACACACAATATTCTTCGAAGAAGCCTTCCTTTGTATGTGGACATTACCAGTCATTAACAAAATAATTGTTGATGCGCCAAGCGTGTGCACATCACCCAAAAGGACACGATCTGGTTCACTAGATTAGGCGAAATGCATGTACACAACAACTTTTTCTTTTTTACTACGTTTTACACCGCATGATAGTACCACCGGTATCAGAGAAAATTCTTATTTCGATTTTCGATGTCACGTGGTGTTTCAAGAGAGAGAGAGAGAGAAAGGAAAATGCTGGGTGAGCTCAGCAGGCAAGAAGAGATGAGGCTTCCAGAAGATCGTGTTTCGCAGTGCTCAAGCAAAAGACATTTATAAGACGTGGTTATGAAATAAGATGGCATTTCTCCATCAGAAAGATGATCTTTGCGGTTAAGGAGAAAAATGGATTAACAACTTAAACTGCATAATAGAAACAGAAAGTGGTACAGCGTGACTGCGTGAAGCGGAAAAGAAAAGTATGGTGCACAATGAGTATAGTTCACAGTTCAGCTATCAAAAACTATTCCAGCCCACTCATCCACTGTAAAGCAAGGCCACGAAGTTGAAACATAGGCACAAATTTTACAGAAATTTTACAGGACATACATACATTGTGCGCCGACTCTGGGCGCGTATCTAATGTCTGTAGAAAGAAAAGCTGTGTCACAGTGGAATGTAGATTGTATGTCATAGAAGGGTACAGTGCGGGTGGCCGAGGCCCCCGAGCCACAATTGTTGAATGAGTAAAAGTTTTGTTTGTTTGTTTGTTTGTTTGTTTGTTTGTTTGTTTGTTTGTTTGTTTAGATAGCTTGAAGAGAAAACGGGAAGACAATATAATTAACTGTCTCCAGCCAGCTCTTCACTTCCTAGGGAACACGGCAAATGACGAGACACTTCATAGGGGAGTGGAGGCTGCGTCTTCCTCGAAAGGTGCGGTATTCGCATTTTGTGTGTACCTCGGATTTTATGTACAAGTTGAATTTTTGTATTATGTATATAAATTCATGTTGTGTGTATGTCAGTGGCGAAGGAACTGGGGTTAGGGGAGGAGGGGGATGCAGCCACCCCTTCAAAGACAAAATACTCAGGAGGCACGAATACAAGGGTCGGTCAAAAAGTTCTAAGCCTCACCTAGAAGGAGCTGCAGCAACAAGACAGTTTTTCCTAATTTCTCTACATAGTTGCCCTTGACATCAATGTACTTGGTCCAACGATGCTCAAGCATTGCAGTCACATTACGGGAGAAGGTGGCGTCCTGGACCATCAAAAACTCCTCCACAGCACATATGGCCTCATCATTGTTTCCAAAATGGCGACCAAGTAGGTGGGATTTGGGTTTAGGAAACAGAAACAGTCAGATGGAGCTAGGTCTGGTGAGATGGGGAGATGGGGTAGCAAATCAAAGTCACAGTAAGATGCTTCAGCCACTGTATCCTAAGCAGAGTGAACGGGAGCATTATCCTGCAGCTCCCATCTGCGTTTCAACTTGATTACTTTCTGTAGTTGTGTTAATTCTGATGCATAGAATTCTGATGTTCATTAACATTCTTTCAAACTTTGATTCAAGTTCGAAGTGATGAACCTAGATTTCATCTTGAGTTACTAATCTGTGGTAGAAATTCTCAGGGTCAGCCTGGAAGCGAATCAGAAGTGTCCTGGAAATGTCAGCATTCTTGGGACCCATCTTGCAGACAGCTTGCTCATCTCCAAGATCTCAGTTAAAACAGTGTGGACTGAACAACAACTAATGCATGGACTTAGTTATCTGCTAATATTCAGACATCTGTCATCCAAAGACATACGGTGAATGGCATCAACTTGATCACCAGTGGTTGAAGTTTTTGGACCACCTGGCCGACGGTCATCTTCTGTGCTGACTCTGCCCCGCTTGAATTCAGCAGACCACTTCTTCACAGCTACATAGGAAGGGTAGTCTTCAGGAAGTACCATATCTGTATGGATTTCCTTGGGTGTCATACCTTTCTTCTGCAGATACTTTATCTGCTTGGGCCTGTATTGTCCATTTTTAGATTTGTCGCACTACCCTTCACCTTTGAATAGGCCTCACCTGCACACAAATTAACACAGAAATCTGTATTCGTTTTCCTATTTTTATAAGAAGTTACCATAAGTGTTACCACAACAAAAATGTTCAGTTATGGCTCTTCTTTCTGGGTGAGGCTTAGAACGTTTTGAACGACCCTCGTATGAAAGTCGTTCGATATTGTCAACATGGAACACCAGAGCCAAGCATCTTCCTGCACGTGGTGTGTCAGACTTCTCTTTTAGTGGCATGAATTCATGTCCATTGCCCCATGAGGGAAAAAAATAAGAATAGGTTGTATCCTTATACCTTAGCTTACACGGAAAATAAAAGCTACCGTCCTGTGCGTCACGTGGTCGGTAATCAAGTGGTTTGCACAATGGATTACGCATTGTTATACATTTATTCACAGAACAGCGCTATATCCTTTCGCAGTTCGTCAGTCATACTGTCATTAGAATACTAGTTGCGAAGAAAAGCAGTTTGTGATACTCTTCTTATCTATGTATTCCCCTGTGAAACATCTGCGTCGCTTTTTCTCCTTGAACATTTGAACGTCTTGAAACTATTATATCGGTGGATTTGAACTATTTTCCTTCCGATGGCTTATGAACTCTTTTTGATTTTTCCAATATTCTGCAGGCAACCTAATGAGCAGAAAAAAAGATTTCTGTTAGATCCGTTCTATGACTGGACCTGTGGTGTAGAAAGGAGCATCTGCAGCCTGGATTATCGTTGTTTCAAGTGAGATGTGCAGGTTAGGAGCAACTTCTGGTCACACATCTTTCATCTCACATGGCATTCTTTAGACAACAATTTTGCATGTTATGTTACGTGTGTCCGTCTGTGTGTGTGTGTTTTCCTGTATGAGCTTGCCCATACGGCCGGGATATGGCGCTATATGTGTTTACTGTCATTATTATTCAGCCACTCCGAAAGGAAATTATCTTCCTTTCCCACCAGAAGACAATAATAACCAGAGATTTGTATACATCTCTAGTTGAAACAAATTACCTGCTATGTTCAAATTCTTTGCAAGTATGGAATATCAACATAAAAACTGGAAGAGAACTTCTACTTGAGCGCTGAGACCATGCGTGATCACGCACTATATAAACCACACGTTTGTTCTTATTATGTGAAAGTCCTGTGTGAGGACACTCCAAGGCGATCAGTCTCCTCGAAACTCAACGGACGATCTGCAGGTCAGCTGTTCTCGCTTTCCAGTTTTGTCTTCACCCGAAGGTCTTCTGTTAACACCAAAAACGTGACGTGGATTAAAGTTAGCTAATGGGTATAAACCTCACAACTGAACTACTTGCATGGTCATAGTGCCTAGTCTGTTTTTCTTTGCATCCCATGATGCTCAGATTACTTCTGTGCCTCGCAGCAGGTGAAAGAACCTAAATATTCATCTGAACAAAGGGAATAACTTGCAAGTCTGAACACTGTAAACAAACAACAGCAAAAAAACGTTTTATTCTTGACAGTTTAATTTGATTCAACACAAGATAATCACCATAACGGTAATATTCAATTACAGAACACTATCCTTTAGTGAAGGCAATGTGGGTGTCTTTAACACAATTCCACCATAAATTCTTCAAAATATCTCCATGTCATCTGACACTGATCATGGTAAATGCTTACACTTGCCTCATTATAATCTTGTAAAACTTTTCACTGGTTACCAGAGGATGCTTGCTTGGGCTCCTGCTGAATACAATTGTTTGGGTATTGGACTAATCCTTGTATTTGTTCTCACTTGTCTCTAGCTGCTGCAGTAGATTTGTAGCTTTCATGGTACTGGCTTTGATAATTGTCACTCGATATTTGTAGTATAGTGGTATTTCACATGCAGCCATAAACTAGGGCTATATCATTTCCTCTAAACAGATGCCACAGTTCAAGAAATAAAATGGTTTTTCTTTGGAACATTATGCACTTCTTTCATCACAAGCAACAACTTCAGTTGTAACAAATACACCCCCTAAAATGCTAGACCCGCGGTTCTCAACCTGTGAGGCTTGGGACGGAGGGGAACGGGGTGGTCATTTAAAAAAAAATATTTCTCATACATCTCATACTGGTATGAGTGAACGTAGCTGGCATTGTAAAATTCAATTAAGTGGGGCACGCGGACGTACCTGTTTTTGTCTGGGAGCATCAAGTAAAAGGCAGAGAAACGCGGTGCTAGACATAAAATATGTATTTTATTTCTGTTAACAAGATTTCTATTGCTGCTATTTTCTTTTTGTAAATAGTTTATAAAGATAACCCTAAATATTAGCCATTTATTTTTTTTCTAAAGTGAACTGGAACGAGAATCAATGTTGTCTCCAACATCATTCTCATTTGGCAAGAACAGGTGATTTATTAAGTGCAGGAAAATACAGCAAGAAATATCTCAGTTTCTGGGTCACACACACGAACACACAGGGGACCTGATGGAAACAATTAGCTTCAAGATTTCTTTTTTTCGCTCACTCGCCTCCATGCATCAACAACATAATTTACTGAGAAAAAAATGAATAATTACAAAGAACACCCAAGACCAATTAAAAATAAACAGAGCTGAAAAGGATATTACAGACCACCATCACGAGGTCGCCCAAGGCTGGTGGCCGACACCTCAACTTTCATTTTCCCCTTTCCTGCCCCAGTGGTTTTAGATACTAATCAGACCGAAGGTTGGGTTCTACTTTGACAAGGTTCTCTAACAGAAGCATTGGTGAATTTATTGTTAACGGTGGTGCATCCTCAGCAAATATTCTCCCTTTTACTTGAATCTGGGTTTATCTTGCCTTTTCCTTTTATTTATCCAATATGTAATTTTCCTCCACAAATCTATAAATCCTTGTTCTCTATTTCCAACTCTAAACTAGCCAAAGAAAGTGAACCCAGTGATTAAAACCTCTAATACAACTTTCCTGATCCCACATCTTGTGCTAGATACAGCAAAAAGTTCACTGCCAATGTGGATTTATCTCAAAGGACTGAAAGAGAAACTAGACAAAATCAGTCATATAAGTACAACTTATAGCCTGGACACTTTGTTGAACTAGTTACCTTCTCAAGATTTAGGATAAAAAATATTCTTGTTAAAGGAATCTATTTTAGCCACAAGCCAACTGCAAATCAGACAAGTCCAATCATGGATCTCTCAATGCAGACAGAGTTGCCGTCAGTGCATGTAAGCTCGTGGCATTCTTGTGACTGCTAGTGCTGTGAACATTTCTGAAAAACCCATGAGATAAATGACAACTTTTAAGTTACACATAGCTTGTTAGGTCTTGTAACTTTGTAATTTTCCAGCTTCCCTCCCCAAATCTATTTTTGAGATTAACAAGACCAAGGGAGTTCATATTTACTGTATTTGCACCACCATACTACAAATTATGAAGACTTCCCATCATATATACTACAGCATGCACTTCTAATCATGGACATTTGCACTTTGCTTCAACACTTATACAACAATTTATGTCTATGTCTTAATAGGTAGTGAAACCTCAATACAGATTTTTGAGTGTCTGTTTAGTACAAAATCATCAGACTTTAATCAAAAAAATCATTTCTTAGATCTACCTAAAACTTAAAAAACTATTAAACATCACAATTCCATGTTGTCACAAAATCCATTCCCTTTACCATCAGGCAGAGCTCTTTTATTTCAAGTTCTTTCTTGAACAGCCAAATGGTCTTAAGATTTTAAGGACAAATTCAGTGACATTTGTTCTATGGTCTCCCAAGAACAATGACATCAACAGCATTCATCCACCTTGTGTTTTAGGAGATAAAAGAGCTCTTGATGGAAGAAGGAAGTGACTTCAATTAACTGAACATTCATTACAAAGACTTCTCCCATTCTCTAAGCCAGAAAAGTGCGTACTGTACCCATAATAGTTTTACCACATGCTGGACAATTATCATGCTTTTCAGCACATTCTTCACATACAATAAAGTGGCCACATGGAAGGAAGGTGACACCACTGGAAGCCAGCTCAACCTTCTGACAGGAACGGCACAGCTTTCTTTTCTTCAATTTCTTGTTTTCTGCTAGCAAACAGTGGAAACGCTGCTGCACATCTGCCTTATCAGCTACTTTTTTTGCCTCAAAAGTTTTAATTCTCTCTGATGAACAATGTAGGGTTTCTTCTGGAATCTTTTCCTGAGTTTGTGTTCCTTTTTTGGCTGCATTCTGATGCTGATAAACTTTATGGGCCAGTTCATGTTGTTTCTCGGGACTTTCAGCGATTGCCATGGCACAGAGATATAAATCTTGGACTCGCGAAAATTCTTTTCCTGTCTCCATTACATGGACTTCATTTGCCAGTTCAATATATTGGACTGGGATATCCATTTCCATTACTGCCTGAACTGCAGGGCTTATCTGCCGAGTAGTGTCTTCTGTGAACACACGCACAAAATCCAAAATATGATATAACATCAGCTGCAATAATAATGATAAAATGTACTGACCACACTCTCTAAAATTATACATACAATGCACGGTAAACTTACCGGCCTATAATTACCTGGATCAGACGTCACTCGTTTCTGGAACAAAGCCATACACAAATATGGAAAGATTTGATACAATTAAACACTTACTGCTGTCTTTTGTTCTGACATTTGATTTCTCCTGAGGACCAGACTTTTCTGGCACAGTCAGCGTCTCCGTCGACTTGCCAGTTGAAAGTTTGGTGCTTTTTGTCTTGTTACAGAGAGGAAGAGTCCGTGAGTGGCAGCCATCTTTGAGATCGTTGAAATGAGTTGTTTGGCGTGTTAGCTCCAACGTGCCCATCGTTCGTACGTCTGTTGAAGGTAGTATGGAAAATGTTATCAATCAGCGAAAACTATGAATCTGAACTAGGCGTTTAAAAGTCCTCCAACAACATGACCTACTACACCCAACAGTAGCACGAAGGACGTGTATAAGTTCGAGGTAGAACGCTTATAAGCTTGCGTGACATAAGCAGTCCCAGGATGCAAAGTGAATATTTATAGCAATTGGGAAACTCCGACAAATAGCTCAACTTTTTTACTTCCGAGCTTAAAAACAAAAACCTAAGCAAATTTTTGATTGCCGTATATCTTATATGGTTTATTGTATAACTACAGTCTATGAGCATCACTTGATAATAGTTCATAAGTGACAGCTAGAAAAAAATCATCCTGTGGGATTTGTGCAAAAATGAACAAAAATATATCGTCTATATATAGTTTCTAAATGACGTACGTATAGTAAATATAGTGCTAGAAAAAACTACTGTGTGTATAACTTAATTCTGTCTGTGTATATATAAATATGTTGCAATGTATCTATATATATTCCACTATTATAACGAAGGTATATATATATTAGATATATAGCGCTTTTGATACATTGTATATAATTATAACTATATATATACCTGATCTAGATAATAATAATGCAATAAATTTGTAAAGCGCATACTCACACTCCGAAGGAGCATGAGCGATCGAAACATGGACAGCATACGAGGGACACGAAAACAAACAAATAACATATATATATATGAACTATAAAAGAATAAACAACCGCGTATACTAAACGATCGAAGAATAAAATCAAACACAGAAAACACAAAGAGGAACTATAATAATTAAACAACAAGAACAATTTATAAGAGCTGAGGGTAACATGATATTGCAAAAAGGAAGGGTGCGAAAAAAGACCAGTATTATGGGAAAAGTGAGGAGTTAGATATCGTTATTTCTAAATTACAGATAGCTAGAGCACATATATATATCTTACATACATTACTCACGGTTTTATGTATATATGTATCCGTCAGCGTTTCAGTCCGTCAATGAACTTATTATTGCAGCTACATCTATGGAGTATGTAAACACCCTCTATAATATATACACACACAAATGGTTCAATATGTTATGCGTATCATAATCACTAATTCCACTTTGACCAGTAGTACACTAAGTCCGTGCTCTAACGCTTGAAGCTTTATATACAAACTGAGACCCTGTATACCCGGAAGCTTGAGGAATTACCGAGAGATGAACTTTCTATGAAAGGCGCACCGCACACGTCAGAAACAGAAGACAGCATTCATGCCAGACTGCAACCTCATAGGAAAGTCCTTGTGATCATATCGGTCTTGCTGTTATGGTCTGGCGTCCTTGCTGACAGCCTGTGTGACCCAACGAATTACGTGTGTCTATTTTCTATGCGGAAACAAGCCTAGGCTAGTACTAGCTATAGTACTGTTTAGCATGACAAATATAAAAGAAAGGAAGTCAATATTTTGCTAAGAAGTATTTATAATTATTACAGATATAATCCTTATAGGTTATGATTTCCAGAAACATCGGTCTGTGTTTGCATGGTTTTAGCAGTTTTAGTATATGCATACATAGAATGGAAAATAAGAATGACTCGATCTTCAAACATATCATCATGAAGGACTGAAAACACCACATAATTATATATATACAAATTATCCGATTGAGCATTTTCATCTGGATAAGATCCAGATCGATCGATCGGTGCTGCTATAAAAAATTATATTATTAAATTGTCTGATCCCTTGGTAAAATTTGACTTGAATACGACCATAGAAACCAAAAGTAGGGTCAAACGAAAACAAATGTTTAATTATGACTGAACGGTCAGGAAAGAGGACAGAGAGAGAATATTTCTCACATAATCACGCATACGCACTGACAAATGCACGTACACGTACACGTACACGCTTATTTTAGATATTTCACACGCGTGCACGCTAACATGTATGCACACGTATATATGCGCTGGACATAATTATAACTATGTGTCCTGATTGTTAATTAACATCTGGGTTCATGAAGTGCGTGTGTGACTATCACGATATGTGTTCAGCTAAAAAGGGCTTGCGCCGATTACTAAGTTCGGAATTTCCCGATACAGCTAAAGTTTGAATGCTCTGGAGAAGGTCATTGCCCTTTCATGATTGAATCACTTGGGATTTTCCCATGTGAATGGAACATTCATTATTCGATCTTAGCTGAGTACATTCTTTTATACAAATAATACAGTGGGACTTGGGGAGGGGGGAAGTACTTATAAAGGTTGGAGGCTTTTGCACTTTGCCTGGTCAAGAACTTCCTTGACAATATCTTGACTAGACGTGTTTGTGGACGTGTGTGTATGGGTGTGTGTGTGTGTGGGGGGGGGTATTGGGGGAGGCAACAAAGAGATCGATGCTTTGTGAGATTGAGATTTTGTTGTCCTGAGGCTGACTTCATACTTTGGTTTGTTTTTTTTTTTCTTTCTGTCGTATCCTCCACCTGGTCACAATCAGTTCGATCTACCCACGCGCACTGCATGTTTGCGATACTTAATTCTCTATTACAGTGCACTTTACACTTTCTAATCTCAGACATAAAAGGACAAAAACCACTTCTATCTTGGTCTGTTAAATTTCTGTTCTCATGTCTTGTTTTTTTTTCTAAATAAAGGGAATTACAATTAAGCACTCATGCAATTGAGTCGCGATCGGAGCTTGTGAGAATGGTTAGGTGAAGTGGAGGTAGAGAGAGAATTGTAACATTACAACATCAAGGCAATTTGTGAGAACACACTGGGCTGTTGGTGGAAAGTCTTCATTCTCTACTGTAGGAAGTGTTTCCAGTCGAGTCCGGAAAAGCTATGGCGGAATACTGGACACTTGGACTTTTTGTGGGATGTGAATATGCGACTCTTAATTCTCTTTCCAGATTCATCTCTGTAGACCACCTTTCAGTGTTAAGTTATTCCAGTTCATCTTTTACATTTGTGCATCTGCCCTTTGTTGGGAAGAAGAGTTGTAAAGTTGTGACAAATCATTGGGAAGTTATAAAGGCATATATAGCTAAAGGTACCTTTGTACAATAGAGGTAGGGTCAGTGAACTGTCTACCTGTACAGTAGCAAAACTTTTGGGGGCCAAGGGAAAGTGAAACACGAAGCTCCTCTCATCAAATTAAAAAATGTAAATTTTGTATAAGAAAATAAAAATTGACTTAAGAGAACGAAGACATTAATCAACTTCCAAATATAATGAGATATAAATTATGGATTATCGGTAAATAAAAAACTTGAGAATGGTCGAACCTCGAAGGATATAATTTACTTATTTTATTTATACTACAACTTAACATTTGTTTTACATGTTTATTTTCCTCGTCTTTGCAAATACGTCAGTTATGTCATCAAAGCTAGTCTTTCTTACCTCGCAGACGATCGTAAATACAAAAGAACCAACTTTGGTCTACTGAACAAATGCTAACAAACAGATATATACCAGTTTTGGCAAATTTCAAAGTTATCTGTGTGGAAGCACACCCTTTTCGCAAGACAGCTCACACAAAAGTAATTATAAAACAGCAGCACAGTATCTGTTCTTGAGGAGCATATCTTACAACTGGGAATCTCCAAAACCAGCTCTTGGTGTGTATGTGGTTCAACCTTGAGATGTCGATGCTTGTGACAAATATTTGTCCGCGTGTTTTTAATTTGCATGGAACGTACTGACATTTATGTCTGCCAACGACTTACGTGATGATCTAACCATGCAAGGACCAAGGCCACTGCCATTGTAATTACAAACCTATAATCTTATCATCTGCTGATAGTCTAGTCATTGCCAGTTCACCGGGGATAGCCGGAATAGCCTGTATTAAATATTCTATATTAACCTTTCTTACTTTTCACGGGCACTCTCTACACTGATTGCTTGTTTTGCAGAAAATTCATGAGCACTGCAAAACTACAAATGTCTACTGCTTTATCCTATACACCTATGTGACTGTGAGTCGCGCTTAAACTTTAACCCTAACCTCACACAGAGTGAAATAACGAACGTCTGAAAGTGTGTGTGTGTGGGGGGGAACAAAAGATGTTTATCATTTCTCTCCTGGTAACGGTAAAGGTCGTCCGTTTCTGAGCACCAGCTGGAGGAAGCCTCGAACAAGCGGCCTTTTGTTCTGAAGTCGGGTGCACTATGTATGTGGCCTATCCTAGGTACCCCGATCGATGGTCTACTGCAGCAATAGTTTTATTATCTTACTTTCTGTTACATCATCTTCAGAGTCACCATTAAATTGAGTCTCACAAAACGTCATGCTTAAATGTTTTTAAAAGCCCAGATAATTTTGCATTCCTGATTATATCTGTTTATAATGTGAAAGATAATAATGATGATGATGATGACGATGATGGGTATTTGTAATGCACAGCACCACGACCATTAAGGTAGATCGCACTCACTGCGCAGACCAGTGATGATAAATGAACAGATAGTGGACGGTGAGATGTGTACAGGGACAGAACGTAAAGCAATGGATGAAAGTATGAAGGATACTGTAAACAGTTGGAGTTCTACATGATGGTTAACACGACAGACAGCATTACAAGAGAGTTAAGAATAATATTTCAGGGATAGTATTTTGTGAACAGATATGTTTTAGAGAACGTTAGAATGTAGCCTTGTAGTCCGAGTGGTGAATGTGATGCGGAAGAGAGTTCCATTGCTGAGCGGCACAGAGGGAGGACGTCCGTGCAAAGGTTTTGGGCAGAGGTGTGGACAGAGTATAAATAACAATAGAAGCAAGTATGTTCATCGCACTTTAGAAGTGCGTTATGTTGAAATAATATAGAAAATGTCGAATAACATGGAAAATGGACTTTAACTTCGAAAATAAAGCAAAACTAAGCATCCAACAACCGAAGAACCTCAGATATGACAGTATTTATATATAAATAATATTAGAGGAATACAAGTAATAAGAGAGACATTTACAGATAGTTTCAAGTTAATCGCAAGTTCTAATAAGCGTACATGGCGGATTTGAGGTGGATGCAAGTTCCACACCTATGATTAATCGTAAAGGTGCCATGGTCCAGTGTTTATGTTTTGACAGCAAACAGTGTGAATATGCGTATATTGGACAAGGGGTGAAGCGGTTTGGGAAAAATGTGAGGAATGAGGAACACCGAGAAAAAAACTCACGGAGGGAAAAAGAAATGTTAGTTCTACTCAATACGTGCTTGAATGGGGGAAGCCAACGAAGGAGTCAAGTGATGAGGTTTACGTGATCTGAAAACCAGGAGTGCTGCGGAATTGGGAACTGATGGAAGGTCAACTCACGTGTTTATGACTGGACACTCCTACACCGTGTAGTCACTGTAGTGGGATGTGCAGAGGTGTGGTGATGGAGCGCTTTCGAAATAAACGCACCCACCGGCTGCAGAAGAGTATAGAAAAAAAACAAAAAAAAACGACTCGACCTATTTGACCTCTATGAACATGAACACAAACAGGACTCGAATAGTTGTTATCGAACACTTTACTATGCCCCGCACTTCTAGAAAATGTTTAATTACAAAAAGTAACATCACATTTGAAGATTACTTGGTCTATTTTCAAATTTTGAACTACATATAGGTTCTGCACAAACTCTAGGAGTCTGAGGTCGATATCGTTGGTTTCACGAAGGCCAAATATGGAGCACACACTTGGACAATGGTGACATTTTTAGGGTGCCAGAGTTTATGGCCCTTGTTAATTGTATCTGGGGATTTATAAACAATTTCTGGATAGGAGACATTGTATATCACAAGTTAAGGGTAAGTAGATCTGGCAAGAGATATCTCTTGTTGCGTTAACTACCCCTCTATCTGATTCACCAGAGGATAGTTTATTCCTTGCTACTCCTCGACCATAGGGCTGCAGCAGAATCCCATAGGAACTCAGTTTACTGTGTGCAAGCTATTGCAGATAATGTAAGTACAGTTTCACCCTCAAGAATCTCATTTCTTCCATTAAGATCTTATCCATGTGTGTTATCAGCAAGTACACATTTTAGAAAAAGGTTTATACTTCTGTTAAAAGCTGGTAGTTCCTTTTTGCTTGGTGGTCAGAAATGGGTTACTTTTCTCACATGCCTGTGAAAGTGATACTTGCTGGGAGCTAAAGTCACCTGACAAAATAGGAAAACCCCATGAACAGCGAGAAAACTGTCCCACAATAGGACAGCAAAGATGCTTGTTGTGAATCTCACTGAAAACCAGGAAATTATAAATGAAAATGAAACCACTGGTACTTTTCCATGCATAGTTGTTCTGTATTTTTGAGATTTTCCACATAAAATCAGTGAATAATGATACGGATGAGAATCTCTGCCACAGTAACATAGAAATGCCTGTCAAAGAGAAATGTGGTGCTAATTCTATCTTAATAGCTACAACACATAGATACACACAGAATCCAATAGGACTTCAAATTTTATTCTTCTCAGTTAAAAAAAATAAATAAATAAAAGACATGCCTATATCTCTCTATAGAAACGTATACATTGTAAGATTTTTACACTGGGGTGGCCTCTACTGGCACAGTAATTTTACACTATAAGATGGCATGAATTCAATGGAGAAAATGTTACCAAGTTTTAAGTGCTAAAACAGCAGCCTCTTTTATTTAAAAAAAAAGCTAAAAGAAAGTTCAATTAAAACTTAACGATAGTCTCATCACATTATCAGTATAATTTACATTATATGCACAAGTAGCATTAAATATAAAATAATTTTTTTAATACATGAACAGGGATTATTAACGTTTATTGTGAGGGCTACAAAGTGGATGGTGTATGTAAGAAGCATGCATGAGAAGAAAGGCACAGAGAAATTGCATGGCTTTAGAGAAGCTGTGAAAAATGGCAGTGTCTTCTAGGATCCTTAGACTTCAAATTATTTTATGCTAACTAAATGTAAATAAAAAATAATCAAGGAACTGTTACATACAAAGAGCATGTAAGAAGTGAACTTGTGTTTATTTTGAACTTCATCACACAACAGTCTGACATGCAAAAGACGATTCTACATTTTGTTCTACATCTCCACCTCCCTACTGGATCTCCTGCCTGGCTCTACCCAGTTCGGGATTTCCAGAACAAACTTCAACAAGTCTGAGTCTGCCACCAGTCAGTCTCAATTTATGTACAAACAGGTCCGACAGGCATATGAGCGTATCAATAATGTGGTAGTATGAGCAGGAAAATCTTCCTGTATGTCTCCAGCTTACAACTATACAAGTGCTGCTGATGTCAGCTATGCTGGAGCATTGGCTGTGTTTCTGAATGGAACTTTAGATTTGGTTTTGCTGGGAGTAGCAGGTTTTGAAGTTGCAGCCCCTTTGACTGGAGTGCGTACAGTACGATTCTTGCGAACAGATGAAAGGCTAGGTGGCATCATGGTTTTCCCTTTGTTTTCTTTGGCCTCGGTTTCTGATACTTGGCTCTGATGAACAAAATAAAGAACAAATAAATTTTACTGATTTTAGCAAAGCAACTCATTTTATCTCAGAATGATATGATAAAAAAAAAATCTTTTACTGACATATTCTTATTCTACCCAAAACAATTTGCACTATTGAATGTCAATGGAGGGACTTAAAAAATAAAAGGGAGAGGGAAGAAACCTAAAGAAACAGACTTCTGTGGCTCTAACCAGCTACATGCCAACTTTTGTTTGTTTTTAGGAGAATGTGTTTCATTAGGTTTCACACAGAAGGCAAAAATAAACTGGCAATGAGGGTATTTCATCAAGGTCGGTGACCTACAGCAGTGGTTCTCAAAGTATTTCGAACCGCGGACCACTTAACTTAAGTAAACAATATGGTGGACCACCAAGGCCTAAAAATCACTCTGTACTGTGAATTTCAAATTTAAATTGCTGCATTTGTTTCATTACAATTCAAAACTAAATGTCCTTTTGTGACAGTAGTATAGTAATTCAATTATTCTTTGCATCTTTTTGACGTTAGCCTTTAATGTTATATTGTTAGCAAATTGGTGTGTTAAAAGTGATAGGATAACAAGAAAACGATAAAAAGATTACAAGATTATCCTCAGACATAAAAGAACTTGTAGCGCTGAATTCTACTTGTTGTTCTCATTCACAGATAAATCTGATTACAAAAGATACTTGTTCCTTGTAGATGGCATACAGTGTAAGATCTCTAGTCATGAAAACTAATTTCTGGTACTAATATTCCTACCAAGGCCGAGTGCCCACCCTGTACAGCTAACACGGTACGTTACCTTGCTGCGAGCACTGACACTCGACACCCCTGAAGTAGTAGATGCAATGGAGTGGTCACTACCAACATCACTGTCATCATGTACCTCCTCGGCTTCCTGACCTCCCTGACACCAGCAGCAGAGGTTTGTATTAAGAACTACAGCTACTGTCGGAAAACTGTAAGCTATGCCTTATCCTTTCCTAACATCGAGTACAGAAAATATACATAAAGATATAGCTCTCAAAAAATCTTGAAAGTGCTTCTGCTGGAAAGACAGCCATTTTTACTTAATCAAAGTGATGTTAATGAACAGTTTTAGTTTTCACTCACTGCATTATCACGTGTATCTTTTTTTCGTCATTTAAAAAAATAAAAGTGAAAATAAAAGAGTTGCAGCAGCTGCATTCATGATGAGTATTATTTCTCAACAAGAGCGGTGGTTTTTTTCCATGCACAAGTGAAATATTAAAATGAAAAGCTCATGAAACCCAAAACTGCAGGGTAGTGAACAAATTTTCTCAGTGCTTGTTAACAGTATAACTTGTGAGGAAAGAGTAATAAAAAGGGAAAGCTATGGACCTGGAAGGAACTGCTTGACCCAGTGTGACAGGTTTTGTCATCAGTGGCTGTGCCAAGCTCCCCATTCCCTGCCTCCTCATCAAACAGTGGTGTCAAATGAAGAGGAAAAGGATCTGGACCAGGCCTGTAGGACTCATAAAATCGACCGAGCAATATTTTGTCTTCTTCTGTTTCACTTAGGCCTTGTGGGTAGCTGAACTCACGCCTTTGAGGTGTTGCACCTGAAAAAGAAAATATATTCTAGGAAAACAGCCCATTGCAACAGTGAAAAATGCAATATACAATTCCAGCTAATAGGAACATTGTCCCCCCTGCTTTATAATCCACACCCTACCTGTAGGTATATCCTCGTGCAGTTCTTGCTTCAAGAAGATGCCCAGCTCCCTTTCACGATCCTCTAGGGCTTTGTGTTGATTTTGTGATGTCATGGTAACCAGCTGCATAGCTTGTTTCAAAATCTGTTCTTGTTCCTGGTGCCTCTGCTGGTTCGCATTTGTGTTTTCCAACACACAGGTGCTCATACTTTCCAATGCTGAGGTGCAGCCAAGTGACAGTTTCTGTGAAACATAAACTCCTTGTAATGCAATGCGAAAAGTTTTGATTATTTCATTTTACCCTTCTGCTTTATATATATATATATTAAAAAAAAAGGCCATAAAAATGTGGTAATTATCAAACGAAGCAGCAGATGATGTAGTTTATTAGTGTAAATTACTGAAATTAACACTTTTGACCTCCTTCTGGTGATGTGTAATCTTATGAATCGAGAATGACGGGGGCTATTAACTAAGATTTTGGCAAATGGTGTGTTGCAATGAGCTAAGTGGAGCCATCGAAACAAAACAGTTTTCTTTATCTCTTCAGTAAAGCTGCTGTACAAGATGAAGGTGACCACAACCTTTCAAAATAATTATCAGTAAACAAATACCTTGGTAGAATCCTGCAAATTGTGAAGCTGAGACTGAAGAGAAGCACTGTGGACTTCTACAGATTCCGCTACAGACAATGCATGTTCTTTCCATGTCTAGAAAATCAAAGAACATTTGTGTACTTGCAAACAGAAATCAATTTAAGCCACCAAAGTAAATTCTGTACAATTCTGACTCCTAAGGCTATACCATACCAGGACACTAGCAAACAGTTTGACAATAAGCTAAAAAATCTAGGTATTATTATATTTAAAAAATGAATTTGAATGATAATAACTCTTCAGAAGGTATGCTTTTTTTGATAAATGTAAATGTTATTACACAGTTTGGAAGGTCAGACATAGACAAACACACACACAGCTTACTTTCTGTGACTGTTCAAATGTTTCCATCAGCTGATTTTGTAAGCCACTATTTGTTTTTGTGCATTTTGCAACTTCTGATGAATACTGCAATAAAAAGAAATATATTCATAATAATTAGAAACTAGATGCACTGAAATGGCATGAAACGTCGTAAAGGTTACCAGCAAAAAATGCATGGGTTGACAAAAGCACAATACTAGCCTGTGTTAGCTTTGATGCAAGACTTGAAGAATCAGCAGCCACTTTGTGTAAGACTTCTTTTTGCATCTCATCCAGTGAGTTGCTCAGAGATGATACACACCTAAAAAAACAAAGAGAATGTACAACATTAATCTAAAGTGAAAAGTGAGATCTGCGATTCTGGAGAATAAATTTCTATTAAATTGGCAAGGTTATCTAAAAACCAATGTGCAGTTTGCAAAAAAAAAGATTCATATAATTTTAAGTTTGACTTGTCTCAGTTTATGCAAGAAATAAAATAAGCAAAAATGGAAAGGAAGAAAGGGAAACACAAAGACTCCTCAGTTGTTGATGGAATTCTAATGCTTCCTTTCCTTTGAAAAGAAAAGCTATAATTCTGGGAATTCTCTGTCTCACCCTTGTGCTTTTGACTGCAAATGATTCTCTGCTTGCTGGGAACTTTCTAACTGTGCTGTAACCTGTGAACATGAAATAAAGACAGTTGAACACAATCACCAAAACCACTTTTAAAACATCAGTTCATAAAATGTTAAGAATGTTCACTAAACCATGAAACTTTATTGGTCTACTTCCATGTTTTATTAATTTTTATATTTGTCTCTTACTTAATCTCTCCCTTCCACCTGACATATTTCTCTGAGATTAGATATAAAGAAAGAAAGAGTTATAAAGAGCAAAAACAACAAAACTCAACTACACAAACAAGTAATCTTGATTCTACACTAAATGCTCACATGCTGCGTAAATGTTGACTGCATTTGTTGCTGCTTTGTGAACAAGGTCATTAGTTCTTTCAGCTTGGATTCAATATCCTGGAAACAGATAAACCCAGATGCAGAACTACAAAGCCATTTGTATTAGTCTTAAGGTAAAATGAAATGATTTGTTAAACAGCAATGAACACAGTGATGGTCTCTTCTTTGCTATTATTCTTTCTACATGTTTACCTTAAACAGGCTGTACTACTAACAATTCACTGCCCCTGCAACTATCGAGCTTATTCGACCTTCCCTTTCTTAGTCCTCATTTTAAGCAAGAGAATTTAAAATTTTTTATTGGTGTAATATATCAGCATTTGATAAATATATGTTTTACTTTATTAAGTCAAAATTGCATGCACTGATTTCTCAGGAACCACTGTAATGAAGGGTCAGTTACATGTAACCTAACACAACTAATATAATCAATGCACCACCACACCTTAATCATAACTCACTTGGTTGAGTGCTGTTTGTGTAACAGTGTGGTTGCTTGCCTCCAATTGCAACTCTTCTAGATGCTTGCAGTGTGATTCTACATGTTCCTCTATAACTACTGACAGTGCCACCACATTTCTCCATAGCAGCTCCCGCTGGTTTGTGACCAAAGCCTCCTGCTCTTTCCTCTGTGTACAACAGTGATACTTGTTCAAGGAAACTTTATACAAAAGTCACTTGTTTCTGTTTCTCTAAATGATATGCAAAATTCTTTAAAACTATAGCTTGCATATTTAAATTTTACTTCTGGGTGAAAAATAGCAGTGAGGAAAAGAGTAAAATATGAAAATCATGGTTTTTACATACAAATTCAACAAAAACTTGCCATGTCAAAATTACGGAAAAGCATATGGGCACCTCTTTTAGCAGACTTGGGGAAGGGAAGGGAAAGTGTGTGGATGTGAGAAAGATAAGTAAAAATTAATATCAAGTTTCTATGTATTTTGTACACAGATATATCTCTAAAAAGAGCCTTACCTGTTGCTCTAAAATATGGGACATGTGGCACAGATCTTCTGTCAGCTGTTTCAGTTTGTCCTCTAAAGACTTCATTGCTTGTGCAACCACATTGTGGCACACTTCTGATAAGCGTGATTGTTCTTTGGCCTGGACAAAAAGATTGCTAAGAGTTATACATGAAGTGGCTAGATTTTTTTTTATGATAGTGGTAAGTTAACCTTGGGAGCAATATGAATGTAAGTCGCACAAGCAAGTCAATATATTAATGATTCCTTTTCATCTGTATAAATATTGTGATTCTCCATGCCACTCACCTATGCCTACCCAAATTATCACAATATGCAGACTATATCCTTGTAATTTAATCTGCATGAAGTATATCATAGCATAGATTTTGTCACATCACTCTAGAATTTCTCCCTACAAAATAAAGATCTGTGTCCAAAAAGCAGCCACCAAATACCCCAGTTACTATACTGCTATACACACCAGTAACTATAATGCTATATACACCCCAGTTACTTTACTGCTACACCAGTTACTTTACAGCAGCTACTATACTGCTACACACAGAAGCTACTATACTGCTACACACACCACATTGACTATATTCCTAAATACATCACAGTTACTATACTGCTAAATTCCAACCTGAAGTTCAACAGCAGCATTGTGCAGCTGTGCACCCCAAGAGTGCGAAGCTGTAGTTTGCTCTCTCAACTGATTACTCAACTGCTCCACTTGGCTGCAGACTGTGACAGAAAGACTTTGCATGTCTTTCTGCAAAGTCTCAGCAAACTTCTGCTGCTTTTGAAGGCTGGATTCTTTAAGACAAATTCATTAAGGTCATGGTTACATACTTAACAATCTGCTTTTAAAGTGTGCTCAAATCTTTTGTCAGTTTTTAACGTTTAGTCTGCTCTGCCTTTAACCCACCCCCCCCCCCCCCAAAAAAATATATATAGATATAAAACTCACCCTCATAAACAAGTTGGGGAAAAAAGACAGATGGGATAGCATACATCAGCAAAGAAAGTATTCCCCAGAGGAGATGAAATACTAGTTGCTCTGGAATTCTGGTATAAAGCTGTGATAAAAAGGACACTGTTTGAAATGAAATGGGCAAACCCAACACTACTACTTGCAAAACTATCACTTATTTCATAACTAAATATATAAAAACTAATTTTGAAAATGCAGATGAAGTTGGGAGCATACCCAAAACCGAAGTGGATTTGGTAGTAAGACCATGATACTGCTCCATAAAAGTGTCCAGGTTATCCTTCATTGACCTCAGGTTACCATGGAAACGCTCTTGAAAGATGACCTGTGCTTGCTTGTTATGAGTCTCAACACTGTGCTTGCGATCAAGTTTGGCATGTAGGCCTTCTACATCACCAATACTTGACTTAGTTGTTGCCAACAACTGTCAACAGATAGGTTGCTGTGAGACTAAGCATTTCAAGAGCAAATGGGTTATGAAGAAACAGAAGAAAAAAAAAAAAACCCACCAGAAAAAACACCAACCAAAACCAAAACCTTTTCTCCCTTTTTGTTTTTTGGAATGCATTTTTCACTGACCATTGTCTCAGCAATTGTACAAAAAAACTTACTTCTGATGCCTCTGAGTACAGATGGGTTTCAGTTTTGACATGCTCAGAAAGAAGGTACACATGGGCATCACGATCTTTCTCAGTTTCACGGAGACAATGTTTTGTGTTGTCCAGTACTGTTGTGGCCTTCTCGAGGTTCCCAGAAGTGATGGCCAGTTTCTCTGTGGTCACATCAAGCTCCTTTTTGGTATCCGTGAACAGCTCAGAAAGCTGTAAGAACAGTGGATCATATAGCTGATCAAGAGTGTCTGCATGTGGCATGTTTCAAAGAGCTCAAACCATATATGCTTGTACCGGTTAATATGTTTTCTCCCTACTAAGTTCCTCCACTCAGCTTCTGGATAGCACAAACATAAAGTTCATCGAATCTATCAAGGAAATTTCAAAAGAAAATTTATTTCAAATTTATTGCAAATGTTGTAGCTTACAGAAATTTACATACCTTGTTCATCTCATCTGTAAGACATGCAATGCGATCCTCAAGGGAGGCTATGTTGTCTTCCTGCTGTGCAATTTTGTTTTGCATAGCCCTAACAATGGAATAAGTACATTTATCAGAATCATAAACATTAATATATTATAATATAATAAAAGCTAGTAAGAATATACTTTCATTGAAAGTCTTCCCATTAACAACCCACCCAGGACATACATCTCATGCTCTGGTCACAGAACTTGCTGCAGTACTTACACATAATTTTCTTCTGCGATGTAGATACCATTTTTCTCCCTGGCTGCTTGAAGATCTCGTCTAAGACGTTCAATTTCTTCATTGTATTCCTGATATTCAAACCAAAATTAATTAAAGAGAGTGCCTTTCCAGCCTTTAGTTATACAGCCTTGTATCTCATTCTTTCATTATTCTTGTACTGTTATTATTATTCCTATTACTTTTACTGATAGCTTCAAAAAAACTGTCAGTAGGTGATAGGTTTGATGATGTGAATGTAATGCACAAATATTTAGGTGCAGAAAGTTAAGGTGTGAAAGATGAGTAAAATAACTTTACCCCCCTCCTCAAAAAGAAAAAAAAAAATCCTTTTGAAATACAATATTTAAAACAGCAGCATCACAGTTGCCACTTGGGAGTTAAATCTCTATAATTAAATTTTTCGACAGCAACGGATGTAAAAATTTTAAGGTCAGTATAAAAAGACACATACTTTTAGCAGAGCCCGTTTTGTGAGGCGCTGGTTGATCTCTGGTCTATTGGTGATGTTTTTAGCCCTGTGAGCATAGTCTAGGGTGCTCAGTGTTTCCTAAATATACAATTTAGAAACACAATTTTTAAAAGAGTAAGTCTAGAATGACATATTAAACTGTCAAAATGCTCATTTTCCATAAAGGTTACTATCTAAATTTAGATAATAGGAAATTGTTAAGACATAAACAGATAAAAAGAAATTAGCATGGCCCAAAATGAGAATACTTTCAATGTTAAAAGCAAGGCGTGTAAAGGAGAAAAGACCTATTTGTGTGGTAAAACAAAAATGGTGAAGCAAGAAGACATGGGAAAAAGGACAGTTGAAATTTTTTAGAAACAATTTCATCCCATAAAATATTGAAGGAAAATCATAAAAAGACTACCTCTAGATTGCTGGATGCAGGGGATATGGTAGCAATGATGGAAGTCTTTGTGCGGCCTCCAAGACTGTCTTGAAGGAGACGAGTCAGTTTACTTTCTCTGTAAAGTAAATCATAATGACACCAACACAATATAAGGCGTGCTTGATGCGAAATAAGCTGAAAAATTACTGCAGCAATTATTGAGAACATGGATACTAACTAGACTGGAAACTAACATGGTTGAAAAATACCTTGCATGATGCTTGAAAGCTAATGAAGCACCTACAGCTCTCATTTCTGCTACTATATGTCACAATGCAATAAAACAAAATGTGGGGAAACCACCAAAACTAGTCCTTCAGAATTTTTTTTTGGTAAGCCAGCACTTCTATCATATACTTTATCAAATTAAGAATGCCTGTACACTGATCTTGTGACTGTCTTAAGAATAAGGGGGTTGTAAAGGAAGGACAGAGAATAAATGAAGCAATGAAAGGTTATTGTGATGTTTCTGTGAATGGATTGGGGCTCTTCCACAACAAAAAAAGCATTTTACCTGTAAGGCACATGAGGAGCATGTTCAACAAGAGAGGTAATAACACGACCCAGTGTCAAAAGACTCTGGTTGATGTTTCCTGAAAGAAAAATAATTCTTTATCTCATTTAACAGCCAACAGAAGTAAAGTAAATTTTACAGCCATCATCGGTATGATTTTAGAGTGGTAGCTAGATTTTGAGAGTGGCATTAGGGATGAGAGATGTAAGATGGAAATGGAACAATCACCAAAAGTCAAGAATTTTCCACTAAACATTTGACATACTTTCACAAAAGCATAACAGGAATATTAAGATGGCGGCACAATGGTTGTGTGGCATCTGCTGCTCTTTGCTCTTGTTGCTTCTTTTTGTGACTGGAGAGTTTGTATGACTGTCACCGTTATTGGCTGAGATGATTCTTCTATATCTTCCTGCCGTCAACACATTTGTGCTTCATTTCTTTGATTCCAGATCTACTGGTCTTTGCAATGGCAGATCTGCAGTAAATGCCATGAGTTTTTAAAGTGTTCTTGCTTTTCCACAACCACTTCATCTGTCTCCAAATATCAGTGGTTCATCCTCATCTTTATATTGATAAAACCCACAGACAGTTGTTGCCATGGTTTGGTGCAGAAATTGAAAAAAATTTATCTTGACAATCGCAGTTTGAATCTGCCTTCTTTAAGATTAAGTGGACGGGCCTTCCATTTTGAAGTCTGTATGCACCGGAAGATTGCGTTGCCATCCTTTTGAAGGCAAGCACCAAACTCAAATTCCTGTTTGCCTGCTACCACTTCTACTTAACACTCTCATCATCCCACGACTTTGAATGAATTATTTCACTTTTTATCCACTACTGCTGCATCCTACATTCTACCTTAGTAGTGACATGATCTGCGGTGCGTGGCAGATTAAAAAAAATTTCCTGTAAGGGATTAATAAAGATGCTTTGAGTATGGCATTTCCTGAAACATATAGCTCTTCAAATTTTTTACCTGCTTCTCTTGCTCTTTTGTCCACTGCACCTGATCGACCTATATTTTCACTACCAGCCAAGTCGACCTGAAAATAGATGTTCTTTTAAGATCAGGGCTGTACTTTTCTAGTACTTTCTATCGGCACATTAATAAAGCTACAGGCACAATCAAGAATCCACACTGAAAGCATTATGATAAAGAAGCTATCTATACAATGGATAACAAAACACACTTTTAGTCAAAATGGTTGAGAGGTCACATAAAATTCCTTATGTTGAGAAGAAATTTAGAATAACTTGTCCAGTCGGGGTCAAGATAGGAGTGTGGGTGGTGGTGGTGGACCCACCCCACTTAAAAAAAAAAACCAACAAAAAAACAACAAAAAACATCAAAAAACAAACAAACAAACAACAACAACAACAAAACAAAACAACAACAAAAAAACCCACAACAACAACACTGGATCATTTTATTGCTTACCAAGTAGAGCTTGCCTGTCTTCAAAAGTTCTTCACCATCCATTGTATTTTCTTTGATGTGAATTGTTACCGAAAACACAGAGTGCGATCGACTGAAAAAGCAATGCAAACTGTTGAAACATGGAGGACAGAGGGGAGGATGCAAAACATATACCACGGAAAGAACGGAGGTGTAAATTACTCAACACTGGTAATTTATTGCATAATTCTGACTGCTATTGTGTTAACATGGAGTGTCCAAAGGTCACATGATGACACTAGTCATACAAAAGGCCTAGTCTGTTTTTACCATAAATTGCATCATGATGTTCAGGTCTTGTAAGGTATCACTAGCAAATAATAGGGTATAACAAAATATTTGTACAAGATGTTGAATTGTGTCCCTTCTTTCTTGTTTACCTGGATTGAGCATTCATTAAAGTAGCTGCGGTCTGACGTCGACTTGCTCCCCTTTCCATGATGCCATATACTTCATCTTTACTCCGTACAACAACTTCTTCAAGTCCAGAGATTATGAGTGAGCCCTTTGTTACAAAGACAAGTTAATAAAAAACTATCACAACCTGAAAACACATTTACTTGCATTAGCAGTTAGGGAGTTTGGGATTGTACTTGCTTTGTATTCATAAAAGTTCACAGTGCAATCTCAAAGGAACAGTACAAATTACTATATTAAACTTAAAGGCATATTGTCAAGCTGTAAAGAATGGCGTGTGTGTGTGTGTGGCATGAATAAAGCATTCTGAAACTGCCAAACGTATGACAATAAACTTACCTTTTTGCTAATGTCCTCATAAATACGAAGACGCAAGGGATCTTCTGTTGAGCCCAGCAAATCAAAGAGTTCTTCATTGTACAGCTCCAGAAAAGAAACCCGTACAGAAAACTCCACCTCCTAAATACCAATCACATACCAAAAAAAAAAAAAAGTTTTTAACACGCACTAGTAAAAACAAATTTCAAACACATACATAAACTAGAGAAGAAATTTTTTTACAAAGTTTTACAGGATTTAGTATCGTAGAAGAATATGACAGCATACAGAGAAATTCTCAATATGCTAAAATAACACAGAATTCTTGCAGATCTGATAATGCATTACATACATAAATAATGAAAGTACTTAGCCCAACCTGTTTTTGCAGCTGCTCAAAAACCTGCTGCATTGCTCGTGGAATAAGTCCAGAGAGTGGATCATCTTCCCAGGATATGCTGGCATCATCACTACGTTCCCCTTCCATGGTAAATGTTTTACCAGTTCCTGTTTGCCCATAGCTTAAAGAAAATATAAATAACTGTATAAATTACCCTAATAACTTGTGAAACATTTTTACCACATTAACTATCTCTCACACACCTGAGCAGACTATGAAGATTAGACCACAAGTAGTGTATATGATTTAAAAAACTCAGAAACTCAGGCTAATTGTTAAAGATCATACCAAACACTTTAGGTCCACCCCCCCCCCCGATATTTCTTAAAATAAAAGACAAATACAAGACTACAAAATTCAATACACACGCAAATATGGTACAGTTGTAGCCCATAAGGACCTCCTCCACAACTGGTACAACCATGGCACGATAAACATCAATCTGCTTGCTTGATGGTGGGAACACATGGTCGAAAGTGAACGTCTTGGTAAGGGGATAAATGCCTGGCTTTTCTTTTATATAAACTTCCCGTTTGTCGGGATCACAGTGCACCACCGAGCAGGATCCTGCTTTTTTTTCTGCTCCATTTATAGGCCTGTACAGAGAAAGACAGGCTGAGATGCAGCAAGTTCTAAGACTGAAGTATAAAAGTCTTTATGAAAATTATTGTACATGCACACATCCTAGGCGACATCGAGAGTCTCTCTCCCTCACACACACACAACAAACAAACAAGCAAACAAACAACACACACCACACCCACACACAAAACACACACATTCTAGGCGACACCGAGAGTTACCTGCCTCGTATACAAGCCTTTTGTAAACCTTCAGTTTTTTACTTTTGTCGTCTAATTTCTAATCGTCAAGGGTAATTTCAGATCTCTCCGTTAGACGAGCGTAGTCTCACATACAAGTTGGATAACATCGGATGACCTCTACGAAGGCATACATAAAGTTATCTTGAACTGAGTGTGTGCACTGAACTTTAAAAGGACGAAAAATCTCCAGAAAAACATGGATTGAGCACAGGGCAGTTTGTTGTCAACAAGTTATAAGAAAAATACAATCTACACTAGCTTCAATAATTGAGAAAGGTTGAATCGGTAACCATGATCGCAAACATATTTTCACTACTTACCGACATCGTACGGCAACTTGAATGTTTTGATTCTTTTCCTTTGTAACAGTTGTAGGCTTCGGCATTTTGCTGTCTCTCAACTTCCGGCAATTCAAACTATGCGACATTCTTGCAGCCGGCCAATGAAAAGCCACGTGTAGACTGCAAGCTCGCTAGCGACTGGTTCATTTAAAGCATCGCACGACGAGACAACTCTTGACAGAACGACAGAAGAGTTGTGTAGAGTAGAAGGTAACATTTTCGTTTACAAATTAAAAAGTTTGTCAGAATAAATTATTTTATTCTCGTTATTTTCGTCATCTATTTCTTAAACGTACATTTTTATACACATTAAGACCTATATACACGGATGTCCATTAAAATGTGTGAGCTAGTTTAGAGATCTCAAAGCAATGATGCCATTAAATCATAGACCAATTAACGAAACTGAAAGTGATTAAACACGAACAGGGAATATTGCTGGAAATTTTCCTTTACGGATGAGATGTATAAGCTTGAAAAGGAAAAGGAAAAGTACAATTTTTCAAGATAAACATCTTCGTCCAAAATCCACCGTGTAGTTTAAAGTAAAGTGTGTAATCAACTTGATGAAGAGCTGCATTAGTTAAGCAACCAAAGATGAATGATTGGGGTGTATCTCATAGATTCTAAAAAATACAGTGTAAAAGGAGATATCATGTTCTGATACAAAAGCTAAGCGTAATAATTAAAGACTATGCCTACTACTTAAAAAACACGAGTACTATATACTTGCCCACTTGCCCTCTTCAAGCCATTTTACTTACAAGAAAATTGCAGTGAATGAAGACTGAACTAAACAATCTGAATGAAGCACAGCGAAAAGGCAGGATGTTTTACAATCGTGCTTTAGCTATGCTTTCCCAGAATGAAGCTACACAAAAGAAAGGGTGTTCTCTGGCTGTATTGTAAATTTAATTAATTGATGCCGGTTTTGCACTTGCTTTTTTGGATCCCTTTTCCCTATCTGTCCATATTTCAGTGCAGTCACGCCTTCACATATGGGTTCGATGTTAATGTTAGGGCCTTATGAACTACCTGATATCATTATAGCTTTGAATACATTTGCTGAATAAATAAATGATGACTGAGTTTGCCACATGGCTTCTTATTCTTGTGAACTTGCAAGGTAGTATAAATCGATGAGAATAATGCATATGTCAGACCTTGTCATGATCACCCATGTCCAGTCCATCAGCTCTCCCACAGTCAGAAATTGATATCACACCCTATTAAAAATAGCAGCTGCACTATCTCTTAGATTCTGGTGTAACATTTCCAGCACACATCTTTTAATTATGATGCTCTTAATTCCCGTAAAAGATTGACCATTGCAGATCATTTCTTGAAATTAAGTCCCATTTATATGATGCATAAAACACTGCACGTGTGGTGTAATAGATGGAGAAAGAATATGTCACCTTCTCCTGTACATGTCATATACACACTTTCTTTAAATCTCTCTCCTGAAGAAGCAATTTCTCATGGTCATTTTTGTGAAACTCTGAAACTCTCATCAAGGCATTCCAATTTTTGAGGCACCTAAGTACATTTATATAGTAATAAATTAAAAGATCGCATTCTAACACAATTACGGGTTCATCCATTTTACAATAGACACCCCATCCCCTCCCCCTAAAGCCGAGCATCTTCGACTATGCAGGGGCTGAAGAGGCCCTGGGGTAGACGACCTCTCCAGGTCCCTTGTAATTGTAATTGTAAATTATTTTCCCAGTATATAACACTATGATTACAATTTGATTGCCAATATCTACATTTCATTCAGTAACATACTATAGACTGCAAACATTGGGAGATTATGCACCAGGATCTACCTCACTACTTGAACATAGAGTTGTTTTCATGTGAGTGATTAGTAAATGAGGAAACACGACGTTAAAGGATCGAACATGTAGTACCCCGCTCCTTAGAAAACATCCACAGAGGGAGAAATGTTATGTCAACCTTTCTTTAAAAGAAAAGGAAAAAAAAATATCCACTGACCAAGGCCAGGCTCCCTTCCACGAGAAATCCTCCCCTGTTCCCCCCCCCCCCACTCTCTTCAGGCCTGTTCCTGGATTAGCTTTCAAGAACATCCGGTTTAATCATGTACATAGAAATGATTTACTTAATATTCAAAAAAATATATGCAAAAAAAGTAAGCGCTTCGATGATAGCAATCTCGATCTAAACCTAGTGTGTGGTCTCTTTTCTCAAATAACATTAATAATAAGAAACAAATCATTTACTCTAATCAACTGAGCACACCTGTAAGCTTTATGATTAGGGTCCAGAAAATGTCAATTTTTTTAAATTTCTAAATATGTTCAGTTTTTTATACTATTGTCTGCTTTTGGTCTATTGTCTTAGGTTATTAGTCTTTGAAATACCGTGCTGTGCGAGTGGTGTACATCATGCTTCACACGATTAATCAGCTCGATTAATCAGTGCGTGTGTATGAGTATAATAAAATCGATCATTTCTGATGTCAGAAATAAGAAGGTAATTAGCAAGTTCTCAAGAAAAGTTCCTTGGTTTTCTTAAGAAGCACATATGAAAAAAAAAACCAGATACAAATTAAAGACCGCATTAAATATCTCATTCCAAATTGCTAATCATGTGGCTAATTTCTTAACACCTTTTTATTTTGGAAGACATAAAGAACTATGCTGATATAGTCTGTTTTTATGTACATGTATATATAAATATGTATATGTGTGTTTACGTGTGCTGTGTCTGTTTGAAGGTTGATTTAGTAGTAAGCCCCAACGCCCAACCTTGCGAACAGTCTGAACATGTGTAACATACAGAAAGTAGCTTGAAACGAGATCTGAACCCAGAGCCTCTCAATGTAGTAGTGACAAGTGCAGCATAGACAAACTACTAGAGAGGGAGAGAGAAAACGGACAGACAGAAAACTGTACTGATCTGTACTGTTGAAATGATCAGGCCATCAAATAGAGCTTAAAAAGCACACATGCATCCAACATGATGAAAAACGCATAGTTAAGAGATAAACAAATGACTAAATAACAACAG
This sequence comes from Pomacea maculata, assembly GCA_004794325.1. NCBI lineage: Eukaryota > Metazoa > Mollusca > Gastropoda > Architaenioglossa > Ampullariidae > Pomacea > Pomacea maculata. Next base: position 596,966 of record SRHC01002267.1, read on the forward strand.
AAAACGTACTGCTGTCTGTCAACCACACACACAATGATAGGGCTTTTTGAAATAACTTCGACAGCCAAAGAAAACATTGATGTACACGTGACAAAACCACGGTCTCGCTGGAACAATAGCTCGTGCAGCAAAAATTGAAATGACGTCACTTATAGGCAAAACGTGTTTAGTTATTTTTGGGGACATTGACGTAAACAAACTTGGAAACAGTCTGTTGTCCAAAGACGATGACAACAAGAGAACAACATGCGGGCAACTGCATTAATTGTGTGTTTTGATTTGGTGTTTTGGAGTAACAATCTAATCTTGTCGCAAGTTCTGCCTTCATCAGACTCTTCTTCGCCCAGGGCGCAGTCCAGCGAGGATGAGCATGTCCTTAATGAATCTCTTGCCACCAACAATGAAACCTGCCCGCCGCCATGCACAAGCAAACTACTCCGCTCGACCACAAAACCCAGCCAAGGACAGACAACAGGTTCGTATGAGCCACCCTACTACCCCCTTCTCCCAACCTCCCCCGGTCTATCAATGTCCTGTAACGAAGGCCGGTGGAGTTAAGTCCGGGAGCAAACACACGCAGTTTCAAAACATGAAGGTAGAAAAGATTCGACCGTCCATGGGCGATGGGATATTGATCACACAGTAATGAGCAGGTCGTCGCCAAATGTTTCATCTAATCTACTTCCGCGGGAGCCACCAGAACAGCACAGCCAACGCCAGGATCTCTTACGTCATCACAAAAAGGCCACAAACAAAATAAAAGAAAATGTAAAAGAGCCCAAAACAGTCAAAGAGGTATACAAGGTTGAAAAAAAAACAACCTTCAACCTCAATATCGTTCAAAGAAAGTCTTTGCCCACCCAACTAGCTTCCAAGTAATTGAGATGGAAACGGGAAGAGGCAAAGTTTTAGGACTGCGAGGCGGAATCTTATGGATGAAATAAAATAAAGTTTGCGGAAGAATTTGCAACGAAAAGGATGTTGCTAATGAGGAAAAAGTTGGACGGACTTGGAAGACAGACAGCTTAAACATGGATTTAAGGACAGAAAAGTACCGACACCTTCAAGAGCTAAGAATGGCACAGATTTAGAGTTGTATGCATACAAAACAATCATTCTTTCGTATGTTGTTTGCAAATAAGAATTTACCACTTCACTCTTCATTTTTGTTGCACAATATATCCTTGTAACATGGCATCATACAATATTAACCTGTTGTACAGCGTTGCTGTTTGTTCCAGGTTATTTTCGAAACTCGGGGGCTTATAATCGACGACAGCCGAGGAACCCTTTCTGGATCTTTGAGAATTTGCGGAAAATGATGGATCTCACAAAGATATCCGTACAGATGGAGCTCCGAGATATAGCCAGATTCTTGGCGGGACACAAATACTTCGGTTTTGACCCTAGGACAGGAACAGAGATAACATGGAAATACTCGAGAAAAGTGAGTACACGAAACTTTAAATCACGGACTGTTCATAACCTGGATTGCTGGCGGTGTGTCAAGACCAACGCTTAGCCTTTCCAGCCCTTTAAATGTCTGTACTCGATACTAGCGTGCGTAGAGAATAAACCGTGCCGAAATGTCTTAACACCACTATTACACTTACCATAAGTTCGTTGCTTAGTTACTTTATTTCATTTCGTTTTGGCGAAATCGACCTCATCTATCTACTTACCTGATTCTAATAATACAAAAAATTCAACATCATCTACAGCTTTAAATTTTGTACCTCCGTCAACACGAGAACTCGCATTGTTTGTTCGTTCTTTTCGTGTTAATAGTGAAACCAAAAGTTTATTTGAAACTCAGAAATTGTTTTTGCTTCGTTCTATAAACAGTTGAAAAAAAAATCGACAGATAAGATCTGCCCCAGTATCACAAAAGAAAACAAAATCAAACCCAGATGAAATAATCATAATAATAATAAAAAAACACCCCGCAAAATCGCTATCGGTTTCTTTATGTACATAAGTAAAAATCATACTGACAGACGTGCGTGATTTAGAAACCTCTAGAAAGGCCTAGCCCTTTGAATAGCTGGACTAATAAAGAAGTATAAGAAATATACGGCGTCTACTCTTTCGTAAGTCACGTCTGACACGCTTGCGATGAGCATCCAGTCATTGTAACCGTGGCAACGCTAGCTCCCCAAACATATATATTCTTAATGTCAAGGATTTTGACCTCTCCGTCATCCTGATGATGTTTGTAGGCTTGTATATGGATAATTTAGGGGCTTTGTTCACTTAACCCGTTATCTCAACGCCAGTTACGTTAACTTCGTCTTTCACCACACCTTGTAGTAGAACAAATTTTCCCCTTCCCAAGGTTATCCCAGTTTATGGAGTATTTATTCTCTTCATGTTTTCATCTTTTCCTGTTGCCCAACATTGGAGCTGAGGGTTGGTGGTGAGATAAGCTGATGCTGTGCTCAACTTAGTCACGAGAACAAAATTACACCCTTCAAGATCCTTAAGTTACCGACTGACTAATCGACATATGTTCGTGTACGTGTGTATCTGTGTATTCAAATGTGTTTGGGTCTGTGTAATGTGTCTGTACGTGCTTATTTACATGTGCATGTATACGTGTATCTCCATCTCAATGCCTATTGTTATGAGCATTCCTAGTTCTAATTTCCATATCCATTTATATATCTATGCTTATGATCATTCTATATCTGTCCAAAGGGGTTTTATACTCATTTCCCTAAACCTCCACTGAAAGATTTGCACGAGAAAGTGGTCAGCGAATGCAGCAAAGGTTTTGTCCACTGTGTGAGGGAACTGGCACCCTTCGCAAGCAGATCCTACGCCCTGAAGAACTTCAGCGCTCTAAACCTGTTCCAAACAAACGTTTATTACCCTTTCTCGTCCGCACTGGAGCTTTTCCGCTTCAGGGTGAGTGGTTGTTATAATAGTTTCAACGAGTAAATCCTTCTTTATCTAACATATATAGTCTAAAATAAATGTTTTAGGCAAAATTTTAATTGATTTACAAAACCTAGTTTACAAGGGTGTTGAAGGCTAACCTGATTGGAAAAATAAGCTCGATGTTGCTGAAATTTTAACATCAAATTATCTGGAACGAGATTATTTTAAAAATGCGTTGGTAATTTTTTTTAGGAATGTCTTTGAGACATGCGTACCGGGATTACTTTTTCGAGATCATTGAAGGCTGTATCCAAGACGCAGTTTCATGCACGTCTCTAGGAAACATAGGCTAACCAGTCTTGGTGAGGGGCCTGCAATGAGATCTTTGCGTCGTTTCTTCTCAAAACCGGTATAATCTTGAAAAGAAGAAACGTGTTCGCTCAGATTTTCAAAAGTGGAATAATACAGCACGGTTTAAATCCATTATTTAACAATAATTTTGCATTCGGAGTAGCCTATATAGCTTGGCATTGTTTGTAACACGCATCACTGTAAGTTTTTTAAAAAAACGTTAATCTCACAAAAATTAATAATAATGCTAAAGAACATGTCCAAAGATCAAACACAAACGAAAGAAGGTCTGTGGAAGTCATCAAGGGTTTTATACTTCTGAGATTTTAATATGGAAGAGGGCAAAGTTTCACGACACTTTTCGTCTTGTGAAATCCAATGAGATGTCTACAGAAATGAGATCAGGCTGAGAGGCAATGATACGAGGAAGAGCAGACGCCGTGCAGACGTCAGCGAGACCCAGAAGACTGTCCAGACACAAGGACACGTTGACAAGCCAAGGATTTCCAACTGTCTTGCTAGCAGCAACGGATACCCATTTTTTTAACATCTACTTAGTAATTTCATGTAACTTTCTTTTACTACTGCGATGATGTCACCAAGAATGCAAAGACATTTAAACTTTGAGAAGTCAGTATAAAGGTTCATGATAACATTACCCCTGAGAGTTGCAGAAGAATAAACAAACGCTGGCAGAAATAGTTTTATCTTGAGGGATCGACGGTTTTTGTTGTTCTGCTCTTTGTTATTTCTTACGAACGTCTGATCAGGTTTTCTGTATGATGCAGAAACTTTCTTTCATACTGGTCTTTAGTACTTTCGCTGATACAAGTGTTTTACTCATCCATTTGAGCCACTGGAAACTCTCTCTGAGGTCACTCTACAACTATGTCAGCTAAAAGAAGTAAGTTGCGTCATACGAGTATCGAACCGTAAGTCTCTGGACGCTTGTGTTATAACAAATTTCTCAAAGGAATTTTTGAGCGTTTAGGATCATAATATTCTTGCTAAAGTTTCGATATGAAAGTCTTGTCATGATCTATGACGAGACACATTTCTCTGATGCTTAATCTTTATTGACATCTAGTACTGCCGCATGATTTCAAGAACACATAGGAGAAATTAAGCTTTTGAAAAATACTTCTTGAACTCAGTGTTCGTTTAATACCGTCAGAAAAAGTTTAAGAACAAGTTAAAGAAAAAGTTATAAAACTTACAGTAAACAGCTAATCAACACCTACAAATATCCATTGGAAAACTCCACCTAAGTAAACTCTAAATATAAACAAGCTTTAGACACCCAAACATTGCAAACATCTCCAGTAATTTCCACTAATAAAAATGAAAATCGACACAACCGTAAAGCACCGCTAACAAAAAAGCTGCAACAAACTTTGATTATCTGGAATTCACTGACAAGTCTGGTGTAAGTAAATCTTGTAAAAAAATTTTCTAACAAGAAGAAAACGTTCCAGGCCAGCTTAAATTTATCCTGTCTTTTGGGGAACAGGGATAATTTTAACAATTAGAAAAAAACAAATGTTTCACAATTGTCAAGCGAAATGCCAGACAAACAATATAAAATATCAACAACCGTTTTTTCCTTTGCAGTTAGAATTAAAATTTTGTTCCCCAATCCCCCTTTTTATGTTGTTTGAGAGGGGGTGATGCTAGATACCATACTTTTCTCGGAGAACTGTGCCTATCTTCTTTCCTTCTCGCTTCTTTATCTTTCCCTTACCCTTTGTGTAGAAAGGTAGTCATTAACGACAGCTGGGTTTACTAGGGGAGAAAGCTCGCTTCCGTCACACGGGAATTGAACCGACGCGCCTCCGAGTTCGCACGAGAGTACTCTCGCCACTCATGTGTCTGCTTCCCCGTAGTTAGAAGTGTCCTACCGTCACAATAAGTTCGCTGTCATAAAGTGTGCACGACATTTTATTCGAATAAAAATTGTATTAAAATTTTTTGTAAACAGATAAATAACAACTCTATATAACAGATATAGTTCAGTACAGATGATACACAAAGGACACAGAGAAATATCTGGTCTAAAAACAGATATCTGTCTCTATATATATCTTCACGGATTTATGCACTGCGATAATAACCTTAGAAAACAGACTTCTGTTTAGCACAGGTACTTTAAAAAAAGTATTTTCTATAGAGGTCTTCCAGTTGTGCCAGCCATGTTTGTCATCTTTAAATCAGTAGGAGAATGTCTAAAAAAAAAAAAAAAAAAAACAGTCTGTAAAAAGAACTAGAATTTTACTGCGTTATCAGCTACAATTATCTTTGGCACTTTTGTAGCTTTCCCAGAAGACTGGATGTGTTTGCGGCAAGGTTACATGTTAATGGCGTGGTCACCATTGTGTTGTCAAGACCAGAGTGCTGCACGAGGAGGTTTCAGCCAGAAGCTTGTATGCATTGTTGCTTCATATGAGTCCGAGCCACAAATTTGTAATAAGATCAGATACAACTACACTCGAGATGTAAAAAAGAGTTTGTAAATCAGAGCCATGCCTCTCATGAAAATAACTAGAAAGCCATTTTAACATCCTTTCTAAAAGTTTTGGAAAGAGAGTTTTAGAAAAGCAGAGGTGCTCACACGTTTATTGCCATTTTCGACCTTGTAACTTTATGTGTTGTTTCAAACTTGAAGAGATGGGATCTGAACTAATGTTTTCAGTCAAAAGGGTTGAGCTCCGCCTCTACTAAGATGAATTTGTAGAACACCTGGCATTTCATAAACAGGAATTTTTGGTATCAAACATGGCAACAGAAAAATAACGAGATTTTGTATTTCAGACTTTCATACATAGCATATCCTGAAGATGTGAAATTATTTTTTTTATTTAACAGACCAGAGCAAAGAAAAGAAGAAGTGAAACAAAATATACAAAATGCTGTTAGGCTTTCCTATAACAATGGCCATCTGGAAAAAAGAAACCTGAACAAATGCGAAGAAACGTTTGACCAAGACTGGCAAAGTTATAAAAACTTAATTACACTTGCTCAAGCCTATATTTATCCAGTTAAATTTATCAAACTGCTAGTATAGTCGTACTGAAGTTGAACTGGCGCTTGTACTTGCCAGACAAAATATAGTTCTCACTGTGTGCTTTCATCTCTAGATGGCACTGACCACCAAGACTCATATTCTTGTAACTTGTATGCTTTGGGGCGGTTGACGACCATCAGCAGCGTCAGTCTTGCTGATGCCTGAGTTACACGACTGAGTTACAGAACTGTGACAGGACACACTGAGGATTCTTCTGACCGGAAGTTGCTCCAGCGTGTTTCTGTGCTCATCAAGAGAGTAAAAACTCGAGGTTTACAATAGTAGCAAAGCCGCACTGACTGCTCATGCTTAGGGAGGACTATGAGAAAATTGTTGGTAAAAGACTCCCTTTCAGTCTACAGCAATGGCAAAGCACTCGATGTATCTTTGAGAGCTCTCACCACTACACTTTTGAGTGAAGAGTGACCATTCCTCGGTCACGAATCCTGGCTTTAGAGGCTTAGGTGACCTTGTTCAAGCGACACGAGATCTTCGTTGATGGCAGAAAGCTTTCATTATGTTAAAGTAAACAAATTGTGGAAGGGTAAAAAGCCCAGGAGAGGCCTATGATTCAGTGCCAAGAGGGGAGTCGAAACCGCATACTAAATAAATGTTTATGGTGCGTCAACTTCCACCACGACTGATCGAAACTGCTTATCACAGAACTGAGAGCACTCAGGCTAAACGACGATTTGTGAAGAAAAGAAGAGAGAACAATACCAAAGCACGACAACCTCCACACCTGCCAGTCACTAGGATATCAATATGATGGCGATCTTATTTTTGAAAAAAAGAATCGTAGCGTATTCGTTTCTCTGGTGTTGGCAGCGGCCAGTCCGACTGTACTTGACTGAAACACGCAGTGCTACCAGTTCCATGATAAATGTCATCTCATAACCTTTTAAGGTCGTTAGGGAGTGAGGTGTTAGACTGCTCACTTTTCTAGAGGCCAACTTTAACTTGAGGGCGGTGCCCATCTCCTCTCTCTCGCTGCCTCACCTTCCCCAAAACTTTCAGGAACTGGGTCGACTGGTGAAAGTTTGCTGCGCTACTCGGGTATCGAACCAACTCGCCTTTCAGTTCAGATGTCAGTTCTCTAACAAACAAATTGATGTATCACGTACGTAGGCTTCTAGGTAGACTGAGTTCATCTCTGATCGTCGTATCATGTTTGTGGGATGGTGATGGTGAAGAGGGTTACAGACTTGACACAAGAGGGGAATTAGCATACGACGATTGAAGCTCTTCCAATCAAAGTGTTTACAACTGAATCCAAACTTATTTACTTTTTGATGCGATCTAAATATGTTGAAAAGCAACAATATAGATGGAAATAGGAGCAGATGAGTAAAACATAAATCTTTGTAAATCAAAATAATTTGCTGAGTTATGCTGAGTTAAGACCCTGCTAAAGCTGGAGACATGAATTCTAAGATCTGAAACAATTTCTAACATGTTCCAAAATGACATTGAGTGATTTTTGTGGGTGTAGTTTTTCTGTCCGAATGCTGCATTAACTCACTACTACAAATGCTGGGTCACGAAGATTACCTGCACCACTGAAACAAATCAGGGAAGGCCATGCAAAATAAAGAAAACACCGCCAGAGGAAAACAAAAGAACAGTACTCTGTGGCCAAGAATGGATTTTTATTGGCGTCCTAAGGTTCAAAGAAAAAGAAATAAAGGATGGCATATTTCTCAGTCTTCCACCATGTAAAACTACCAGGTCATGTTAAAAAAAACCAACAAGCGAAAGTGAATAAAAGTGTATATTTTTCAACATGAGTGGTTAGACACAAAGTTCACAAGTTCAACCTGTCATCTCTCCTTTTCCCTTTTTTGTCGGCGTTTGTAGCGGCTGGGATGTCACATTTAGCATCGTTTGTGACAGTGCCCTGATGCAGACAATGGAACTCGCATGATATTTAAGGAAGATAACAATAGGATCTACTTGAAAAAGAAAGGCAGGATCGCAAACAGTGGAATCGCCGATCTTCTTTAGCGCCGAGGCATGATCTCACCCAACTATTATTATTTCTTGACGCGAAACAAGGAAAACTGGAGAGCTGGAAAAAGTAGAACTTAAAACTTAGAAGATAGTGTGAGTAAGCGATAGAAAGTAGAAAACGTAAAGAATGAACTAGAGATGCTATTTAAACTATCTGACTACAAAAAGAAAATTATGTAAATTCAATAAAAATAATGAAGCCAATAAAATTCGCAAAGTATCATTACAGATATTCATATGCTATCAAAAGACAATTCCATTTGTTCACATGCCTCGATTGAAGGGATCTTTGAGAGAAAAGTCTCCGTTGTTGTGTGCTGTGTCCAGCAGACGGCATTTGCCTTCATGTCTCTTTGTTGCAGACCACTGCCAGTTACTTTTTGTGTTGGCACACGATGCAGCAGAACGAAGCCTTGTGGCATATAGCTGGTGGCGCCAACTGTCTGCACGACCTCAGCAAGGTCCTGGAGCCCTTCGGACAGGACCGCCTCGTGCAGGACTTCAGGACGGACTCCGAGACACTTCAGTGTGCGCTGCTCGTCTTTTGTCCAGGTAATGGCACTGGCACTTTGTGAAAAAAAATTCTGACTGGCTGTTCTTATGATATAATCAGGCCACGTCATGTGACAAAGGATGTATACAAAAATTAACCACCCACACAAAAGAATTTATGAAGACACCAGCGCTCTTATTTTTGCTTTTCTCTCCGTTAAAATCTTCGTAACTTTCGTAAATAGTACAACTTTACAAAATAAAAATAAAATTTGTGACACAGAAACTCATGGCATCTTTTTCTTTCCCACAATGCTAGTCTTTTTTCACACTCTTCCTTCTGTAATATCATGTTACTCTCAGCTCCTGTTCTTGTTATTTGGTTCCTCTTTGTGTTTTCTGTATTTGATTTTATTCTTTGTTTAGTACGGTTTTTTTTATTCTTTTAAAGCTCATATGTTATTTGTTTGTTTTCCTGTCCCTCGTTTCTGTCCATGTTTCTTTCTTGTTCTTAAGCGGTAAGAGCATGCTCCTTAGGAGCGGTGAGTGTGCGCTTTACAAATTTTGCATTTATTGTTATTATTATCTACCAATCTACTAATATACGTATAAAGCTTAAATGTACATACCTTGTGCCAACTAAACAGCTGTTAAGACATTTCCATGCTGTGATTAAAAACCTATGAAGATAAAAGAACATTTTCTTGGAGCAATTAAGCAGCTGTACTGATAGAAGGCCACTTCCTAGTAGTAATTATGCAGTTCAGAGAAGGCAGCAGCTCTGATGAGAGATGGCCTTTTTCTATCTGTGAACGCGTAGGACCCTGCCATCCACTAATATCTTTAAGGACAGAGGTACAAACAGAGTGCGTCTGTTTATTGACCGGGTGGGCCAAAGAAAACGCCAACGGCTGACCTGGAGGTGACCGGCCCTGAAAGACCTGGCTCTGTGGTCCTGTGTGGTCACCGAGTGTAAAGAACAGTATTCGAAGCAGGAACAGAAACAGTAGCCTGCAGCCTTCATAGCAATTACAAGGCTAACGTCCCGGTGACGTACCCGCAGGCTGAATAATTATAAACAAAGACTCACTCGATGGGATTTCCTGGCATAACCTTCAGTTTGTTTTCTTATGGGATCCACCTGCAGAATAGACACAAAAACAAAATGGCATTTTTATGATAATTAAACATCAACTAGGAAATTTTATAAATATTTTTTAGGATTTTCAACTTAGATATGCTAACTTAAAGAACTTTGTGAAGCTTTCAGGAAAAACTGTTCGCCTTTAAAAAAAAAAACGGCAAAGGACAGAATTATTAGGGAATAAGTTCAATCAGCACCGATCACTGGGGACAGCCTACTGGAGTTAAGTAAGACAACCAAAGCATGACCGTCTGTGTGTTAATGTCGATGTCAATAGTGAGTCTGCACATGTTAAAACCGATTGATTACACCATGTTTACAAACGATGACCTCTTTATCTCCAGGGTTCAATGTTCGCTTTGTTGAACACGCGTTTGGAAGACTTGAGTGTTGTGAAGTGACGGGTAGGACTTATCGCCTCAATCATCAAAGCACGTTGCATTCGTCGTGCTTCACTCGCTGTGCAAGTGCAGTGTCGTAGATGTTAGCTGCTGGAGAAATGCATGAACATGTCCTCCTTAAGCTTCAAGAAACATAACGGAAAACGCAAATGTATTTAAACCACTCAGTTCCAGAGGGGAAGAAAAAGACAAATTGTTAACAAATAAGATATGAACTATAAAAGAACAAACAACCGCACTAAACAAAGAATAAAATCAAATACAGAAAACACAAAGAGGAACCAAAGAACAAGAGCTGAGAGTAACATGATATTGGTTAAGGAAGGGTGTGAAAAAGGACTAGCAATATGAGAAAGATTGTTTGGAATAATGTTTACAAACGTAGTGACCTTAGACGTACAGGATTACGCGAAAGCTATACGGGTAGACAGATAGACAGATAGACAGATGGGTAGACGTGTATATTGTGATGCATGCGCATGCATGTGCTGTCAGTGATTTACTTGATCTTCTTGTGTTGAGATCCTTGCTACGGCACATTGACTAGAGGCAGCGTTATCAGCGCCGACTTCATGTCACGTGACCCTGGCAACCCGTGTCGTGGACTGCAGGACAAGACATGCAAACTGGATTTCGGGAAGAACCTCAACTTCAACGACCTTCAGCGAAACCGCTTCAATATTTCGTGCCAGTGTGCCAAAGAAAGGGAGGGCTTCCAGTGGAATTCACAGTACCATCTGTGTGTTGGTATGAACATGCACGCACGCACCCATCTGCACATTAAAAATTTATTTACACGCAGCTTCATGCACGCACTCGCGTAAACAAGCACATAAACGCTAAAAATAGAAGGAGCACCTCTTGAAAAAAAAAGTCGTAGATCTGATCACGTTGCATTAAACTAGAAATCTCATTTGAAAGAAAATCGATTTAAATTTAAATGTTTTAACCAGATAAAAACGACTTTGCCATATTCTGCAAGTTGAAGACGGCATTATAACTAACGGTCGTCACACTTTTGAGAATTTCTGTAACTACGACAGATCTGCAATGTCTTTGCGTGCACCTACTGAACTCGCCTCATTGACCGGGGAGGAAATATTGCTTCAGTGGTGTGACAGGACATAAATAATGGAATTATAAACACCGACAGCATGGAGGAGGGCACGACGCCACTCCTGTCATGGCGGGGAAGTTAATGCTACCTGCTCAGGCGGCTTAGAGGTGCTCCTGGCCTTTGTGTGAGATTTAACGGCCACTTTCCCCTGGCGATCTGTTAATCTAACTCGTTATTGCGACCCACTGAGTTTGATGGCTTTATGACGCTGCTTTCGCCGCACTCGTTAGAAGTCACCTTAATTTTGGCACGAGGGTTACCTCTGGGGCTGGGTTCTTTATTCAGGTCAAGGAGGCAAGGAGCTGAGAAAGAAAGAGCATGTAAGAGAGAGAGACCATACGTGCCCCCGACTTCAAAAAGGACTTCTATCTCTTTTGCAATGGGGAAAGTGGTAGATAGAGGCAGTGCAATAGACATTTCGGGGCGATGAAGGATGTGAAGAACTAGACGGAGAAATTAATACAGAGACGGTTGAAGTTAAAAAAAAAAAGCTGGCAAGCCTCCAGCCACAGAAATAACAAACTTTACGAAAATAAATACGCTGAGAAGAGATAGTGACAGACCATGACAAACAGCAGATGTTCCAGACTGAAAATCTGTTACCAAAGATACATAAACAAAATATCTTCTCACCTTCCCCTAAATTGTTATTTGTAATCTGTCGTCGTCTGATGCCGGTTCTTTTCGTGTCGTGTTTGCACACCGGGTGTCTTGTCTCAACGTCCATGTGACGTCACAACTGGCCTGCACTATGCAGCATGAGCGGTCATGTCGCCCAAGACATTACCCATAAATGTCATAAAAGTGCCGATACAGTTCCTACAACGCAATACCCTTTACGTCTCAGAGAATTTAAACAAACACTAGAGCGGGTGTGGTGGGTGAAGAGCAAGGTGGACATGGGCGAGGGAATAGAATTACTAACGCAGCTCACGTCTTACCTTAGGAAATCCCTGACGTCTGCGCCAGAAGAAAGCCGCTGGAGTAAACCGTATGATACTGGGTAGCGCTTTCTTCTTGTTCTCTCTGTCCATTGTTTGCTCCTTCTCCTTCTCCGGCGCCAATATTTGGAATGGCCTGCCTCCGTCTCTAAACACACAGGAGTCAGTACATGCCTGCCTTCCGATCTGGACTTGAAATATATCTCTTTCGGAAACTCCTACTATAGCTCGTCCATCCTGTTGTCCTTTCTCGCCCACACTTCTGTCTCTGCGTTCCTCCATGTTCTTACCTGTACATGTTCGTGTATGTATGTTGTGCTTGTTTGTACTCGATTGTGACGTCTATTGTGACCATCACATGGTCTCTTTGTGCACTACCCATAGTGTCTACGCTATATAAATCCTATGATGATGATTGATGATTGATTGATGATGATGACGATTATTATTATTGAAGATCTATTGGAGGACGTCTGGTCTCAGCAGCCATGGTTATACCAGCTTCAAAAGCCGTATGTGACCGTTGTTGCGATTAAAAAGGCCGTAGTTAGGTCTCCGAGTGCAAGGCTAACATTTGTTAATCGCAAGCAGCTGGATCGGAAACGCTAGGTACAGATCCTCAGTGAAAGTTCGAGCGAGACAGACGAGGCACCTGCACCGCGACACACAATTACTTTGAAGACAAACAATCAGCGCACACTCTATTTAGTCGTGTTCTCGGAGTACGAGACACGAACACTGACCAAGAGAGGCCGACAAGGACATCCAATCTAAATAATTACTCTAAGGAACTCAAGTGCTTGGAGATGACGAGACTAGGCTGTAGAGGGACACACGGCGGCGAGACGTCATGCAATAAATAAATAATTAAATAAATAAATAAAACGAAAAAACAACCACGAAGAAGATATTAAAACAGGCTAGGTTCAGACTTGTGTAAGGAACTCGAGGCATGGACTTAGAGGAACAGACAGGGACTCTGTATTACCTGCAAGGTAACACTGTTGACGTCAGCTCGCCAGTCTAAGAATGTACTGCCACTTACATTAGTACTACGCAGTCAGTGGGAGGAGCGGGAATAGAAATGTATACATGTAAGATTACAACATCACGACAGTCACCTATGTTCCGCTCAGAACAAAGATGCTTGAAGAATGATGGAAATACTGTTCAGATTTTGTCAGTAGATTCTAGAAAGAATTTAAACCCTATTATTCGGAAGAAAAAAATCCAGTCTGGCAAACTTAAAAGTTAAACTAACAAAACACTTTTGAATGAGCGGGACTGGCTAGTACACCATTGGGTCCTCTGTAAAAAACGGTAATGAACAGTACAGGGAGCTTGTTTCTACAGTTCCCTTAATTTCCCGACATCATTCCGGTTGGAATTTGTGCAGGCTACTTTGGGAATTTCCAATTTACCTCCAGAATGACCCCTAAAAAAATTTGCATAAAAGCAACATTTAAAAACACTTGATTTTTTTCTAACCGATGGAGATAAAAGAAAATGACGAGAAGGATGGTACACTTTTAGGAACTAGAGACATCGCAAAAAGTTAATGAGTGACTTCTAGGCACACACAGCTAGACCAATATAGAGGGAATTGAACAGTTCACTCTTAAAAGTAACAAACCTTCTATGAACACAGGTGTTCAGAGGAATTTGTAAACAACGTGTGAATGTTCATGTGCGTGTATACGCATTAAAAGTAATAATGAAAATAATGAAAAAAAAAATCCATCACGTCTTTGATAGTCGACATATTTTCTAACAAACTGGTAAATGACTGGCACACCAAGTGGATGAGGCTCGAATTTCGCGATGTCTCTCCACATCCTCTTTCCATGGCTATACTCATCCACAATCTATTGCCATACTCATCCACAGCATGTAATACTGACCAACGTCCAGCTCTATACATCATCTTCAGTTTCCAGTTAATGCAGTAAAGCAAGTTAAGAATATTATGCTTTTTGTTATAGTTTTCTCTAACTTTCTGAGGAAAGATGTACGTGATTTGACGTTTTAGTGGAATAAATCTGTTCTCAATCACCTGGTCACATTCTTGTGTTAGAGCAGTAAGATGTCCTCCTGTTTCCGCAATTGTTATTACAGACACCGATGAATGTTTCGAGAACCAGGACCTCTGCGGAGAAGACCAAATGTGCCAAAACGAGGTAGGCAGTTACACCTGCCTTTGCAAACGAGGCTACATCCTCAACAATGTCACCGGCAAGTGTGAAGAACATTACCGACTACCAAGACCCAAGTCACGCCTGGCGCATCAACTACAGAGGGCCGGGGTGCCAGAACCTCGTGAGTAGCTCTATGCTGATATCTTTAGTCAGCTACCCAGTTCACCCTTAGGGTGCCTTTGCCTCAGTTCTTTATTTTCTTACTTCAGCTGATAAAATAACAACAACAAAAAATAAATAAAACATGATTAGGATCGATTCTTCGGTTGACTTTCACGTAAACAGCCAAGTCTTCAGATGGTTCTGTAGATTCCTTCGCGAAGGGACATTCGGTGCAGGCTTCTGACTGGTGAAGGTGATGAGTGCGAATGGAACTACTTCTATCTTTTAATGATTTTGTACTGCTGGGAAGGGTTTGGGAGAGGGGTGCGCTTAAAAAGATTATAAGCAGGGCATTGGGTGTGTACATTGTCTGCCTGTGTTAGAGGGTGTCAGAGTGACGGGTCTTTGACTTAGTTATCTCTCTTTTGTTTTCTCTTTCGTTGGAAGTCTCCTTCCTCTCGGGCTTGTTTCGAGAAACTGGAGTTTTGATTTTTTCACTCCCTGGTGTTCTCATTTGACCTCACTCCTACAAAATGGCAGTTTTGCTGAAACACGAACTAAAAAAAAAAATTGGGAGCAAAAACTGTCGGATTGTGAAAATCCTTTCAACTTACAAAAAATGCAGACAACTTTTAGCCGACAACGAACCTCAATCTCTAGTTATTATGTAACCGGAGACTAGAATCGAAGAAAGATAAACTTTTAAACACTAAATAAGTGAAAAAATGAGCACCGCGAACACACGTATTCTAAGTTGTAGCAACTATTACTTGCAAGATCTGCGTCAAGGGCACCCATTTTCATTAATCTTGCAAGCGAGAGAGTGAAATGTGAGCCAGGTAATCTCGCAGGTAAAAACTGCTCCTCACATTACGCTATTCGCTTACTAATGTACTGCTAAAAAAATGGAAAGGCCACTTCATATTTTCTACATTTTTATTAATCGTCTTTGTACCAACAGTGAGCAATTACTTCGAAATCGTTTTCAATGAACTTGGTGTGTGGGTGAACAGTGCACGTGAATTAGATGACAATCCAGTTTAGTCTTGTGGGTGTTCAGTACAGCAATCACACACAATATTGACTTTCTTTTGCTATTATTCTCATTTCTAAATTTTGGAAACATAGGTTGTGTCAGTCCAAGATCAAATTCTTGTTAAAATGATTTGTTTCATTGAAATGTAATGAATAAAGAAATGCTTCTATTTAATGTTGTTGTCTGTGTTTTCTGGCACAAACATATCCATGTCATACGTTTAAGTCTAACATTTTATCAATACGCACTGACATAGTTTAAATTCTCGTTCTGATTTTTCTCCATTTCAGAGGGCTTTTTTGAGAAACAGTTAGCTCTCCTCCTTGGGATATCGGCAGCAAGTCACGAAGGCATCACCAAGGTAACGATGCTTCTCTGCCTGGCAACAGCAGCGCTTGCTGCTGCTTCACCTGCTCACACAGTTTTCTGTGATTACTTTTGAAATACTACACTGAGAGCACGTACCTAGGTATGTCTTTAAGTGTCAGAAGATGGGACTTTACACCAAGATGTTTTACTTTTTAGAGGAGGACAGTCCGGCAAGCTTTGCCTAAACTGCAAAATGTTTCATTTCGCACATTGGTGCGATGCTCAAAGTGATTTTGTTTATGATTGTGA